>VZRQ01003914.1:771-36323 GCA_013397975.1 Machaerirhynchus nigripectus | reverse complement strand
ACCTGTCTTCTCCCCTGTAGGGACACCTATTGTGTAAGAATCTCACTCTGTGCTCACTAAACATTTTACTGGGGATTAGAGATTCTCCATGTATTGCTTTAAATATATTTTTGCAGTCAGATACTATCATCAGCAATCCTTGAACTTTAAGTTGTCATGATTTATATTAATAAAGAGGGATATTCCATAAACTGTTGGTATGGGTCCTTCACATGGGCTGGCAGTCCCCAGCAGCAGGGAACATACTGGAGAAAAGAGGAACACCTGCTGAGGGGTCTCCCTTTCACTGCTGGTACATTTCCCTGAACAAGTCGGTCCTGCCCTCCCATCCAGCAGGACAGCTCAGTGAAGGGTCTCCATAACAGGACACTGACAGACTGGTCAGGCCCAAGGGTCTCGGCTTTCCTGGGGTGCTGACAGACAAATCAAACAGGGTCGAGGAAATCTCCCCTTGTTACATGACAAACAAGCATGACCAGGCATTTCTTTTTGGAATTCCAGATTTAGATATGATGCTTTTGGGCTGGTAGAAGCTAGAGGACCTAATGAGACATGGCAGTAGCACACAGAGTATCAGATAAAGGTGAGAACACAGCAGTAGCAGTATGAGTGGCTAGGGGGGAGTGTTTCAGATGTGGAAAGAGAGCAAGATCTGGAGGAGGGACTGGGTGAATGAGGCCAAGGCACACAGGTCCAGGTCAGCAAAGGATAGAGAAAAGTATCTAAACCATGCTATTATGTCTTTGTGCACAGATTTGAGAGCTGACTGAACAAGATAGGATGTGACCATCCCAGCATCAAATTCCATGGTTTCTCCAGATGTCTTGGACTCACTAGAAAGGCTCAGAGTTCCAGCTTGTCCCAGGCGTCTTTCAAAAGGTATGTGAGCACCTCTGTGATTATCAATTTTTTCCGGTTTGTGCAACCCCAGACTGTCTGCTGTCATGACAGCTACTAAGACCAACTCTACATATGGGTGAGTATTCCCAGTCCAGACATCCAGGCATTATGTGCTCTGAGTCCAGCTTTAGGCACCTTCTCATTGCTGATAACAAGCTGCCTTATTGGGGTGCACACCTAACAGTCTGGCCCTCAGGCTATGTATCTTTCCCTTTATAAATGCACATCAGGACTGTCATTCTCAAAAGAAACATTAGCCACTCATAAGGAGTCAACAAAGGTCTTGCTGTTGATATATCTTGCTGACTGAATATCATACCATGCATCAGAAGCATTCTCTGGCATCTGGTGACAATTTGGGTAGGGAAATATCTGTCCTAAATTATGACACTGCACTCCTCTAGACTGTGCAGAAATGCCCAGAACTGTAGTGGGTTGATGGACGAGTTTTTGACCAATGATGTTTCTTCCAATTTGCATATTTAAAGAGGGCACGGGCACGGAAATTGGGGGTTTTTTGTTCCAGCTTCCAAGGCACCGGGCCCAGCCTGGACCGGGCCCTTTCCCCCTTCCCCCCTTCCTTTCCCTGGCATTGTGGCGTGGGCCCAGGATGCTGGGGGGAACCATCCCGGAGCCTTAGGCAGCTGACAAACAGCCATGAGCTGCTGCACAGCCAGGAACACGCGGCGCTTCTGGAGACAGACGGGGCCCCCATCCTTCCCTCCACACAGCCCACACGGCCGGGATTTCATCTGGGGCTGCCACAGCCCCTGCGCTGGAGCCAGCGCAGCACATCTCGTGCTGAACTGAGGAAGACACCACACAGCTGGCTGCTTAAAGAGAGTGGGGCTTTCTCGTATGTAAAGCCCCAGCAAGATGGCGGCTCCAAGGTCAGACAGAAAGAGAAAGTAGGTCATGTGGGACGGAGTCAAGATGGTGGCAGGCAAAAAGAGGCGGAGGGTGCTTTTTCGCACGTAGCTTAAAAATTTTTTCTGCAGGCTGTGGTAAAAACTGTAATATCACAAACTGTATGTCTCTTTTTAATCCATTTGAAGTACACGGGGAGATGAGGAATTCACGTGCGGCTTGTGAAGCTATGAGAAATGCCTATGCCAGGTTATATAGAAGCAGTGAAAGGCTTTTAGAGATTTTTGAAGAGAGCCTTTGTTTTCAGGCCAGAATAACTCATCCTTAAAAAGACTAAAACCCTATGTCAGTGGGCCCATGACTGCAATATAAATAGGCTGTGAGATTTTCATGGGAGAGATGTTTTTCCCTGCAGCAGATGTTGGGCGGGACTGTTGCCGGTGACAATTTGGAAACCACGATAAAGCAGATGCAACTCTTTTTCCGTAAATATTGGAGAGACTTTAAAGAACTGTAACATTATGTTTTGGGGTGACTGACCAAATCCCATGTTTCGTTATGCTTTGTGTGGTTTTGGTGGTAAGGAGGGAGTGCTGGAAGAGAGGGGAGTTTTGCTTTAATTTCTTATCATTTCTTTTTACTTTTAATTCTGTTAGCAATAAACTTTTCTTTTTACAGCAACTGTTTAAGTCTGAACCTGCTTTGCCTTGCAGTTTTCCAGTTTTCCTCAATATAATCTTATTTCCCCTTATGAAAAATAACAGATTTCATGGGGCTTGGCGCTTAGCCAGCTTAAACCACGACATTTTTGGTTTGCTATATCTTGCTGACTGAACATCATACCATGCATCAGAAGCATTCTCTGGCATCTGGTGACAATTTGGGTAGGGAAATATCTGTCCTAAATTATGACACTGCACTCCTCTAGACTGTGCAGAAATGCCCAGAACATAGCCAGAATGTGTGGCCACCCATCTAGGGAGATGTTAATTTGCTACTAATGAAAAAGATTTCAAAAAGACCATGAAGTAAGCATCTCATTAGGTAAAATTAGGGTCTGCCTTCTTAAGAACAAAGCTAAGAAATCATAAGAAAGAGTTAGATTGTAGAAGTTCTGCTTGAAAGTGGTATGTTCAAATTTCCCCCCCAACTCATCTGAGATAAATGAATGAAATTACATCTATTGTTTAATCAGACTAAACATCCTTGATAAAACCAGGTGCACTGACAAAAGATACTGTATACACCTACAACACATCTGCACCAATTTGTCTGTATGAAAATAGAAACATGTGGGTAGCATTACGTAACTAATTCTGTAGTTGCTTCTCAAATTTCAGTAGTAATCTGCAAAGATCTATGAAAAATATTTGACCACCTTATGTGTTAACACGTACAGTAACATTCTGCATTTTAGACAACCTTTTCTCCAAAGCTCATAAACCTATAAAATCCTTATGTGTATCATCAGTTTGATAGACTGAGGAAGGGATGGAGAACCATTCTTTCCAGAGATTCATTGTCTCCAGAACAATGATGTACTGTCAATCAGCAGTGCATACCATTTGCTTTTAACATTGTAATTTTTGTTTTAATCATGTGTCAAAGAGGATAAAAATACTGAGGGTAGAATTAGAATGAACAAATTACAGAATGGATGACATTGCAAAAGACCTGTGGAAACTGTCTAGTCCAACACCTAGCTCAAAGTAGTGCAGGTGATTCGGGACTATGTCCACTTTGGCTTTGAATATCTCCAGGGATTAAGCCTCCACATCCTCTCTGGGCAACCTGTTGCAGTCTTTGACTCTCACTATAAAAAGTTTCTTATATTTAAACATCTTTTTTCTGTGTTTCAATTTGTGCCCATTGCCTCTTGTCCTGCCAGCAGGCACCAACGAGAACAATGTTCTTCCCCTCTTCTCCATTTCCTCACATTGGCAAGATCTCCGTGAGCCTTCTTTTCCCCAAGCTGAGGAGTTCTAGCTCTCTCACACTCTTCTCTCCATTTTACCGATGCCTCAAGCCCTAAATCATCTTTACGGCCCTTTGCTGGACTTCCTCCAGTATGTGTGTCCTCCCGTGTTCTGTCTTGTACGAGGGGTACCATTACTGGACACAGCACTCCAGTATGGCCTCAGCACCACTGACTCAGTCATGACATTCTGCTAGGCCCATTTCTCCAGCCTGCTGAGGTCTGTCTGAAGGGCAGTACAACTGGCTGGTGGAACCAACCACTCCTCTCAGTTTTATATTGCCTGCAGAGTGCTTGTTGCTACCCCATTTAAATCGCAAAAGTAAATGTCAAATAGAAGTGGGCCCAATATCAATCTGTGGGGTATGCCGCTAGTGACTTGTGTCTGGCCCAACTTAGTGCTGCTGGCCACAAGCCCTTTGAGCCCAGCAAACCAGTTTTCAGTCCTCCTCACTGTCTATTTCTTTAGCCTATGTCTCATCATTTTTTCTATTAGGATATGATGGATACAGTGTCAACAGCCTCATAAAGTCAAGATAGGCAACTGCCCTTCCCTTATCTACTGACACAGTCATTTCACTGTGGAAAACGATGAGGTTGGAAAGGTATTATTTCCCCTTTGAAAATCTATATTGAAAATCCAAATCATATTTCTGTCCACCACCTTCTGAGGCATTGAAGAGAAACTGCCTGGTCTGTAATTCTGTGGATACTTGCTTTTGCCCTTCTTGAAGACAGGGGTGTTATTTGCTGTCCTTCAGTTGTCATGAGCCTCCCCCCTTTACCATAACCCTTTAAAGATTATTAAAAGCAGCCTACATGGGTGTTGCAGCAGATGAGCCAGCAGCTGTGACGACCGAGGGGCCAAAGAGCTCAGCTACAGGAGAGACCTGCTGGTGGGCCAGTTCCAAACTCTAAGATCATCCCCAGACTCAGGGTGAGAAAAGTCGCTCCCATCTGGCCTTGTGGTTCTATGTAGATTTGGTCTGTCTGGTTGGCCAGTTGGCCGTAGGCCCCTTTTATCCATTTAAAGGTTGTAATCCAACCCGCACTCCACCCCTTCCTTCTCCCCATTGGTTGTTCTGTACCCCTTTATAAGTTTGTCACAGCCCTCAGGTCGGTCTCTTTCGTCCACGGACACCTTAGCTGTGGTTTGGCAATAAACGCTCTGGAACTCTATACGAAGAGCCCCTCCTGACTCCTTGGCTCTGGTGACACATGAGCTGTCCAGCTCAGGGTGAGCGTGTGCTTTGTGCCTTCATCGCACGGGTGGGAGAGCCGGCCTGCGAGTGTGCCAGGCAGCACCGCCGGAGCGATCCCTTCCTAGGGACGCTTTCGGGATAACGTGGCAGCCTCTCCACCGACCACCCACAGCGCGTTATGTGGGTATTGGTCAGCTCTCTTGACACGTGCATAAACATGCCATCAGATCCTGTGGACTTGTGCATTTCCCATTTTTTGGAAAGCTGGGAGGAGACACAGCCTGGACAGCTGACCCCAACTAAACAAAGGGATATCCCACACCATATGGCATCATCCTCAATACAAAAAGCTGGGGGAACAAGGAGGAAGGGGGGTACATTTGGAGTGATGATGTTCCCCCAGTCACCACTGCGCGTGATGGAGCCTGGGAACACCCACTGGCTGATGGGAAGTGATGAATTGATTCTTTGTTTTGCTTAGCCTGTGTGCGCAGCTTTTGCTTTCTCTATTAAACTGTCTTTATCTCAACCCATAAGTTTTCCAGCTTTTACTCTTCCAGTTCTCTCCCCATCCCACTGGTGCAGGACTGAGCAATAAGCCGTGTGGTGCCTGGTTGCCAGCTGGGGTTAAACGAAGACAGTGCTACTGTCATGATGTGTATTTTCCTTTGACCATTTGGAGGTAGAATTTCTAGTGACTTCTTCCCATAAAGGATATAAATATTATGTGTCAAGCCCTCTGAAGAAAACTGAGAAAGTAAATAACACTTTGCGGTTACTCAGTAATTAATATTTCCCCATTTGAAAAAAAGCTTTCTTGTGTTTGAATGGGCAAAATAACTAATCTCTATATATAACTGTTAGAATATTTCCTAATTCTATTTTGTAGTCTATGATAGAGAAGTCCAACTGCTGGAAAGTTTTACCTCTTGCCCCAGTCATAATGTTACCACCATCATCACCACTTCACTGCTGTACTTACCACCTCAGTCCTCTGCCCAATTTTCCAGCAAATGCAGCAGGGTTTCCTTGCAGAGGAACCTGGGGAGCTTGACTAAATTCTTAACCTGACAGGGAAAATAAATTTAGGTCTCCTTCACATTTCCTCAATTTTCATCTTTTCAAGATTGATCCTGTCACAGGCTGCAGCATTTATGGGCCACAAAAACAACTGGCAGAACTTCCAAGATAAGGCAGAAACTAATAAACCCAACTCAGCAACTGTGCTGAAAGCAGCTCCAGCTGGGTAAAAGGAAATTCTGGCGGGGGGGATACGCAACCACTGACTCAGGGGCCACTGACACAAGAAATGCACTGACCCAAAAGAAGAGAAACATTGAGCATGGGGACTAATAAGCATGAGAGGCAAGAGAATCATTAACCAACAGAAGATAGAATACTAATTAATAAGAGAACTGTGTAACTTGTAGCCAATGAACACTAATTCCTTTGTTTGCTAAAATGTATAAATACTCAAAAGTTTTGATAGTTGGTGTGCTTGATTTGAGGAATTCCACAAGCACCCAGGCTTGCACAACTCTGAAATAAATAATCACTGTATCACGTAAGTGTTAATTATTGGCTTGTTGAACACCAGGTAACATCTGATTTTTGCAGACAACACATGAAGTGAGATCTCTTGCCACAGGTTTACAATCTGAATAAAAATTCGACCGTGAAAACGTATTGGAATGTTAAAAATTCCTCAAATCCTTATATAACTTGCTTGCAAATGGGGATTAGCAGTTACCTTTACTTGCCACCAGATGCTGGCAGAACACTTTTTCCCTGCGGAGCTTTCTCTCTGTCTGCAATTTTAAATAACTTTGGATTCCTCTTTTGATCCTTTTATCAACAAAGGTCAAAAGCAAATTTTTTGTTTAATGTTTCAAACCAGCACCCTACTAGGCAAAAAGAACATTATCACTGGGTCGTAGATACGTGTGCTCACATACCCTTACTGTTCTTCATACTGTTTGTTGCTTTTGTCCAATCAGTGGCACAACTGCTGGAAGAATGGGTAAGGTTCTTACATCTACTCAGTTTTATGGCTGGTCAATCAGGATATTTTACTAGGAAAATGAAGTGAGATGTTAAAAATGCTGGGAAGAACAGAAGGTGAGTTATTCAAATTCTGTAAGTATGCACATATCTCTAAATCCTTAAGTTGTAACCTTTAGCCTGGGAAGTCTTGTGCCAGGCTCATAAGTAACATCTGGATGTATCTCTTCCCCTCCGCACTGAGTATCTTCCTGAAGGACAAACACTAGCATTGTGAGTTCTGTGCTGGACTCTGGGCTGGGCTTACATGCTAAATGTGGGTTTTTTTCCTATTGTGGAGCTAAAGACAGCTAGCCCTAGAGGATGGTTCAGTTGTGTCAAGATCGGGCAAGGAAGAAAATTACTGTGGAAGTGTTCTTCCTTGTACCTTTTACCTGCCCACTGCTTCCTCATTTAGAGGCATTATGAATTCCAGATAAACATCAAGGTAAATTTACAGCTCTGGCGTCTGCTATATCATTTACATGTACACACTACAATGTTGGCTATGTTGTGCTTATGATGATTGATTCTGTGTTTATAGCATTCCAGCTGACAGATAGTGAAGTTGAACAGACTGGAAAGATACTGTGCCCTTAATAGTCTGGCTTCTGTGATAAAATAGTACATTAGATAAATGACATATTATGTTTTGCATTGATGTCTCAGCAGAGTTTTGTATTTTCAGTATTACCATTAGGTAAGCAGCCCTCACAGTATGTCATTATTTACACTCATGCAGTATCATTGAGGATAGCATCCCAGAGCAGATGTCAGACATTCTAGCCTTGCAACAAAAGCCTCCAGCATATGATAAATATATAAAAGGATATTTTCTTAAGAAGGCTGCCAGGTCCCTGCCTTTCTGGAACCTATGAGCCACATGGCACCCAGTGGAGTCAATGGAAATCTTTCCATTAACTTCACTGAGCTTTGGATTAGTACTTTCAACTTCTGTAGTAGTCCTGATCAGCTTCTATACAAATGCTAATGAGATGAACTGAACAATGCCCCTAGAAGCTGCAAAGACAGAAGATATTGTTTCATCCATCCATTTCTGACAAGGGTGAAGTGCCATAATGGAGGAATGTAAAGAGATACCACACAGTGTCTCAACATGGGAAATGAAAATGCTCATTAGACTCTAAAAATCTGAAGGGATTTAGATGGATGAGTTTCTATTGGCTCCCTAATAATTCCTTTTAAGGATAAATCCATAGGAGGAATTAGAATGGCGATAATGGCTGAGGTTGATACACATTTGCTGAAACTTCTTTCCTGTCATGAGCATGCCTATAGGCTTTTAAGCATTTTAGTACCACTCCTGAAGTGGAAAATCACAAATGAATACTTGGAAGTAAGTAAAGTGGTCACAGATCATCACTTTGAATTCTAAAAAAAAACCCCAATTTTCTCACAATGCTAATTAATTACTACAGAAAATTCTGGATAATAAAGATATAAAAATGAGTTCAAATTTTTGGAGTATTTTTGGAAGAAATGTTCTTCAAAAAGTATTAAAAATAATGGTATGGATACTGACCCTTGTGAAGTTTCTACGAAAAATGTTCAAGTCAGGACATACTTAGGAATACTATTTCCTAAGAACCCACTCTTGGCCTCTATCACAAAGTGGCTTAGATAAACTGGATGTCTTGATTTTCAGAGCAAACCCAAAACTGTCCGCTACTGGCTCAAACAGCACATCTTAACTCTTGTGATTTTCAGGTAGGGAGACAGAAAATAAGGAAGACAGAACAAAGACATTTAAAGTTGTGCATAAAACAGTTGTGCATTAGGTGGAGGTGTCTTGCTGGCGTACATAGTTCATGTTACTCTTCTGCAACAGAAAACACCATGAAAACATAGCAAAAAAACCAGCTTACTAAAAGCAATAAAACTTGAATTAACATTAAGTTTAAGGTAAATAGTCCCATATGTCTATACTTGGTAAGGTTTTGTCCATTAGGTTGTCACTTGCCAAGATCATATGTCTTGAAATATATATATATTGTATATATCTTGGAAAACTTAAAAATTGCTGTGTCTTTCCTTCAAGCAGGAAAGCCTGGATGGAAGAATTTTCTCACTGTTCTCAAGTCAAAACTTCCTGTGTAAAAACAGAAAAATGTCTTAATACCTATTAATTTTGTGAATCTCAAGTAATTTCCTAACATGAAAAGAGAAGACACTTCAGAAAACAAAAACCTTCAGACTATTGTAACATGAAGTATTGGTGATACCATGTTTATTTATTATTGATTTCATGGTTTTTTATCTGTACACTTCCAAACTGATTTTATTCCAGTATGTAGTATATTTTGCAGTAAACAAACAATTAAGCTATTGGAAAAATCTCTGTCAAAACTGTGAGAAAGTGAAATCATACATTTCATCTTTGAGCAAGAAATGATTAAAAAACTTTATTTTAACACAAGAATTACAGGATGAAATTCTAATATAATTACACTGAATACCAGACTGAATTAATTCTTTAATTTTCTTGGAATATGATAGATTCCACACAGAAAAACTAATTTGGAAATCTTAAACATAGGGAGGTTGACATGCCCTGTTGAAAGAATTAATGAAGTCACATGAAAAATTTAAAACCACTGTTTGAGTTCCAACTAGTCCCTTGATTCCTTGACAACTAGAAAGAAAAGAAATTCCTACTAAATGGAAAACTACTGCCAACTTTGATGTATCCAGAATCGCACTGTATCTGCTGCATATGGTTATGCAACTGTAGGTGTATTTCCTTGTTTATAAAATAGTCATATTTCTGGTTTTTTTCTCCTGTGTCCTCTAATATTCTGCATAACAAAATCAGCTGCATCTTTTATGCTACTTCTCACATTGCAAGACCATAAGTGAAATATTTTCACAAGAAGTTAGTATCAGCACTGAAATAGATATTTTCCAAAGAAATTTAATTAAGAAACATAATACTTTTCTCCAGAATAATTTATTGCCCCTCTTAATATGCTTATGACCATAATTAAAAACATAACCGCTTGATAATGATCTCAGCATTTCATTCAATATTTTATCTCTTTATGTATTACTTTTGCCTTGTTTTGTGACTTAGCATCAAAGGTGTTGCCATAATTTGAAATGAGATAATTTTTAGAGCCATATAATTTGCTCTTGCTCTTCTCGTGAGCCTCAGAATAAATCATCCTTTATGTTATTGATACTGAGTTAGATATCTCTTTGGAATGCTCTCTTTACACACCTAATCAGAGTTTCTGGTGGTCATTTATTTACTTATTTCACTCAGAACAGCAAGAGCAAAAGGATATACTGGATGTCAAATCTGCTTTAACACTGAAATGCTGCAACCTGTTGGTCATCTGTCCATAGATGATAGCTAAGTCAGCATAGTCATAGCACAGGACTGTCTTTTCTCTATTTCACAACTTTCTGCTCATCTGCCTGTGACAGATAGCAAAGCCTGACAGGAAACCCTGTCTTAATTCAAGACAGAAATTCTTCCTTAGGAATGACCTTCCTAATAAAAATTGGAAATAGCAGTAACACATCAGTGCAATCAATGCAGCAGTAACATAAAAATGTTGTTTTGCTCCTATAACACATACAGTTATTTGGGAATTTCGTAGTAAGTTAAATTTTGGAAATAAGTAATTTGTCCTGCGTGGGCTTCTGTGCTGTGACTACTCTGTGGACAACTTTGTTTCCATGTGCATCTTGCAGGAAGACAAAAGATTGTGGTATTTTGACTTTGGCTGACAGAGATCCCCACCCAGCTGCTCTCTCATTCTCCCTCGTGATTCACCCCAAAACCATGCCAAGAGACACTTCTGAGACAAAGTCCAAGAAGCGGGCATTTGCTTTATTCAGTGCGGTGGGTGCATGGGGATCACTCCTCCTCACACACAAACACCAGGCACACAGCAGATTACAATATATGGTTGCAATTCATGCATATTCATTCTTTTCCCTAGAAAAGGTGTGGTTATGCAAACTATTTCTCAGAACTCACTATTATCATTAGCATACGCAGTGCACAGGCGCAGTGCTCCCTGGTGGTCACGCTGAGGAAGGCTCGGTGGTCATTTGATGAAGGCCACATCCTCTTCCTCGCTGTGCACTTTTCACCTTTCTTTCCTAGGCATGCGCAGTCTCTTGGTAGCTGTTTCAGCAATTTCTCTACTGGTTTTAGCGAGCTTTGTCCTTTATTTCTGCAAGCTCTTCCCAAGTTATTCAGGTAGCTTCTACATTGGTTACAATGGATCTTATTCTAGCCTAAGTATACCCAAGCATGCCCAAGCACAATGATTTTAACCCTTTCACTCCTCAACAGGATAAGGGGAGAAAATCTGGTGGAAACCTCATGGATCAAAGTAAGGACATTGAGATCATTTAACAGTTAACATCACAGGCAAGAGAGACTCAGCTTAGGTATAATTAATTTGATTTACTGCAAATTCAAAATACAGTGGGATAGTGAGAAACAAAGACCTCACCACACCCTCCCTTTTCCCAGGTTCAATTTCACTACTTCATTCCTGACTCCTTTATGTCTTTCTCCCAACCCCAACTGGCACAGGGTGATGGATAATGGGCACTGTGATCAGTCCATATGAGCTCCTCTCTCCCACTTTTGCTCCTTTCTCTCCGACTTTTCCTCGCTGCCAGTCTTTCAAGGTAAATGTGCTCCAGCATGGCGTCCCCCACAGGCTGCAGCTCCTTTAAGAAGTTGGCTCCAGCATGGAGCAGTATATATCCATGGCTACAGCTTCCTTCAGAACACATCCACCTGCTCTGTGTGGTGTCCTCCATGGACAGACAGCATGGTCCCCTCCATGGGCTGCAGGGGAACCACTTGTGTCACCGCAGGCTCCTCCAGGGGTTTTAGGGCAATCTCTGCTTCAGGGCCTGGAGCAGCTCCTCCACCTCCCTCTCTTCTCAGCTTAGCGTTCACAACACTGTTTGTCTCATCTGTCTTTTCCTCAGCATCTCTTGTGCAGTGTTTTTGCCCTTCCTTACACACAGTCGCTGAGATGTCCCTGCCCGGCCGTGGGCTCAGCCGCGCTCTGTGGTGGGTTGGTGGATCCGGCTGTGTCCGGCTGGGCAGCCCCGGCCTCCCCTCACAGAGCCCTCTCAGTTCCCACTGCTGCTGGGGCCTGGGCATGGGAACTTCATAAAGCATCTCTGGAGAACATCAAACCAGCAGCTCTGAGCACAGACACCCTCTTCAGACTGGCAAAAGCCACTTCCTTGACTAGCAGAGCTTCTTTAAAGTATGCCTTTGAGGGTTATATATCTTTTAGACACCTTAATGATTATCTGTCACTATGGATACAGTCTTCCTGCAACTCAGTGTGGATACAGTGTGCCCAGAGAAATGAGGCTCTGCAGTAAAAACAAGGATGATTTTTTTGTAACTGCACTTCCCACTGTATGATGGGGCCTGGGATCCAGGATGTTGCCAGGAGACTGTCATGACTTGTCCAGCCCTCACACTGTTCTCCTGATTGCTCCAATGGCATGGACATGCTGGTCAGTAATGACATTACCAGGGAAGACCCGGAAGGTACCAAGAATGACTGCAAGGCTCTTGGGGCAGTGGTCAAGAGCATGATGGCCCAGGGTTCCTTCTCTGTAATCTTCCTGGGTGAGAGGGAAGAGCTCAAGGAGGATTGGAAGGTTCCTGTGTGTAAACAACTGTTTGCAGACCTGGTATCATCATCAGGAATTAAGCTTTCCTGACTGTTTTTGAGGATTTGAGGACTCCTAGGAAGATAGAGAACCACCTAAGCAAGTGGGGCACAATCGTCTTTGCCAGCTGGCTGACCATCCTGCTGAGGAGAGCTTTCAGCTAGGAAAGATGGAGAAAGGAGGTGATGATCAACAATCAGATGAGGAAATCAGAGATGGGTGGTAAGCAAAGGATGCAGGATGATGTGGTCAGGAGAGATACGGTAATCAAATCAAAATCACGGTATTCATGATGGTAATCATTGAAACAGGGCTGAAGACACTATTTATGATGCCATAAATAAGGGAATGATGAGAGGGCTGCATTATGGGAGAAGATGTCACACTTCTGGGAAATCAGCACAATTATGGGCTGTACACTAATTCATGTAGCATGGGGAACAAGCAGTAGGAATTAGAGGACTGTGTGCAGTCTCTAGGCCTCTACACCACCAATTAAAAGAAAGCACTCATTCTGATGATTCAGATGTACTTTATAACTTTGTCTCATCCACAACACTGTTGTTTTTAAGATATATCAATGAAGTGGTGCTAAACTGAACTGTTGCAACTTCTTAGACTCTGATCTAGCTTCTTTTGTTCTCTGATGTTTTGAATGACTTCTCTGTGGCTACAGCTAAGGATGAGCTGTACGAGTGTTGTTAAGTTGGTTGGAAAAAAGAGACAGTGGAAAAGAACAGATGTCCTTAGAGACAGCATCCTTTTAAAGTTAGGAAGACTGTAACTGACATAATAGAAAAGGTTTAAGTCACAATTCTTCAGATTTAAACTAGAATTCTTAATCAAAATGACCTCATCCCATTTACACTGTCAAATGTCTAAAGATACACAAAGCTCAGTTTTAAAGACAGAGATCACATGTATGAAAAAAAGAGAGGTTTTTGCAGATTAGTCTCGATTTTGAGGCAGCTCTTTTTAAATGAAGTTCATTTTTTATCAGTATACTGGATCTGACTGAGCTGGAGCTCATTTTCACCACAGCAGCCCTCACAGTGCTGTGCTTTGTATTGGTATCTAGAAAGGTGTTGGTAATCCACCAGTGTTTTGGCTACTGCTGAGCAGTGCTGGTACAGAATCGGAACTGTCTGTCCAGGTGGGCAAGATCTTGGGAGGGGAAACAACCAGGACAGCAGACTAAAGCTGTCCAAAGGGATATTTCATACCATGTGATATCTGCTCAGATGCAAAAGCATTCATTATTACAATGCTTGTCTTCTAGAGCAACTGCTACGCATACTCAAGCCCTGCTTCCGAGGAAGGGGCTGATGGGAAGTAGAGAATAAAGCTTTGTTTTCCTTTGCTTCTGTGCCCAGCCCTCACTTTTGAGTTTATTAAACTGCCTTTATCTTGATCCATGAGGTTTTTCCATCTTACTGCTTGGCACCACGGATAAGAGCCTGGATCCATCCTCTGACACCTCCTTTCAGATACTGACAGACATTCACAAGGTCCCCCCTCAGCTGTCTCTTCTCAAGTTTGAACACGCCCAGCCGTTCTTTGTAAGAGAGATGCTCCAGTCCTTTAATCCTCTTCACAGGCCTCTGCTGGACCTGCTCCAGAGGCTTCTTGGCATTCTTGTACTGAGGAGCCCAGAACTGGATACTCCAGATACAGCCTAACTAAGGCTGGGTAGAGGGGCAGGATCACCTCTCTTGAGCTGCTAGAAAAACAATGAGGAAAATGTTTTAATGAACATCTCTATGGCCTAAATTGTCCCTGATGTGCTTATTTCCATTCCAACAAAGAGCTAAGAGAGATTTCATGTCTTATTCTGAAAAAATACTAAGAATGCAATCACTCTGTCTTTTCCTGATTACTGCAGACATGTGCGTACACACCCCTTGTGAAGTGTGGAAGGACTTGACTTTGTTCCTCAGTCTGGACACACACACACACACACACACTTTAGAGTGACTCAGGCAGTTCTCTAAGAGTTGTCATTTTACAAGAGGAAAGGACACTCTTCAGATCTCCTGTAGACTTTTCTACGTTGAAGGATTTAAGAATCATCCATGATTTCAAATTTATGAACAAATAAAGATTTCATCCAAGAAGTAAAGACATAACATTGATACCAGGTAGCTAGGACAATCTTCTGGAAATGAGGGGGGTTGTTTATCAAACTGGTAACTATCTAATATAAAATGTAGATGGTGAACAAGGAGCAGAATTACAATGGAGTGGCCTTCTCAGCAGAGATGCCTGGTCACTGAACTATGAAAGCACAGTCCATTCTCTGGTCTCACTCTCTTAGTCTTGAACCATTTCTAGACTGGAAAAACAGCTTCTGTAAGGAGGCAAAATGGCTGGTCAACACCACCCAAAGCAGCCTTGAAATAATATTCTCATGGAGGTGTAATCTCCTGGATCACATGATTTCCCTTGAATAGCACATGGCATACAATTCAGGTTCTCTGCTTTCTTGATGGAAGCTGCAATTACGTGCTACTATACATAGGGGAAGAAGGATTGGACTGACCTTGGTTTAGCGTGGCACAAAATTGTGCTCATGTTTGCAAAGGCTTCTGTTTGTACAGGGCACCTTGCACCAGCTCAGCATCTACCTAAGCCACACAGTGGAACACAAGTAAAGATTTATGCTCAAAGTTCTCTAAATTCATCTAAATGTTTTAAGCATGTACAAAATGGAAAAATTGCAGGGAAAGGAAGACTACATGTTAATTAAGCATTTAAGCTGTTAAATTTTGTCTTCCTTAATGAAGAAATATATGAATGTATGAAAATATTTGAAAACAACTACAATTAAAAAAAGAAGTTTTGGCACTAGGCTACTGAATGTGAAACTGGGGGCAGCTGTGAATTTAAATACAAAAAAGTTGATGGGGTCACTGGGAAATAAAATTGTCTACATAGAGTTTGGGCAGTTGGTAGAGCTAATACAAGTATTTTACATGTAAGGACCAATTATGATAGTTGTTACTGCTAGTAGAGAGCTCTGCACATTTAGACTGTGATGGTTTTAATTTACTCTATCTCATGTGCATAAAAAAATCACAAGTATTTATTGAAAAAAGTGTGGAGGAAGTATTAAAAATAGATATTTTTATGCTTATATTTTTAAAGAAAAGCTCTCTGGTCTAGGGGGATTTTGAAGGTTGCGGGAAATTTTTTAGTAAGCTTTGAAAGGAAAAGAGCATTTTTATCTTATGAGGGCTACATGTCTTATTAAATGCTCTCAAATCCAGAGTTTGTAGGTAAGGGACAATTAAAGAGACCCCAACTATAATTAAACTTCATCATGCTCAGAGGCAAGAAGACATTCTTAAAGAAACACCCACTGTGCTTTAGTGGTCCAAGGTAAATACTAAAACAGAACTCAGATCTCCCCAAGATGAATTCTATTGGTTCTACTTAAACATTCAGAAGATCTAATACAAATGAATGACTTACTTTCAGATACCTAAAAAGAACTACAGAAAAAATAACTCTACTTTGGTTTCGAATTCACACAATCAAAAACTTGGAAATAGCTACATTAAGGTTTCCTGTGCTCTCTCAGTTTAATTCTTTCTGTTTATTAGATGATCATTTTTTTCCTAAATTTATTCAGTTGTAAGCAAAGCATGCAATGATACATGCAATTATTTTAAAGTATAGAATTAACAGATATTTGTAGTAACATTTTTTAATTTGTTTATTGATGCTGAAATTTTGGGTGGAAGAGCAGTCTTGGGAAGACTTTCTTTTCAGCACCTGTTAGTATGCTAGAACTGAGTTCATATATTAAATAGGTCACTCTTACAACTGTGTTCTGTTGTTTAGGGTGATTTTTAGGGAAGGCAGGTGGAGGAACACTAAAACTGAAATAATTTGTAAATGAAAAAAATTAGGAAGAAAATAAAATGTTAATATATTTCATAAGGTCTACAAGCAAGTTTGTACTTAGTTCAACCCACCAGCAAGTCATTTTTTAATATGTAACATAAACTAACATCGCAGAATCGAAAGCTCTAGTTCTCAATTATCCAAAAACAACGAGTTTTTGAAACTGTCAGATAATAAATCCAAAGTTGATTTAGTTACACAATCTAGAGTAATGAAGTATTTTAAAACTCAGTATTTTCTTGTAGTACGTAATGTATTTGTATACAGTGTACCATAGTGAAGTGAAAGGTAGCTCTTCATCTTGACATTTTATCTTGTAAGTACTTTCACAGAGTTCACACAGGAAAAAAAGAAGAAAAAAAAATCAAACCTACATCTTTATTTTGTCCAATAATTCTGAGTTTAGTGTTACTTTTTCTTTTTTGTTTTTTTAATAAGCAAGCAAAAGAATGTAAATATTTTTAGTGAGCATCAATTCTGGATTCTGAAGTCTCTTGGGCATGTTATGTTATTTAATAACTCACTCATGAATAGAAAATACAAGGAAGCATTTGTCCTAGGTTACAATATAGATGTATTTAAGTACTCTATTACCACCAGCTGTGGGCCATTAGCTGTTATCTCCTGCTATGACCCACCCCTGATAACAGACAATGGGCCATCAAGAAACCACTGCATGACTCATGGACTTATCTCATCCTATTGTGAGATGCTCCGCCCAGGAGGGAGGAGCCAAGCATTCCCACCTGGATATAACCTGGCCTTGGATCTGTCTAAGGGAGCCCTGTCTACTGAGTTCCCAGAGGACAAGAGCTACTACTGGACTGTCAGCTGGAGACCAGATCTTCCATAGGATCACTGCTTCAACTGAGCTACTTCATTTGGACTGCCCCCACCCCCCCTAACAGGGTGTCAGGTCGTATCTGACTTTGTCAGTGCTTTTCCTTGTATTATTACACTTATTTTAATTTTTAATCCTGACTTGTGATCTCCCACTGGTTTGTTCTCAAACCAGTACACATCTGAGAAAAGATAAAATTTAACTCTGATACAGAAAACGTAACACAATTTTAATTAAGTTTGGAAACTGAGCACTGAATTTTTATTCTAAAGGTGAGCAGCAACCTTGTTTAGACAGTGAATTGGGTAGGCAAAGTCTATTATTTAATGCATGTGAGAAGTTTTGACTTCAGACCATGGAATATTTTAAAACAACCATATTACTAGGAAAAAGAGATTTGTGTATTTTGTAATGAGGATAAATACACATATATAATAAAGACGTATATACAAGATAACCCCTGCTTCATACATTTTTTTGCTTAAATAGACTCCAACTGGGAGTGAACCTCCTGGTGCACTTCAGAAGTAAGCTTACCAAAGGTCACATATCAGGCAAGTCTCCTGTGGCTGAGAACAGAAACGTGGCTTAGCACTGCCCTCCCTGGAGTAGCGCTGGCAAACTCCTGACGCTGATGCCAGGTTCGGTACCAGCAGACATTTATGCTAGCACCAAAAATGCTTAAAGCGCAGTTAAAACAAATTTTTTCATTAGACTTGAAAAATCTTTACTATTACACATTTCCAGGGCCCAGAGAGAAGAATCTGAAAACTTAATTTATTTGCATTTGCAAGGCCTATAAAGTTGGTACAACAGTGAAGGCCAACAATAATTCCAGCTAGTTCCTTCTCTTTTTGAGATATTTGCCTAAATTTGGAGTTGCAGTTATAGTTGGACTGAAGATCTAGTTTTATTTTTGGATTCTGAACACAGATACCAGAGAACATGAGAAAATAGCATTAAATGAGTTAGGGAAGGGAATTCAGCCTCTTAGTATGGTTAAGGCTGGATTAGAAATAGATTTAGTGTCTCAGAAGAGCAGGCTGGAGATCTAGGTTAATTTCTGGATTCTTCAGTGCCTAGAGAGCTAATCCAGGGGTATATAAACAGACAATGGCTTCTGCTTACTTTGGAGGCAGATGTGAACTGTGAGTTTAAGAAAAGCTGTAAGATCACCCTAGCAGGGATGAAGGAGCATAGTGTTACTGACAGTGCTTGAAAAGCACAAAGGGCTGTGAAAGACTTGGTGCTAGAGCAGCATATTGGTTTTGGTTAATTGTCTAGATGTTATTGGGTTATCAAAAGGATAAAATTTAGCTCTGAGAATATGAGCAGAATTCATAGCACGTGCAGGGTTTACCAGAAATGCTACCTATGGCATGTATGAATTAAGTATGTTTGAAGAAAGCTTTTATTTAACCTTTGGAACATGAAAAAGTGAACAAGATTTTTGTTTTTCAGGTCCCTGCAGCTCTGCACTCTAAAATGCACAATATCAGAGGCTTGAAGTGGGTCACATACACAATACGGTATAGTGCACAACTGTAGAGTACAAATAAAATTTATATTTTGTGTGGCAGTTTAACTTTGAAGGCAGGAACTGAATTGTTCTGGTATGTGTGATTTACAGACCTAGGATGATATGTTTAGCAGAGTCAAACAGGTCAGAATGAGATGGACCTGGCCAACAAGTCTAGTGTTTGGTTTATATTTCATTTCCGTTCAGAGATTCAGACCAAGACATACTGAAGATGGGGGCTACGTGTAACCCCTAAGGCTCACAGAGTCAGGGACAGAAAGAGTTAAATTGCTAAGACTAATTTCTATTTTTGGAATCAGCAAAAAGGCAGAAAACAAGATCTGGAAACTGCAGAAACAAATTTCTTATAGTTGACCTCCTGTCTTTAAAAATCCTAACTGCAATAAATAACCCCTTTTACCAACAATCAATGTCCACATCAGTATTAGAAAGGCTTTTCAAGACCATCCCGCATCTTGGTTTAGAAGATCCTGAACTATATTGTTACCAGTTTAGCTCTAGAGCACTTGCTTTATAGCACCATGAAACAAGCAGAAACGTAGCTTTAAGTAAGAGATGCAATCTAAATATGGTTCAAACCTAAAGAAAACTCACTTGCCCCTATTGCTAAACATTTATTCCAGATCTGTGAGACTTGTAGTTCCAGTATAAACCTAGATTTTGGGTATCATGTCTTCTAGTTCCTGAGACATTCACCCTTACTCTAGTCTTAACCACAGTTTTCCTTTAAACACCAGCTGTTTTAGTCTATTCAAACTGGGCCAATTAACTTTTTCAGCTGCTGATGAACTGTTATACTCCCTTACAATCACACACCCATCCTAAATTTATGTGAAGCACATTTCAACAAGAAATAAAACCATTTATCCAGGCCAGTTGTGGGGTCACTCTAATTCTGCAAGAATTAAACCAACAAAATTCCCAAAAGTTTTCAACACCTCTCATATAGAACCTACATGCTGCTTTCAATTGTAGCCCTTGTCTCAGCCATGCTTTAAGGACCCATAAATGCCATTACAGAACCTCTTGCTCCTGCTCAGTCTCGCAATAAGCTTAGTTTCTTCCTCTGATTCTCTCACCTATTTCTATTCCTAAGCCTCCTTAGAACAGTAAATTCTCCAACACAATCATCATAAAGATTCAAAAGAAGTAATTCACAACATTCACCCTCATTCTGCCTCTTCAAATTATGTCTTAAAAGACTTCAGTCCCTGCTGTTCTTAGTACTACCCCATACCATAAAATTACCCCCAGAGTTTGCCTTTAACAGAGAACTGTGCTGCCTTCCCTTGCAGAATGAAACTTCTCATTCAGACCAAACTCAGCTATAATTTGTCTGATCCTACAATTTTCACAGAAAAGACAAAGCCATTATCCCAACTCTGTAGTAATTTTTACTATAATCCTTCTTATTTTTAAACTTGTTAATAGTAGTCTGTTCTACAGGAATGAGTCTCTAAAGAGTACCCCCTTGGAGATAGCTCTGTGGCTACCCCAGCCTGCTACTGTGCAGTTAAGACAAAGGAAAAGATTGTGGTTATGGCAAAATTCATTATATTGTGAAGGAATGCTACTTGGCAAACTGGGGCTTGGGCTGGAACTGGCGAGGTCTTGTATCTTACAGTTAATTCCTAGGTTATTGTAGGCTGATGATCAGTCTAAGAATAAGATTTGGCTTTGGTGTTGGTAGTACTGTTGGGGAGAGGAGATCATAGAAATTTCAGGACATATCCAAAGTACTTTTACCTGCTCTCCTGGCACCTCTAATGTCCCCCCATCTCCCAGTTTTGAGAATAAATTTAAGAATAGGAGTGGCTAATTTCTTGAGGTTATTGCCGGATCTTGATAAACATGCACAAATTTGATGAAGGCTAGGTGTGGAATGCCTATATCCTTTTTCCTCTTAACCTGATAGCAAAGGATACATCTACCTTTAACCGGAAACAAAAATAAAGTGCTTCAACTCATCTTAGGTCTGCATGGCTTGTAAGATGTCTTCTGTATCAAGTTCTTCAGTATCTCTCCTGCCCGCATTAATTGCATCACTGTTCCTAATCTTTGGTCTCATTTTGCATCTATTAGTCATAACTTCCAGAGAATGAACTATGACTCCCCCACTCCTGTTGGCACCAGTTTTTATTCCAAGAGTGTGAGCCTTTTTTCCAATACTGTATTATTAACTATTTGGTCCCACTTTACAAGACTTCATAATGTGGTGGGCACTATTATTTTACCTAAGGATTTAGGGAGGAATGAAATCTCCTGTCTAAGTGTCTATTGTTTTGGAAAAGGTGTGAGGTTCCCAAATAAGACACAGTAAAAACTTAATTCTTCCTGAGCTCTCAAGGGTCAAAGAAGCAAAACTTGAAATGACAGAGATGGATGGATTCAATGTAGTAATTTCCACTCTATAATTCCCATCTATTGAATTCTCAGTGTTACTGATTAATTGAAAAATCTGTTTCTGGTTTTAGTAAAGGTTCTACTTAAAAGCATAACAGATTTAAATTCAAAATGAGATGAGCTGGATGTGATACACATAAACGTTTTTAGAGCTGCTTATCTACCTACTAGTCCTTTGGTATGGTAAAGATGGGTTTGGGCTGAATGTAGGGGTTTGATAAGGACCAGGGACAAGGGCCTGAACTGGAATTCAGCTCCTGAGCCAGCAGAGGCCTCCAACAGCTTCTTGCAGCTCTTTCACAAAGCCTTTTGCAGCAATCTTATTGCAGGTTACACAGCTGCACTGCATCAAAGCTGGCCTCGACCAAGGGTGGTCAAACATCTCAGAGAAGGGAAAGGAATGAAGGGGCTGTTGTTGGCACTCAGGGCCCTGACAACAAGAGTGGGTCACCAACACCTATCCAGTTTTGTAGCAATAAACTCTTACCACGAGAGCTGAATGAAGGAAATGTATGCTAACAGAAAAGAGGCACCTAAGAAAGCAGATCAGCCTCAAAACTTATTTCTCACTGTTATTTGCTGTCAACACTGTTGCAGTCCACACAAAAGAGAAACCCCCAGGTTAGCCTGCTTATACTTCATCTGAGATAAAGACATCAAAAAGTTCCAACATACACTAAAGATAATTGTAGCACGGGCAATAAACAGTCAGATCTCCTGTTACACTTTGTAACTAATATGGTTGAGCTAATCTATTCCAGATCTAACTCTGCAATGTTCTTAACACCCATCTTTTGCTATTCTTTTACTCTATGCTATAGGCTTCCTATTCTGCAACCACTGTATAAAAGTGTCCAAAAACATGCATGTCCTAAATCCCAAAACAAATGTCTCTGAAAACTTCTGAGGCAGCTGCTTACCTTTTCTCTTATCCTGAGGACAGAATCTTCATGTCTGTTACGGTGCTGCATTCCTGAAAGTCAGGTGCCAGTTAAAGCATCAACAACTTGCTAAAAGTAATAGATCCAGGCCCTGTATATTATAGTCATCCTTCACAATATGCCACAGAAGTCCATGAAGATCAACAACTTAATCTCTCTTAAAGAAGTAACATACAGTGTTGGTCTATGGATATTCTAATAGCTCCTGAGAATGCTTTTCATGTTCAGATCAAGTAACTAGTAAGATCTAGCCTTCACTTTTAGTCAATACTAGACCACATTTTGCCATGTGACCCTACATGAATTCCTGCAACAGGTCTGGGATTTTCCAAACTGTCTTCCACAAACTGGATCGTTTGACAACCCAAGGGTGTCTGGATCACATTAAGCCACTTGAAAGATCTACAAATGCTTCCAGGTTAGCCTCAGGCTGATTTTATTGGGAGACAGCCATTCCCTGTGAGTTTCAACATCATTGTACTTACCCTGTGAGCTGGTTTCCTTTTTATTGTGGTCTACTGATCAGAACAACAGTTTTTAATCCTTTTTCTTAGTCCTGGAGCCTCTTGTTTTTAATGTTCCTCCTGTAGTAATTGCTCTTACTGTGCTATAAGTTCTTGTAAGTACTCACAGGTTCTCGAAGCTTCTACTGGGTCTGCTGCTGCCCCCTTTAACTGCACTTGTAGGTACATTTGCTGCACCTGTTGCTGGTGGTGTGCTGCTACCTCCTGGTTTTCTTACCAAGGAACTCTGAATCTGCATTTTCCACTGGCAACAGCCTTGCTGCAGACATTCTCCATCTCAGGTGGTCTGCCTTTGCCTATGGTCACCACAGGATCACTGGTATCACTCCACTGAACAACTCTTGATCAGTGCTTCAACACAAAGCAAATGCAGCAAGGCTACCCAGGGAACAACAATAGAGCCCTTCTTCCTTGAGTAGACTTCATTTTTTCACTTATTACAGAAGAATTAGGACACACACAATGGCAGCCCCACACTGTTAAAATCCACAAATACTTGAAAAATTGGTATGCAAGCTCTTCTACTCCTTCGCTGAGGTAGGAGCTGACAAGCATGAATGTATCATTTTATTATGGAATACAAACAGTCAACTTGCTATATTCAAAAAAAAAGACACATGAACTCTATTTGAGGGAACTAACAAAATTAGTTCTTGTGAGTCATCACTGTATTGCTGGTAAAGTGAAAGTATTCAGAACAGGAAGAATAGATTAATTAAACTTGAACCCTGCAAAGCTCACATGGCTGAGATAAAACCTGAATCCAGTAGGCATATAATGGGTTTTATATTATTTTATAGTCAGTATTGATAGGTGGTTTATAAGACTACCAGAGCTGAAAAGTCATCTACAAGATTATAATGAAGGTCAGAGATTGTTACGGGTCTTCAATCGACAGTAGAGTTAGTTCTGCTTCCAATTAAGGTTTCTCAACAGAAACAGATGAATTTTTTTAGGAGGGATTCTCAAGATCTCCAGGGATGCCTGTAGATCTGGAGCCATGACGTTTATTTCTGAAATAAGTCTGATCACTATATCATATAAGAAATACAGTTGGTTTTCAACAACTCAAAATAAATTATAGTGCATGTGATGTCAACCTAGATTATTATTAAATAAATGGTTTTGTCTGGAAATGGGCTTGGGTTCAGGACTGTAAAGATCTGGGACAAGTGCTGTACAACTCAAATATTTGGTTGAGTAGGGTGAAAGCTGGATTTAACAAGCATGGGGTTTTGGTCTTTTTTGGTGCCCAGTGTGAGGCAGCAGCCACAGGCATCAGGACTTCCACATGGAAAAACTGCCCTTGCCTATCAGTTGCTCTTGCCAGTGAGGGACCTCCCACCTGTGATCAGCACATGGTGAAAATAGATCTCTGTTACCTGTTAAAAGTGATGGAGATCTATTGGATCTCCTTGGAAGATCCTGGATCCCCCAGGAAAGATACAGACCAGAAGAGAGCAGAGACCAAGGAACTACCTAGTACAAAGAACCAGGACTTGAAGAGGACAGCCACAGACACTCCTGAGGAATCCCTTTGAAAGAGGAAGAGAGGAGAGAAGAGAAGGAGAATGACAGAAAATGAAATCAGAAAAATAATCGAAATCAGAAAAATAATCAAAATCATTACAGTCCTCAGCTAACAGACTCCAATAAACTGAAAGCACCAAAAGCTTCATCTGAAACCCAGAAAAAAGATCTGCTGCTCCTGCTACTGCCACATATGTCTCTTGCACAGTTTGCACCAAAGTCAACCAAGATGGCCTGAAAAGAGACACATAACTGAGACCGACAAGCTTCCTCCCACGGGTAACACTGCCAGGAACAAGAGCAACCACAAGGATCCTTTGCTCACCATGCAGAGGAAAGTGAAAACACATCACAGAGAACTGTCCAAGCGTGTCAAAGGATCTGCAGGAGATACCACAAATCATTTCCCAGTGCTTTCTTTACCAAATGGTACCTTCAAGTCAAGGAGGCCTCTAATCAATTCTGAAAAACAGCATGCAAAGAAATACTACTTAGAAAAGACCAAGAGGCTGAAGCACAAAGCTGATGCAGTGACCAACAAGGCTGGAAAGGCATTTCAGTACCAGGCAGAGCCTGCCCTTTATTCATCAGATATGGGATTGCCTTGAAACTGGATGCACTAGAACCAAAATCAGTTTACAGCATATTCAGCGACACCATAGTTCTCATCAAATTCATTATGACATTGAAACTATTTGCAGACTGCTCAGTATCTTCACATGGAAAAATCTTTGCCGTGTTATGAATGTACTGCCAGTCCATTTTGCACATGGCCATGTTTGGTTACATTATTCCAGGCTCCTGAATGACCAAGAGTAATTCGGGAACAGTAAAACAAGTAATTCAAGGAACAGTAAAACAAGCACCTTCTCGAGATGTAGCAAGAAGCACAGACTTGCCTTCTCCTCTTTATCCAATACCCTCTCCTGCTGGTTTTGTGAGTTCTCAGCTGGTATCAAATGCCAGCAACAGCATTGGTAAGAATGGCATTGTCTAGAACGGCTTCACTTCTGAATACATTTAAACTGTTACCATTTGGAGCGTCTTGTGTCAGGGTGTTTTGCAGGTAACCACAGATTAAGAAACACTTCCTATCATCTGTTTTGAATCTATGCCCCCAAACCTTTCATTGGAAGGCACAAGCATTTCCTATTTATTACTCTACCAATAGCACTCTTGACTTAATATTGACTTGATTTTCAGCAACAGGATGACATTTTTAACAGAACAATCTATTTTAATTCAGAGACAACATTCATAATAAGAAGAAATTCAATCTCCTTTCTCTGTAGAAATCTAGATTATTTTCCCCACATATTTTGCTGAACATCAGATATCTGTACAGAGTTTCACCTGCCATTGCAATGACCATGCAGTCTTATATGGCTCTTTCCTACTTTTTTCATGGTCAGGCTTTCCTGAATAACTTAACATCAGTAAACACTGTCACATTTCCCAAGGAATGGCTCATTTATGAATATGCTGGAAATTATCAATCTTAGCACAGATTCCTGAAGGGCTTTGTTGATAGTTTTACAGAATCAACTAGGTTGGAAAAGACCTTTGAGATCATCAAGTCCAACCTATGACCTAAGACCACCTTATCAGCTAAACCATGGCACTGAGTGCCACATCCAGTCTTTTTGGACACACCACCAGGGATGGTGACTCCACCACCTTCCTGGACAGCCCATTCCAGTGCCCAACCACTCCTTCCATAAAGAATTTTTTTCTAATGTCTAGCCTAAACTTCCCCTGGTGCAGCTTAATACTGTATCCTCTCATCCTATGGCTGGTTGTCTGGGAGAAGAGACCGACCCCCACCAGGCTACAGCCTCCTTTCAGGCAGTTGTAGAGAATGAAAAATTACTGCTTAATCCAATTTATTGCACTGTGAAAATTTCCTGCTTACTCCAGTTTCCATTTTCTGTTTTCTACACATCTACACGTGTAACAACTTTTGTTCTTATTCAGTGAATGCTTTATTTACGTAGGAGCCTTTGAGATAGCTTGTTGACAGTATCAGTCAGATTTCCCTGATACGTGCTTATTTCTCAAACAAAAGCACAACAGGTATTATGGAATTGTAAAGTATGACTTTCTTCTTCAAATTTTGTGTTAATAATATTGCAATACACACACACCTCAACTAAAACCACCTGGACTACAGGAAACCTAACAACAATTGAAAAAAATCCATCTGCAGCACAGCTAAGAGTGAGGAATTCTAATGCACTGAAAAAGAAATGAATCATAGCAATGAAACGGCCTTTTAACTAGACATGGATTGTTAAATTATTAATAGTGCAGAAAAGGAACATTTATTCAATTAATACTTGTGTTCTGTCTTTAAAAGAAAGCCAAATAAGATACATGGGTCACGTAGGAATAAAGGGAAGATTCTTAATTCACTAGCAACTGAGAAAGATATTAGACAACATCACAACCAAACAAGCATCTTACAGGTGCATAAGATGTTTCCAGTAACACGTAATTGTTTGCTGAGGAAATATCTGGCCTCCTAATTTGAATTTTATTTATTTATTACAGTGACAATAGAACTGTAGGAGACTGAAAACACCATTTTTTTTTTCACCATTCAGGATGAGGAAATGGAGTGTTAATTGATTAGTCTGATTCCAGTCAGAAGTAAATTAATCAAAAATTATTTCAGAATCAATAAATAAAGAATTAAAAGACATAATTCTACTTAATCTCAGTCAACAAATATCTTAAAAAAACCAAACATTTTTTCAAACAAGATGGGATGGATTTTTGTAGATAATATAGATCTATAGATAGTATAGACAATTTAATGAGTATATATTTTAGGTAATATTTTAGATGGTATAGTTTTATTTACAAAAGTCTGTTAACCAAACAGATACTGTATCATTAAGGAATACGTGCTACTAACATAATAACTCAATGCCACCTTGTAGCAAAATGATTTAATGAATTTGCATTTGAGTTTACTAACAAGAGATACACAACTGGAAATCCAGATACAGCAGTGGTGAGACTGCTACTGTCGTACCTCTTGATGTTTCCTTTTACAAAATGTAGGAGGGGAAAACATGGAAGTCCCACAAAAGAGGGAACATAAAAATAATTTCAGGGTTGTAGAAAGTGTGAGAAGAAACATTCTAAATAAATTGGAACAAGAATCAGGTGGTCTTGCCTTGAATAAAATGAAAATCCGTGAAAATAGGCAAACACCATAACTTATCTCTGTAATCTTCCATTAACCCATGATTAATCCAGTGATGTTTGAATAGTTAATTGGGCTGGCTTCATCAGGACCTTTTCTGGAGTCATAAAGTATATGGATATTTCATCAACTGAGAGAGTTAGGATCCAGGTTAATGTGGTTTTACTGAGTTAAATACCACCTGAGTTTGATTTTCTCCATGTATTCCTTTGGGTAAGATAACAAGGAATCATTCAACTTCCCTCTCGTGTCAACAAAAATGTACCTGTTTTCCACGTTATCTGGAGCAACTCATCAAAGCATCCATTTGTTCCGGACACATATATTAGCAATATTGGAATAATGTGCCTTTTCCAAAGTATGCTATACAAAACTGCTTGCCATTCTTGTGGGATATACTGCTGACAGGGTCATCTCACCTGAAATATAGATTAAGATTAATAAAATGAAAATACTGATTTTTTTTCATGAATGTAAGACCCCAGAACTTTTTCCTGATTTTTCTTCATGCCTTTCTGTTCAATACATATCTGCTTGCCTACACAAGGACTTGCTTGTTCAATACAGTGAGTTTTACCTTGTCTGCAGAACAACAAAAAAACCCAAACAAATAAACAGCAGCAATGTTTAGTGTTTTGCTACTAAGAAATACCCTAAATGGATCATGCTCATTTAATTTTTGTTCCTTCACCCAGTTTCTCAGACCAAGAACTTGCTACTACAAGAAGAGAGCAAGTAAGATGTTTTCAAACATGGCAATATTTCATTCGAGGAACACTTCTTTGTTAAAATGTTACAGAAATATTTTGCTTTCTATCAACCTCTGACGAAGCACATATGCTGCTTCGTAGTAGGTTGCACTGCTCAGATTGCTTCAGAGTCCGGCAGCTGGGCACTTAATGGAACAGCCAATCTCAAATTTTTTGGCGCAGTCAGGAACTGCAGAACATCATGGAGCCAAGAACACAGCAGCCTTGGGAAATCTATATTCAAGCTTTAAAGAACCTGGAAACATCTTCAAGGCATCCTGTTCCACATGTTCATTGTGCTAGTTCTAATTCTGAGGAATTCCCAAGAATGCTTCCACCTCTGAATAAGATGTGTGCACTGTTTAATTTTGGAAAAATCATAGGATAGCCTTATTTCTTGAAGTTCTTTTAATATTTATTTTCTACTTTCAGGATCTTTGAAGGTTTTTTATTTCTTTGTGAGATTGTCTCACATCAAATCTAATACATTTTGAAATGTTGGACTTTTTCAGAGAATGGAAGTTCCAGATTTTATCTAGCTTCTAATCATTATTACTGTGGTCATGACCCTTTTCCTGAGTATTGTTCTCTTGCTCCTCTAACGTGAGGAATGGACAAAGAAAAGGTGATAAATAGCTCCATCTGAAACAAGGGGTTTTTTCTTTGTCGTGAATCTCATGTTTTCAAATAGAATAATTGTAGAGCTCACAGTTGCATTGGGCAACAATGCCCAGGGAACATTTTCATTCTATGACAGCTTCGAACAGAAACATCTGCCTGCAGTTTGTGACTTAACTGACACTACCAAAGTGGTATTTCCACTGAACTAGCACTGCAGAATAAGAAAATGGGCATAAATATCAATGTCTATGTGCAGTACCTGATGGCTGTGAGAGAAGTGCATCTGCATTCCTTTAATCACAGAGACAAATTCTTCGGTATTTCAGAACAATGTTTTACAAAATTTGCATATAAGAGAATAAATATGTTAACCAGAAATTAACATTTTAATGTTAAATTTAAGCAATTTAAGAAACCCTTCTTTTGTGGTATTTGTCATTAAATCTTTTAAAAAAAATGGATTAAGACTTCCCCAGATGAGTATGCCAACTGGAAAAGGGGAAAATTATTGCGCTGCTTCTGTTATTCAAGCTGAGTTCAATGTAAAATTTAAATCAATGGCATAAAACAGTGAATCATCAATTCAATTTTTATCTTTTACATTGACCATATATGTACTAATTCAGCAACACAAGGTCATCTCATACCTGTATCTGCTGTTGTTCTTTGCTAAATACAGTGAAAATTGTAGAAGAGACTTTTATAATGTGATTTTTTTAATATGACACTGCAACACCAACAATAACACATCCCATAAAAATAAGATTGGTCCCATTTTGGGATGAATGTCAAATCCAGTTTCAGAACCATTTGGCATTAATGTTCTGAAACAAACTGGAACACACCTGATATTTTAGCTTAGAATACGACAAAACCAGAAGTGAATACTACTACTACTACGAATACTACGAATACTACTACTACGAATACTACTACTACTAGTGCTACAACTAAATGACCCCTCAAATTAATCAAATGTTTTGACTGGTCTCAAAATGTTATTATTCTTTTATGTGTGAAAATTTCTCCATTAAAGAACATGAGTAATTTTGGCGGGGGGTGGGGATGGGATCAGGTCAGGAAAGAGGCTGAAAGAGCAATTGGAATAGCAAAACATTCAGTACGTATGTTATAGCTTTTAAAAAACAATGTAATGTGAGACAGTAATTTTCTGTCTTAGGAGAAAGACCAGATTGTAATGGTCATATAAAATTATTTTTTAGTCTTTTTCTTTGGACTAAAACTAAAGATACTGATAATTTCAACCCACTGCCATTCAAGATCTAGAAGATCTTGCATTTATAAAAACAGTGGATTTGAGGGGAGAAGAAAAAAACCTTTTTATTCTGTTATGTAACAAAGTTGATTTCACTGTGGTTCTGCCCAACTTGCGTTCATTCTTTGCTGCCTCCAGCGGAAGCTGTGTACAGCTGCCTGACCACAAAGACATGGAACTGGTTTTTAAAGCTGATTTCAAATCTTGAGGCTGCTTTTTGAAGCTGCTGCATTTCCCAGATTCTGATGCTTATTTTATTCCCATTTAGGCCATGATGCAAAAAAGCTCATGTCATTTCTACCAACTGGTAAGAGTCCCCAAAGCTTTTGCCTCTACCCCTTGCAACACAGGTGGGACCCACAGGCTGTGACTATACCAGAAGACAAATGTGAAAACTGCGAGGGAGGTTTCCTGGCACTGGAACCCAGCCATCAATACTGTGAAATTGTTAGGGCAGTCCCTGGAATGTGGTTAGTCTGTGACAACTCTCCTGATCGATCCCTGTGTACTGTTGGGAAGCCAGGCAGCCCAGGAAATGTTCCTAATGAGTAGTTTGCGTAAGGCTGTCCTCTTGCTGGCAGTAAGAAGGATGGACAGGATGGATGTGGCCTATCCTGTGCCAGCTGGCTTAAGTACCACAGACTTTATCAGTGCTCTTGAGCGCATTATATTTATTCCTGCAGATGTATCCTGTGTATTCCAGGTCCTCGGCTTCCCGCAGTTCGGCTGAACCAGAATGTTTTCTCTCCTCTAAAGGACAGCAAACTTCCATACAAGAAGAGACAATATTCATTACCCTGGGCTTGTGGATGTACAATACAGTATATTGAAAACACATTCTGCACTTTCATATCTTTGCATCACTTCAAGTGCAGAATCAACAAAAGCTGCAAGTTGAACTCTGAAATCTAGAGACTGCTCCTTATAGTCTTCTGTTGCTGCTGAATAAACTTTCTGGCTTTACTGTGAAGATAGCTTAATCCCATGATGAAGCTGGTCACAAGGAGGCTGCCTGGGTACAGTTTGGGACTGCAGTGCTGGTTTCTAGAAGCTATCCTCTGGTCAACAGTGAACATTTGTAGGGGGCTTAGTGCTGCACAGTAGTTGTACAACTGTTTATGGCCTAAAAGATAGCTGCCTAGAAGGGGATTAATCCCCCTTCCTTCCTCAGCAGCTTTTGTAGGCACATGATCTTCCAAAGGGTGTTCTTCCCTACAAGAGGTCTCTGGAATACAGTCTGGCCAATGGGCCTGCTTTGCATCTGATCTGTAAAAAGTCATCCAGCTCTCCACTGGATAGGAGATGGCTGCTCACTAAACCAGCAGTGTGCCTGCCTACTGATGACCTGCAGAAAGAAACAAGTACCTCTGCTTTTTATAGTTCTTGATGCTTGTGCTTAGCATTCATATGCTGATGGTGAGTCATATGGGATATCCTTATGTTGCCTGAGATGGCATTTGTTTTTCAGCATAAATTTTTTAAGAAGTGGTGCAAACACAATGTGAGATAACATTCTCAGATTTAGAGTACACTATCAAAACATGTCATCATTTATCTGCCATGGCTCTAAAAACCACATGTGATCCACTTGTCTCTTTGAGCTAAGAGCCATGGCTGTGATGAAAGACGAAGCTACTCTGCTTCTAAGTTCTTACGTACACTGAAGCCATCCTCTTTCCTTTGGCACAGAAAGACCAGAGTAGGCCAGAAAATGTAGTGCACTCTATCAGCTAATGAGCTAGGGCTTTTACTTGTAATCTTAATTTGATGTAGAAAGAGTTTCTGTGGCAGCAGCTATAAAACTGCAAGTGAACAGACAGGAATCCAGAGTGAACCCACATGTAGCAGGCTCAGTGCTGCAAAGTAGCCATGAAAGGTAGTTTCTTAGAATGGCATTAACCCCTACCCTCACTTACGTGCTTAAAAGTTCAGGGTCTGGTCTATGTTAGAGTATTCCTGTAGGCAATAGTCTACAGTTGGAGAGGTTTGACTTGCTTCACTGGGGCATATATCTTTACTGTGTTAAAGGAAGTATCTCTGAAAACCTAAATACAGAATAATTCAGAGGAGTGGTCTCTGGAGATTTCAGGGGGTACCCTGAAGACCATGAAAAGCATCTAAAAAAGTGAGACTATCCTCTCAAGACACAAATTGCCTGCTGGTTCAGTAGGATTTCCAAAGGAGCTTTTTGTGGGTGCAGCACTGTTGCCCTGCTGCAGCACTGCAAAGCTGATTGAACATAATTTTAAAACTGGCTCAATAACTGATGCATTCGCCAACTCAGAGCTGTCTTTAGCCTTGAATTTACAGGCAGAGAAAAGTTCTAGCCAAAAATCTGGTTGGGAATTTTTGTTGTGGTTTCTTTTTTTAACTTACTACCAAACATCAAGCTGGCCCTGGCTGCAGTTCTGATGAAACATTCGGGAACTGTATCAAAGTTCTTCAGTTTTGGTTGCAGTGATGATTAATGGGATTTTAATCTTGTTGGCATTTGCATCAGGTAGGAAGTGGGGAAAGCCCTTAAAATGCTCAATTGGCTTTAATACCCCTAACATCTGTTGAAGTTTTTGTTCTAGTTATATATGTTCTCTGGCTGATTTCAGTGCTATAGAATTCTTAATGCCTCATCTTTAGTCTCCCCAGCAGCTGTCATTGGGCATTGCCTCTGAGAGTTGGAGGCTCACAGAGATGACTGAGCCAGGTGCATAAATATTATTTTATACTTATGTACAATACATTATATTGAAAACATTCTGCATTTTCATTAACTTGGAACAGAGATTTTGGGAAGCATCATCTGTTGGACGCAGTGTATATATTTTTCTATACAGATTTTAAAAGTAACTATCACACATCCAGATTCCATGTGTGTGGTCAACATTTTGTGAGTTGAACTGCTACGTCAACCAACTAATAGCCACTCAACCCAACAGAATTACCAGCCCCATCTTATTCCATAATACTAACTACTGGGATTGGCATGTAACCTGAAGATTAAATACAGCTTTTCTTTTGAGGAGTGAAAAGTCTGGCTTTTAAACCAAGAGTTTTTAAAGTTGATGTGATGTTTAAGGGAAAAAATGTATTTCAAATTTTTTTGAGGTTCTGAGGTCAATAAAGAGCAATGCAAGAAGCTTTTCTTTAGCCTAGTCATATGAATGTCCATTGGAATTTTCTTCAAGGTGTGCACTCAGTTCATGTATTGGTTATGAGCCTGATTTAGACAATCAGCTCTGCTCTGCAATCACTTCAGAAAACGTTGCACTTGCTTTTATTAAATATAGATAGGAACCCTTATGTCTGTTATAATCAGCTGAAACAAGAGCATGCTTGAAACTGTAGGGCTCTTAGCATGAAAATTTCACCAGTCTTAGACAACAGAACCAAAGAGAACACATTTTCTTGTTTTTCATGTACACCATGTAAGTAAAGGAAGTCAAGATATCTTTCCTTTTCTGTCTTAGCATGGCATACTAGAATGGCATACTAGAATGGAATTGGTGAAAACAGTGACAAATGTGTGTTATTTAACAAAGCTAGAAATTCCACCTGGCATTTGGTCTGAATCCCAAATGTAGTGCCTCTGTTTCATAACCAAGGGAACAGGGAACAGTACACTGGCTAAAACTATCCACCAAACGCTGCATTTGATCTCCTCATTTGTGTATGCTTACTTTGTAAGGTCCTTTTCCTGAGGATCACAGTGTTTTCTTTAAAGATGGGGCATTTTTAATAACATTGTAGATCGATGTATGCATAGATTGTGATTGTGGCAGAGTTAACTGACTTGACATCCTGTAAAAATCAGACAAAAAAATCACATCACTTTTAAATGAAAACCACTCCTCCAGGACAAGCCAAAAAACTAATTGCATAGCATTAACTCTAGGGATCTGCTCTCTCAGATACACGTTGCTTTTTGAGACCGAGTTTCCTATCTCCCTCTCCACCTTCTTTCAAGGAAAGCAAGCAGGTTTTTGTCCTGGCAGGGAAGGTGTGTTCATCTTTCATCTCTGCCTGAAGGGATTAAAACTTACATCTTGTAATTCCTGGAAGAATGCTTTCTTCACCATCCTGGCTGTTTAGTGTTGACAAGAATCAGGCGCTTCCCGGTATCCAGGGAAGAAGTCCAAGAACCTGTGAGCAGTCATAGCAAACAGTGCACCTACTCACTTTAGAAGCCTCAGGAGTCACACCGAGGATGGGTGGAAGGTTTGGGGATTGTAGTTTTGACAATATATATGCAGAGTAGGAGCTTGGTAGCATATAGGCAGTTATCATCTAGATGGCTAGCTTAGATAGAGCCCTAAGAAAATGTACTTAAGAAAATATAACCTGTTGGAATATTAAATTACCATCCTAAACCTATCAATGGGAATTTCAATTTAACTCTATTGAAGTCATGGGAGCTATTATGTATCTTTGAATAATTCAATGTAAACAAATCAGAATTGACCCTTGCCTCAGAATCTGCATGCAGAAAAAGACAACGAACTTTTTATCAACCTCATATCTCAGCTAGTACCTTCACTGTACTTCAAGTCTATGTTTACATTAGCAAATTTAAAAGGAATATTCCTGAGCATTGGAATTCAATTGTTTATGACATTAACTTGTCCTTGGTATGTCTTAGGGCAGTTCCAGCTACCCCATTCTCAGACTCATGGTGGACTTACCTCATAAGAGGGGTTAATCTGTATCTTCAGAAGGAAGACAGCTACATAAACCATATTATTCAACAATTTGCTGGTTGTTCCTTGACAGCTGGTCTCCATGCCAGACGTAACAGGTGTGTCTGGGTACATCTAAGATAGTAGAAATTATGCAGCCTAGCATTCCTAACTTGAATTGGTGTGTACTCAAAACACATCCTTATATGATGTTAAAAAACCACATAGAAATTGTAGCTGTAAGGAAGGGGAGAATCCATCCAGGTGTTAAGCTGAATTCCTCTTTCAGTTCTGCAGTTGTACCTACCTTTTTCCAAAAGTTACTTTGGGTCAAGGAATACTTGCCATGTAATCTTAGAACAGAACACCAAGCTATATTCTGCCTGCTTTGTTTTCCATCTTCCCTGTCTCCAATTGGTGATCTCAATGTGTCAATATTTGGAATGACTAACATGTAAATACAGCTATACCAAGTCATGTCATGCAAAGGGACATTCTTTCTCACTGTTGAACTAATTGTTCGCTTTCTTTTTTCCCCTCAGTCTTAAGGTGATTGGAAACAAACCATGAAGCCAAGAGGAGGAAGGATTCTGGACACCTGACAAAGCAGTCTTGTTCAATCTTGCCTCTGGGTTTCTTCATCATGCGCTGTGTATTTTTCCTTTTTTTTT
>VZRQ01003912.1:46558-60349 GCA_013397975.1 Machaerirhynchus nigripectus | reverse complement strand
CACCCGCCCCGCCCCCGCCCCGCCGCCAATCAGATCGCCCCGCCGGGCGCCGCCGGCCAATGGGAGCGGCGGGGCGGAGGGGAGGGGCAGCGCGGAGGAGCCATGTTGGGAAGGTCGCGGGCGCCATGGCGGCCCTGGGGGCGCAGCGGGGCCTGAGCGGGGCTTTCCCCGTGCTCCGGGTTTTGGTGACAAATCCAAATCGTTCCGTGTCCTGAGTAACGGGCGCGAGCGCTGCCCCCCAGCCCACCCGACTGCTCCAGTCCCGACCATCGTCCACGCCCACCCCCAAAAATTAGGTTCTTACTCCTGCATGAGGAGCAGTCTGCCAAGGGTGTGAATTTCAATTATTTCGGGGGAAAAAAAGCGTCATAAAACCAAGGCAGGGAACAGTGCTGGTCCTGCAGGCCCAGTCTGAGGGCCGGGGAGTGTCGGGGAGCGCCCGGAGCGCGGCCTCAGAGGCCGGGAGCAGCTGCAGGGGCCGGGACAATGCCCGGCTTTATCGCGGCCACTCGGAGGGGAAGAATGCGAAACTGCCAGCTGGAACCCATTAACTCAAATATTTGTCTTCATGTGCAGAACTTCACCGTCCCTCTGCAGCCTCAGTGTTTACACAGCTGGGTAAAAACACCCAGAAGGTTCCTGCCCTTTGTCTGGTAAAACATGACAAGGATTTTCTGCGAACTTTACCAAATCCGAGGTGTTGGCTGCTCCAGTCTCGTTCCTGGGTTTTCCACTCGTTCCACCGCAAAGCAGGGGCTGACAGACACGGGATTCCTTGGACACAGACACCTCTGACCCTTCTTCTTCCACCTTCCTCCTCCTCCTCCCTGGAAAGGGGCACAGCACCGACCCCCAGCGCCCCCCAGCTCCCCGCTCCCACCGGCAGCCCCGATGTTCCCTCTGGAAAATCTCCCCCTGCAAGTACACCTACACGCGATGCTGAAGTTCATCCACAAACCCTGACAGTAAAACGGGAAGATTCTAAAATTGAAGGCCATTTTATTGTCATAGCAAATACCAAAATAAAAAGGCTTTGAATTCAAAGGCTGCACTGGCAGAGCATTTCCATGCTCCCCACAGCCATTCCCAGGTAGCAGCAGTGCCACAAACCTCTGCTCCCTTTGCTATAGGGTGGGTTTAAAGTTCAGATCTTCATCTCAAGATTAGAGAAACAGGACAACTTGCCTGTTAAGGTGACAGAGGGAATAAAGGTTTATATGGAGAGACGGATCCACTCTGGAACCAAACTCAGGACATTTTACAGAGTGAAGAAACCTGAATGAAGACACGACGACGGATTCTGGCTTGTGAAGACTGATACACTCTCAACTTTGCTTCTGCACTCTTAGTACAATTTAACTAAATTACACAAATACTTTAGCAGTCAGGGTTTTAATTAAAAAAAAATCATTAAGAGCTCTTTATTCCAAGCTATTGTCTTGCTGTGAAATCACACATAAAAAATACCTTTATAATACCACTTTGGCTTAGTTGGGTCCTTTCATTAGTGAAAAATACTTGTGTAAAAGGAGGTGTTAGCTGCTGATGGAAACCTCGAGCACGAACGCAGAACAATCTCAAATGAGCTCATCCTCATTGCTGAACTTTTGCTACTCCCTGTTACAATCTGCCTGCACAGACCTATCTGTGAGTCAGGAACATCACAGCCTCCCTGGGGATGTTGGAGGAGACTGCCGTGGGTCTGATGGAGGTCTGGAGATGGGACTTCCCTTAGCTCCTATTTTCCAAGAAATACAAAGAGGAGGGGACTTTTCCCCAGCAGAAACTGACACTTAATTTCTATTTTGCATTTTCTAGCACCAACAGGGAAGAGAAAATAGCTGTAAAAACCCTGGAGCCAGCAGCTGAGATTCATCCGAGCTCTCCTAGCATAACACAGACTGATGAAGATTTAAACACTGAAGAGTGAGAGCAGGGGTAGGGGGGAGCAAGAATTTGGGGCACGAGCCTGTGAGTGCGCCAGGCTGGTCTCTGACAGCGAGCACTGGCATCACCTCAGACAGGGGTATCGGCCTCAAATTGTATCAGCAATTAATCACCAGCCTCTGCTGCCAAATGCAGATGGATTAGGTAGGAAAAAAGAATCTTCTCTCTATGCCTGAACTTTTATCTTCAAATTTTGCACGTGTGGAAAACAAAACCCTGTTTCCTCCTTGCATCTGGGGTGTGAGGAACTGAGCAGCTCTCTGGAGGGGAAGGTACATTCTGGTACATTGTTCTGAGAGAAAAAGGGGAATCCACCTTTGGGTACTTGAGGAGGAGCTGCTTTTCTCTGCCCCGTGACCTTTCAGGATCACGGTTTGTCCTTGGCCAGTGCTGGATCTTCCTTCCACAAGGTCCATTCACACCCAGTCCCACAGGAGCTCAGTTCTGCTCATTTCAGCTCACCCGAGGGTCCTTTTTCTGGTCAGACACTGTAAACACTGGGATCCAGTTGCTCCTGCAGAGCAGATAACGAGCTGAAAAACTGCCTGGTCACTCCTCCCCAGCAAGGCCTCTTGGAAAGTCAGGCTCCCCGAGACAAAAATTCTTTCCTCCCTGGTTTTCCATGACTGTGACAATTTCCACGCCTGCAACCTCGTTTCACTGCAAATCCCACCCAGCTCTGCACTCCAGGACGCTGCCCACGCCCTCCCCCAGCAGCTGAACTGCTGGGAGGACTCTCGTGTGCCCCACAGAAACACGACAAATGGAAAACAAAGCGCCTTTAGGACATAGAAAATGAAGAGATTGGGTCACTCCCTGCGTGACTTGTGGCCTAAGGCTTCGATCCCCCCGGTGAGTGGGAACCTGCAGGATTCCAGCTGAGCCTCTGCCCCTCACAGGGTCACCTCATGTGGGCTCAGCAGCCACCTGCCACTGGCCCCAGCCTCGAGCAGCCACTTGTAGTGTACAAAATCTAGCACCTTATTTTCAAAGGGGATTGAAATAAAGTACTTGGAATTCTCAATAAGAAAAAAACCCAAACCAAGTTGTAGCAGCAATTCCCCTCCCTCCAAAACCTCAACATTTCTTTACCTGCAACTGCTATGAACCACCTCAATCCCAAATTAGGTTCCCATCCAGCTGATAGCCCTGACAGCCTCTCCCCAGTCCTTGGTCTGTGTAACCAAGAGCTGGGGAGGTGCAGCTACAGAACATACCTGGGGCTTAGAAATTACCAGAAAGCCCACCCCATAAATACCAAAGTCCTTGTGTCTAATTGTCATACAAAAGATTGAAAGGATTAAATCTGATTCATCTCTTTCAGCACAAGAAAGGGGGAAAACAAAAAGGAATTTCCCAGTTCATGATTTTTTGATATAAAACGAATAGAAATCTTTCTTTTCAGTTGATGTTGTGAAGTAGTTTTGTGTCCTCGCTGGTTCCTGCTCCGTCCTCGTCTTGGATTCCCTCTGCCAGTCCCTCTGCAGATTTGCTCTGGCTCCCTGCAGAGTCCATGAACATGTTGGGAATATCTTTGCCAAAGTAGATCTTGCTGTTGGCTGCGATTGCCTTGTACTTCATCAGCTGCAAGTACTCGGGGGTTAACTTGAGCTGCACGGAGAGAAAACGGGTCACAACAGCTCGGATTCGGGAAAAAGGAAATTCCTGCCGTGAGCACACGGGGCACAAACTTTCCACAAGCCCAGCAGGCATGGCCAGCCCTCCACAGGGAAAATACAGAGTGCCCAGAGCCAGGCTCTCCCTCAGCAGGGCTGAGTGCAGCTCTAAACCCCAGTGACTAACTGGCAAAATGAAAAGTGATGGGAGCAGCTGGGGAAAGGCTCAATCCACACGTGATGGAGATGCTCAAGAGCACATCGCTCACTGCAGCCCTTGCAACGAGAGCTACTGAGGAGGGAAATATCCCTGGCTGTTTTCCAGGGAGCAGATCCATGAGTGTGTCTGGGTGAGAGGAGCTCATTCGTTCAGGATAATGACATTATCACAGAGAGGACACAACAACTGGCACAAAACCTGTGCACAAACACCCCAGCCCTCTCCCCTCCTCACCGACCACCACAGAACTGGAACTCTTCCTGCTGGGATGTCCTGGGAACTTGCTGTAGGCAGGAACACACCTGGCAATTCTATCCATGTCATTTTTCTGTTTCCAGGTTGGATTTTTTGTTGTTTTTACTTTTGCTGTTCCAGGGTGTCTGAGATCAGCTCCATTTGTTCTTTCCTGCACTGTGGTTTATTCTACCCCTGCCTGTCACCCTGGAGATCTCCCTGCTCCGACTGCCTGCCAACTTGAGACTGGAATGAAACCACATTTCTCATCACAACAGCGACAAAGGGCAACGCTGAAACTGATATTCCATCTACAGAGAGCCACGGCCCCGTGAGCACCTGGCAGAGCAGAGATTTCACACACCCTGACACCGACCTGTCCAGAGAACAAAATGAACTTGCAAATAAGGATCTAATTGTTTCAGTCAGATGAAAGCTTTGCAGAGAGGAGATGGCCTTGTTTTGCTTTTTGACTTAAACAACGATCACTGCCTGCTCTTGTGCTGAGTATTTCCCTACGTGCCAGGGGCATCTGAAGCACCACACAGGAAAGCACAGTACCTTGTTGGCCTCGGCCACCTTCATAGCAGTGTAACACTCAGCATCAGCTCTCGCCTTCTCTCGTGCAAGAAATGCAGCATCTGGAAGCAGACACATGCTCTGAGTCACATTTTTATTTCCAGCCACGTTCCAGCACCGTTTGCAGCTGGAAACTCTTCAGAAAGTGGCCGGTGCCACATCTAAAGTACACGGGGTACAACAAGGGAAGGGGGAACAAAACGGGAAACCCAGGAATGGGAGCTCAATTTACAGCTAAATGGCTGCAGGACGAGAGCATTAATAAGTAAATTGCATCTGCAACTGCAGAGCTCAAAGAACTTCACAAACATCAGGGTTTGATTATCCCCATCACGTGGGCCGAGCTCAGCCTTTCTTCTCGAGCCAGGGCTGACTCTCGTGCTGAAACGCAGCAACTGCTCTCCTGCAGACGTGGGATTTACCCACAGCCTTTGCCCAGGACTCCAGGAACAGCCTGAGCAGCCCAGCAGACTCTCTGCAGATGAGGTCTGTGCCTGTGGATGTGATTCCCAGATGGGATTTGGTCTGGGATACGCAGATGAAGGTTCTGGCACGCAGAGCAGGGGATTTTAACCTTTACAGGCTCTTCCCCTTGGCCAGATGCTGGAGAGCTTTTCTCTGCTCTGTCAACGGCTGCTCAAAGGCTCCGGTTCTGTGGATACTGGAATTCCTGACTCCTGGCAGAGACACTTAAGGAAAGGAACGCTTCCCCTTTCTGTGCTGCACTCCTTTTTCCCCTCTGTCTCCACCCAGTGATGATGACGGGTACCAGGCCACCATGCTGAGGCTACAGTGACTGCAATCCTGCCCCTCCCCTGACATTCCTCCCAAGGCACGGAGCCACACAGTCGCAGCACCTCAGTCTGGGTTTGAGAGCTGCACAGCTGCATGAACCATTTGTTTACTTCCCCTAGCAGGGAGTCCTGTGAGCTGCTGCACTTAAAGCTCATGTAAACAGCTGGCTGGTCTGGCCCACAGCTTCCTCTCTTTGGGCTAACAGGAGAGGCTGGTCCCAGTCACAGACACCAGGAGAAAAGAGGGAGGCAGGAATCCTCTGCCAGCACAGACCCGGACTGAGGGGGACTGAGGGGCTGACACCTGCTGACACAGTTATAGGAAATAAACCCCACTGTATTTCTGCAAAGAACTTCTTAATGAGAAGCTGCTGATCTGTAAAACTCTTAATTGGCTCCTCAGTGGCTTCTGCAAAGCTTGTCAGGGCCTATAATGAATGTAAGGGGAAAAAAGGCCTTGCCACTCCTGAGCTGGAACTGCAGAGCCCTCTCCACGCCCTGAAGTTTCCTTGACAAAGCACTATCAGACGGGTGAGGGAACACCTCCTTAAGTTCAAACTCCTACAAAGATCACCTTGAGAAAGGGAGTTTCAAGAGGCGCAGCCTGCAAAGAAATTCCCGTTCCTGCCTCTGGTCAGGAACTTCACCCCTGTGACCGTCAGCCTGGACTGAAGAACACAGCCAACACCCACTCCAAGGACTCCCTGGTGAACTGCTTCAGGAGTTACTTACTGGAAAGCTCACCCTCCACTCACCTTCAATCTCTGAAATCCGCTTCTCTGTTTCCTTTTCCATCACTTTCTGTCCATAAGTTATTTCAGCAACTTGTGCAATCTTTTCTGCCTCTGAAATGAAAACAAGAACATGCCCACACTGTCATCACACATCTTCCTAACGCCAGAAGCAGCCTCACCCTGGAAAATCCTCACTCATCACCCACTTCAGGTGGAAATAAACGGTGGGAAGAATTTCCAGCCCACAGAAAACAAAGCTGGAACCCACATGAGTTTCTCTGCAAGTTTCAGCTCAGAGANTCCCTGGGGTCTCTGTGCTGCCTGTCCCCCCTGTTCCCTCTCCCAGCCCAGCCAGCCAGACCGATCAGGGCTTTCTTCCTCTCCGTCTCTGCCTCCTTCTCCACCACCTTCTGCTTCTGCGCCGCGATCAGCAGCTTCGTCTTCTCGCTCTCCCTGGGGAGCAGGGGAAACCAGTTAAAACCAGGAGCTCACTGGTGTGGGATTCACACCACGTCCCCAGCACGAGCTGCTGGCTCTCCCCTCCTCCCAGCATGTGTCCAGGGCAGGTGGGATCAGCAGTGTGAGGGCAGGTACCTGCACAGAGCTTTTTGCCTAAACCAAAGCATTCTTTCCTCCCCTCCACAGCAGGAAGATTTCCGCGAGTCCCTGTGACACAATCCCTGCAGGCTGCCCTAGTGCCTTTTCTATTTTACTGGTTTTTACTTACATTAATGAGTTTTTAAAGTGTGAGCACAAATAAAAAACTGCTCCTGCTCCCAACTATGGAAGAGATGCTGGAACTGAGTCTCTCTCAACACGTCCTGCTGTATTTATGGCAACAGAACACAGGCTGATTTGGGACCTCCTGCCACGACCACACCACAAGGGATTCATCACAAGCCCCAGAGGCGACATGCAATGCCAGGGAAGCAGAATGGATGAGAGGGATCCTATCCTGGCTGGCACAGAGGGCTGGCAGCGTGCTCAGGGAGCACGGGCGTGTCTGACTGACCAAGTGCAGGAGAAGGCAGCTGGCAGCTTGCAAAGGGATCAGCATGTCAAGTGCTGTCAAAGAAAGTTATTTCAAAGCTTTGCAAGTCTTCAGCCTGTTGAATCAACAGTTTCTCCATCCCAGTCAAACAACAGCATTAGTGCTGAAATCCATCCCTCTGCCACTCACCCACCGCTCTGGGAGGGCTCTGGAACACAGGGCCAGTGCCCAGGGGAAGGAGCCCCGGCGCAGAGCATTCCTGTGCTCAAGGGTTCCAAGTGAGGGCCCTGGCAGCCCAGCCAGGGCTCAGTGCTGCTCCTCTGCAGCCCTTCCCGGGGGCAGCACGAGGCCGGGAGCCGGGGCACCGCGATCCCAGACCCCGGGGTGCTCTGCCCTTCCGGATCCTTCTGCGAACACAGAGGCACTTACATGAGCTCGTAATTCCTCCGGATTGTTTCAGGGATGTTTGGCTTTGTGACTCGAACTGCCTGGGGAGAGGGAGACACAAGAGAACATGGGCCAGCAGCCAAGTGGCCCCTGGGACCGCAGGGGTGGCACCTGGGGCACGCTCTGCCACCAGAGCTGCACAAACTGTGACCAGGCCCAAAACCCATCGAGAAACAGCACTGAAGGATCTCCTGACATGACAGAGATTGTAACCTGGGCAAACCAGCACCCAGAGTAACTTCAGGAGAAACTCAACACATCAAAACTGTGAGGAGACAGGAAGGACACTGTTCCCACTCCTCAGGTTAAATGAAATCTGTGTTGTAAAGCAACTTCCTAAACAAATCTCAGTTTCTTGTTTCCTTTTAGTCCTTTCTGCTCTTCACAAGCTGCACCTTCAATATCTCAATCAAATCTTGATTACCTGTATAATTAATCCAGGGGCCATCGTGGTTAGGTCTTGCTGCAAGGCCAGTTTAAGGTTTTCATCAATTTGATCTGGTTGGGGGAAAAAGAAAAGGGAATGAAACATCTCCCAGGGCAGTTTGCTGTCAGCTTCCGCAGTGAGCTGGGAGGGCTCACACTTCTGATTCCTGGGAAGTACAAAGGGGAGTTGGATGCAGGAGTGCTGGGCTGACCCCGAGGCAAGTTCCCAGCTCTCCCAGCACCAACCCTTGGGACACACCACAGGAACATGGCAGGCATGAAACGAAACCCTTCAGTTGCCCAAAACCTGCAGTTTGGAATCTTCCTGAGCCAGATACAGCATCTTTACAACAAGGAGTCTGTGCTCTAACCCCCTTCCCCACTGAACTTCCCAACTAGATCCTGAAGGAACGTGGTAAATCCTGACCCACCTGCACCTGTGCCAGCAGGACACAAAGCAAATGGAAAGGCAGGAATGGGAAATGGCAGCATCAGTTACTTTAAGAGGCTGCAAAAATCATCAATAATGTCTCTCTGGCTCAAGGAGTCCCAGAACTCCAACGTAGCTGAGGATTTCAAAAGGAAACACAACCTAAAACCCTGCTCCGATGAAAGCTCCAAGGAGGGCAGCGCTTCCAGCTGGGGCCTGCTGGGAAGTGCAGAGGGAAAATCAAACTGTAACAGCCTTAAGAGGGATCACATTGCACTCCTGGATTGTTTGCTTTGGTCCCAGTTCCCTCTCTGGAACTCAGGCTCCTAATGAAGCCCAGCCAGGAGTTTGGGAAGCAGCTGTTATCAGTTCCCTGCACCTGCCGGCAGATGTGGGGGCAGAGGGTGACGTGAGGCCGCTCAGAGGGGCTGTGCCCCGCTGCAGAGCCCGAGCCAGGCCCAGCCAGCTCAGACCAGGAGTGCCAGGGGAGTTTGTACGGGTTCCTCCTGTGCAGAGCGGGTGCTTTCAGCCCGTTTCAAGCAGCCGTCAGCAGCAGCTGCCGACATCTGGAGGCTCCATCGGCCAGGAGCCGTCCAGCGCCAGCAGGAACTGGGACCTGGGGGGTCCAAGCCCCAGGCCCGCAGCCCGTGTGGGAAGGGGAAGCCAGGCTCCTCGCAAAGCCCAGGCTGCACAGAGAGCAGGAGCTGCGAACACCCCTCAGGCACAAACCATCCCCAGCAGCTCTGTGCCCGCAGCCAGCACTGCCGAGTGCTGAAAGGCTGCAAGGATTTCCTGTCAGTCCGGAGCCAGGAACAAAACACTCAGCACTGGCAGCCACTGGACTAATTCTACCAAGAAACCACAGCTTTTCCTCAGCCTCTCCTGCCGTGTGTCTCCCTGGATTCCCGCTGGGAGGGTCAGCAGGCTCCTGCCAACACTCCTGGTTTGTGGGCACCGCAGCCATGGGCACAGCCCAGAGCTCACCGAGCCCTCTGGCCAGGCAGTGCTTGCTCAGACTTTGTGTAACAGCAAAGAGCTGCAGCCTGGCTTTTCCATCTGGATTAGGGAATCCTGTGACTGATTCAATCACACAGAGAATGCCACAGAATTCCTGCTCCCTTCCCTGAAGGGAGGCTACTGGCAGGGCTGGGGCTGGAGTTTATTGTTACAACATATTGAAGCACTCAGCTCCAAAAGATAACACGGATAAACGATGGCAGCTGGATAACAACCCCGACTCCGAGCAGAGCAAACAGGGGATTAATGGATAAAAGCCCATCGGGTGGGGGTTGTGCACCAGCAGCCCATGGGGAGAACCCTCAGAACCACCAGGCCCAGGGGCAGCTCACCAAACAGCTCGATGTAAACCTCCTGCAGCGTGTGGACACTGCAGAACTGGTTCAGCTCGTGGTGGATCTTGTTGAAGATGAGAGCCTTGTCATAGTCAGCCGTGTAGTTCTTCACGATGTCGTACACTGGGGGAGGAGAGAGCACGGGGATGGAGCAGGGAGGGAAGGGGAGCAGGGAAAGGAGGCTGAGCACTCTCAGGGAAAACCTCGGAGCTCAGTCCCAGCGCAGGGGCTGTGGAATGAGGGCCCCCCCTTGCTCTCAAACCCTCCAGTCAGGGCAGGTTTATTTACTGCTGCTATTGCGTGACACCTCCACCAATATCTGTCCCCTGCTCTGTGAACAGAAGGGTTTGAAGCACCCCCAGGCCTCAGGCTGTGCTGGGGCTCCACACACACAGCTCCCTGCTGAGCCAGGCACCCCAACGCTAAGCACCAAAGGATTTGGGAAAAGGCTGCTCAGGTCTCCAGAGGAGCCTTCGCTCACAGCGCCCTCGGCTCCCCCTGCACACCCCGTTACCCAGTGTGATGCTGCCCCAAGCTCAGGGGGGCTGGTAACACAGGTGATAAAAGTGAGAAACAATAAACAGCCCAAAGTCCCGGGAGAGCTGGGTCAGAGGTGACACCCAGAGCTCAGGGCTCTGCCCAGTGCTCGGGGCACACCTGTGGTACAGCCTGGCCCCAACCAAACACAGCCACCACCCCTCACCTCCTGTCACTGCAGCACAACCCCGGGGTGTGTCCGGGGCAGGACTTGTGACTCACCCGCGCTCTGGATGAGGAAATTCACCACCTCGATCCTGTCGAAATAAATCATCACTCCCCCACTGCAATGGGAGAAAAACAGAAAAATGAGGTTTGCTGGAGGCTGAGTTTGCTCCAGTGGGATGAGGGGGGGGGGCCCCCCCCAGCCTGCTCAGCACCCCAACACCCCAGCACCGTGCCAAGCCCCCCCCAGCCGCTGGGGTGGTGGCACAGACACAGCCCCGGGTGGGCTCACTGTCCCGGAGAGGCCTTGCAGAGCCTCCCAGTGACCCCAGTCTGGGAGCTGCAGAAAGGCTCAGGCTCTGAGCAGCTTCCAGCTGGGATGAAGGGCTGTGGCAGGGTAAGAGCTGAACATCTCACCTGGTGCCACACGGGACATTTTTCACCTCGTCCGTCTGCAGCGTGGTCTGGAGGAGATTGAAGGAAAGAGGCTTAGGAGGGGGATGTTCCCGGCACAAACCCTGCTCTGACACAGCCACGTCCCCCCGGCACTCTCCAAAGCAGGAGCTGCACCCGCCTCGCTCGGTCTCTCGTTCACGGCTCAGCGGGACCGTCCCGAGAGCCGCCTCTCGCCGGTCCCGGGCACAGCCGCACCCAGCCCCGTGTGACCACCCGGGCTCCCCAGTGCCCGCCCCGCCGGGGCCCGGGCCCAGCAGCACCTGCACTGACTTGTAGGACGTGATGAAGGGCAGCATGAGGTGGAAGCCGGGGCCGCTAGTGGAGGTCAGCAACGCGCCGCCGCTGCGGAGGGAACGAGAGAGGGAGAGAGAGAGAGAACCGTGAGCGGCGGCGGCGGCGGCTGGCCGGGGCCCGGCTCTCTCNGATGTGGCGCTGGAGGTGGCGGGTTCGAGACCCGCCCGCGCCCGCAGCGAGACCCCCGCAGCGGTTTGGGGGTGCGGAGCCCCCCCAGACCCCGCTCCCCGGCCAGGCGGGGGGGACAGAGCGGGACGGCGGCGGGGAGGGGCGGCCCGCGCCCACGGAGCCCCAGACGATAGAATNGCAGCACCTGCACTGACTTGTAGGACGTGATGAAGGGCAGCATGAGGTGGAAGCCGGGGCCGCTAGTGGAGGTCAGCAACGCGCCGCCGCTGCGGAGGGAACGAGAGAGGGAGAGAGAGAGAGAACCGTGAGCGGCGGCGGCGGCGGCTGGCCGGGGCCCGGCTCTCTCCCCGCAGGGGGCCCCGCCGGGCCCGTCTCACCGGTAGTAGACGCCAATGTGCCCCTCGTCGATCTTGTGCACGGCCGACAGGAGCGCGGCGGCCGCGACGCCGAGGGCGAGAGCGGCGATGGCGCCGAGCTGGGCCATGCCCGGCACCGGCGGCGGCACCGGCGGCGCGCCACTGACGTCATCACAGCGCGACCGCGCCGCCGCCGCCAGAGGGCGAAGGAGGAGCGGGGGGTGTGGCGCTGGAGGTGGCGGGGTCGANGCTGGAGGTGGCGGGTTCGAGACCCGCCCGCGCCCGCAGCGAGACCCCCGCAGCGGTTTGGGGGTGCGGAGCCCCCCCAGACCCCGCTCCCCGTCCAGGCGGGGGGGACAGAGCGGGACGGCGGCGGGGAGGGGCGTCCCGCGCCCACGGAGCCACAGACGATAGAATGTTAAGTGTCGGAAGGGACCGGGGGACTCCTCCCGGTGCGCCCCTGCCACGGGCTGGGACATGGCCCAGCACAGCCCCAGCGGCTCTGGGCGGGCAGGGCCCAGGCACCCTCCAGCCCCGCTCCTGGCCCTGCGCGGACACCCAGCAACCCCGCCGTGCCCCCGGCAGCGTTGTCCGCATGCTCCTGGGGACCTGACTCCTGCTATCCAGCCTAAATGTCCCCTCTTCCAGCTCTCTCTGTCGCCCACGAAGGGTCCTTCCCTTACGGGCCTCCCCCGGCACCGCCCCACGCCCCCCACAGGGACCCCTGTTCCCTGCGCCCCGTTTGGGCACTACAGGAAACGGGATGGGCCGGAGAGCACGGGATCATCCAGCTCTGTCCTCGTGGAAAGGGACTTAAAAACCACGTGAGAGATGTATGAAACGTCAGTAAAGGAGAATGATTTGATCTTTACTCGTGATAGATCTCCGAGGTTATATATAACAACCCTGTCAGGAGGGTTCAGCGCCATTTAGGAATAAGGAATGAAATATCCACGATATTTGTCAATCCAAATTTTACAGGTCTTAAATAAGCGCAAAAGGGCGCCAGAGATGAAAAACACCCTGTAGTTGGTGTTTTTTTAAAGGCGTTTGCCCAGATTTAGGGCCTTGATAAAATGTATTAAATCTTTAAAGGTTTTAATGAATCTGGTATGTGTTTCATAAATCACAAGCCTCTGCTCAGCCCCTCTAAGTTTAATAAGGGTAAACTAGGAAATTGCTCTGAGCTGGAGCAAAATGCATCCATGGAATATTGAAAAGTAATAGATTTTTAAATGTAGGGTGTTCTGGCTCGCAGGAGAGGTTTTGCTTCATAACACCAGCACTACATCACTGCCCTGAACGGGAAACCAGCTGCGGCCACGTGTTTAACAGCATCAAGATGTGAACCAGCACAAAGGTAAATATTATTTGTAATAATCCTAAAAAAAATAAAAGCCAAAAAAAATCATTACTGCTGGACCCGGGGCCAGGAACATTCAGCGGTGTCTGTGCCGCGGTGCTTGGGATTTTAACAGGGCTTTTTGTAGGAATAAATGGTTTATTGCAGCCGGTTCTCTCCAGCACTTGAAGACTTCTTCATCCCCACCTCATCGCCCTGCCCCTGTCAAAATATCCCGTGGGGTTTTCTGCAGAGTTAAGTGAGGCAGGTTGAGGGTCTCGGGGTGGCTGCAGACTCGGGATGGTCGCGGGGTGGGAGCCAGGCAGGCCGTGGGTGGGTCGGGATGGGGGCAGAGCCGGGATGGCCATGGGCAGCCCCGGGGGGACGTGTCCGGCTCGGTCCCTGCGGGGCGCGGGGAGGCTCTGGCGGGGCCGGCGCGCGGCGCGGTGCAAAGTCTGTCTGCCCTCATTAGCTGTCACAAGTAACAATGCCAGGCTGGCAATAAAGGCAATTCCGAGGCTGTTGGCCATTAATCACCGCCTGACAGCTGGGAACAGGGCTGGAAATACTCTGTCCCCACCGCTCCTGCTTTGGCGTTTAAGGTTACCTCCGCAGCTGCAGCGGTGGGGTGGAAAGCTCTGCTCACCCATCCTGCCCCAGCCCCACTCCCGTCTCCATCTCTGTTTCTATCCTGTCCCCAACCCCATCCCCAATTCTGCCTCCATCTCCATTTCCATGCCAT
>VZRQ01003912.1:3975-34238 GCA_013397975.1 Machaerirhynchus nigripectus | reverse complement strand
TGGCACAGCTTGGCATGGCATGGCATGGCACGGCACTGGTGGCACAGCTTGGCATAGCTCTGCTGGAACACCTTAGCAGGCATAGCATGGCACTGGTAACACACCTTGGCATGGCTGACACGAGATGGCTCGGCTTGGGTGGCATGGCACTGCTAGCGCACCTCAGCGTGGCACGGCTCAGCTGACAAGGCACTGCTGGCACGGCTCAGGATGGCACAGCACGGCATGGCTCGGCTGGGCTGGGGGCGCCCCGGGGGNGCGCCCAGCGTGGCTGATCATGGCATGGCATGGCTCAGATAGCACACCACGGCATGGCACTGCTGCCATGGCATGGCTTAGATAAGATCAGCCTGGCACAGCTTGGCATGGCACAGCTCAGCACCCCTGTGCCAGTGGCTCCTGCACCCAGTGCCTCTGCCCTGACTCTGCACCCAGCACCTGTGCCCCATCCTGGTGCCACCCAAGGCGAGGGGGCTGACCTTAACTCAGGGCTCTCCCAAAGTGACAATTCCCTTATGAATCACAACTCCTTTTTTCCGGGCATTTTCTCCTTTCTTTGGTTTGCTGAGTCTTAAAAATCTTCAGGTGCCAGTGCAGGCTGCTGTATAACTAATTAACTCCCAACAATTAACTTCCTATTTCTAGTTACCTTTTCCAGACATCCTTGAATTAATTTCACAAACCCCTGGGGCTTCAGTTTTGGGGGGGCTGAAAACCAGCCAAGCTCAGCCAGGCTCTGTCCGTGAGGAGCCAAGGCACATGGATAAATCCTGGAGCTTTATCCAAGAGATGTCCTGTATGTGAGGCTGTGGGGTCCTGGTGGGGCAGGCGCTGCTTCCCTGGCTCTCCTGGGCTTCAGGTGGGAGCTGGTGGGAGAATGGGGGCTTGGGGAGAGATGCGCAATGGGATGGGGGTGTGGGGATGAGGAGAAAATCGTGAGGGCCAGGATGGGATGAGAACTGAGGACCTTTGGTCTGAAGAAAGGTGATTTGGGGCTGGGTGCCCATTCTGGCCCCACCTCTGCTCTCCCTGGCTTCGTGTTTCAGGTCCCTCCTGCCTACCCAGCGAGGGAGAGGGGAAAGGGGGAGAGACAGACACCTCTAATTAATCATATTAACTCCTGACAGATGCTTTATGTTCCAACAATGTTGCTATTATTAAGTTCATGTGCCCACCCCTCTCCGAGCCCGCTGCTTCGGGTTCTGGGAAAAAAGGCTTTGCTGGATTTCCCTGGTGAGTGCTGGCATCGCCCAGCGCAGCCCAACATCCAGTCCCGCTTGTCCAACCGCTATCAATCACGCCCAGGGTCAGACCTGTCAATTTCCCCTCTTTGTGAGGCTTTTTTCTTCTCTTTTTTTCGCTCTCCCGAAGCTGACCGCAAGATTGATTCAATCCGGACGGCGGGATGTAAGCGGAGAGGCGCTGCCGTTCAAAGGAGCCATTCAAGGAAGGAGGAAACAGAAAAAAAGGCTTTCCTCGAAGTCACTCGAGTTGTTCGCCAACAACAACACGGCCGTAGCAGAGGAACCTAAAACCAGGTGGGACGGGTGCGAACGAGCAGCGGCGATCCCCGGAGCGCAGTGAGGCCACGGAGCAGCGATGCCCCCGGGGCTGTTTGTCCTTCCCCGAACCTCGGGTCGGGCCCAGGGCCTGATCCTGTCCCGGTGCTGGCACACAGAGACCATTTCTGGGCCAGCTTGTGGATTAAAGCTTCACCAGAGGGATGTCGAGGGTAATGGTGGATCTTGCTCCTTCCTGCCGCCCGCTGCATCCTCTGCTCTAAAATCCATGAGGGTCCTGGTTTTATTAAGGAGAACAGTAACCAGAGGGGAGAAAGTTAAACTTCCCTGTTCCATGCCCAGTTCTGTTCCAGGACAAGCCCCTCTCTGCTCAGAGATTGCACAAGTTCAAATAAAAGCAGCGAGACCCTTGCCCAACAAAAATAACACCAGCACCAAAGGAAAAGCAAAATATTTGGAATAGAAGCAAAGCCAAAGAAGACCAGAAGCCTCGGGGAGCACTTTCACCGATGACTGATGATGTTTTCGTCCCTAAGCAGGACTTGCCCCACCTGGGCTCCCATTAAGGGGGTTTGATTTCGCCAAGGATGAGTTCCCGTGCAGAGCCCTGATGAAGCTCAGGGACTCCGACGTCTTCGTGACCTGTGAAGCGAGGCTGGGGAAGAGGGAATTGAGTTTTTCTTTAAGTTCAAGATCTTCCAGTAGCTTGGGATGAGTCTGAGCAGGGAGTTTGCTGTCCCATGGCACCAGCATCCTGAGTGCCAGGGGGTGCAGAGCAGGCGGGATGGAGGGAGGCATCCGAGCGCTGCAGCCGGCACGGAAAACTGTGGTGGGACAGGATAGGACATGAATTTGAATCGCTGTAACTCCCCTCTGCTGCGCTTTGGCTCTGGAATAAATCTCTGCTGTTTCATTGCTGCTGGACACAGCTTAGGGGCAAACGGGATAAGTGGAGCTGGGGGGGGGTGNNNGGGGCCGGGGGGGGCCAGGCACCATCTCCCACCTCTGCAGGGCGCTGAGGGACATCTGCCGTGAGGGGCAGGGCAGAGGGACAGCCCGTGCTCGCTGGGTCCCTGGACGGGGTCCCACGGGGGTTCCAGTCAGCGTGGGGGGAGCTCCGGCCCCCGCTGCGGGGTGAGGATCCAAGGCACATCCTAAATCCGAGCCTTTTCCTGCTGCAGCCCTGCTGCTCCGCAGGTGAGTCCTCCCTCGCCCGCCCCGCAGCCCCTCCAGCTGCTCCCTGGAAGCAAAACCTCCCGAGTCAGCGTTTTCCCTGCCCTGCTCCATCCCCGAGTCCCTCCACTCCCCACGCAGCACCAGCCCAGGCCTTGCTTTTAGCTGCAGAACAAGTGCATAAAAATGATCTTATTTATTACAGGAGACATGTTTTAAAACAACTGACAAAACTGCAAGATGTAAAACGACAAGCAAGTGCTTTTTCTTTTTTAAGCCCGTATAGACTCCTGGCAATGATAAAAATAGTGTTTTCTTTTTTAAAGTTGGAATTAATCTTTCTTTCCAAAGCAATCATGTAGCAGGAAAAGCAGGAAGACACTTGGATATTAACTGATCTCGCTGGTGAGGGTTAGTTATGGAATGGCCGGGCCTGGCTTCCCTCCGCAGAGCCATTAACGCTGCAAACATTAAAGCGAGGAAAGGTGAAGGGTTTCTTCCCCCTGCCCTGTTCCCTTGATGTGTGACTAACAGCTGCTCGTCTGTGTGACAAACCAGTGGGGTCTTCCTGTTGTTGATGTAATGAAGCTGTTTCCTGGTGGGAAATTCTACGGGATAAATGGCAGAAGGGGGAGGAGAACATCCCACGCTCACCAAAGAGCTTTGGAAGGAGGGAGGGAGGGAGGGAGGGTGGCCGGGGCTGGCCTGGGGTCACAGTCACTTAACTGGGGCTTTTGGGGGGGTTTTCCTGTTCATCTCCAGGTTGTGGCCATGCTATCAGAGTGAGGGACTGCACAGCCATGGGATGAGCCAGGATGTTTTGGGATGTTCTCCCCGCTGACCCCCATGTTAACCCCGTGCTGGTGCTGCAGAGAGCTGTGCCCAGCAGCCAAGCTCCTGTGCCTCAGTTTCCCCAACTCTAAAGGGGGGGGAGGGTGTGATAGTGACCCCCCAGTCTCCATCACTGTCAGCACTGGCACCCCCAAAATCGCTGTGGGGATGCCAGTGCTTCCCTGTGCTGGCACTTTGGGGGATCAGCCTCAGTGGGTTCACTTAATCCTCAGACACCCACAAAAAAATTCACCTTCACCCCCAGTTTCCTTTCTTTCTTTGCCAGTATTAGTTAATTAAACTATGCAAATTAAACCAACCTAATTTCTCTAATACCAGGGCCAGAGCCTCAAACCATTCAGTGCAGCTCATCTGGCACGTACGTCACAGAAAATGTTTGGAGCAACTCTAATAAAAATGAAAAAGGCTGTAAATCAAGTTTAATTTATTCATTTTCTGTATGGTATGAAAGCATGCCAAAACCAGATTATTTATGAGCCCTTCATAACAATAGGCATTTTTATTGGTTGCAAATGACAAAAGGGGTTCTCAGAGGGATTTTTTTCTTCTTTTAAATTTTCTGAGTGCCTTTTCAGAAACATTTATTTTTTTGGACTCTATGATCTCAAAGAAAAATATTTAATCATTGATACAATAAAAATAATTTATATTTTGATACTGAAAAACACATCAGTCTTTAAAACATAAATAGACAGAGCTAATCCAGCCCGAAGGCTCAGGCGAATGCTACCCCACAGGTTAGAGGAAAAGGCTGTGATTTATACCCACATCCTTAAATTTCCCATTAGGAGCATAATCCCCTATAAGTCTTTCACAAAATGTCTGAGCCACTTGGGTTTGCTTTTGCTTTTCCACGGGGGGTGCACACCTGCTCTGCGCGCACGGTCCCACGCCTGTGCCCACGCACTCAGCTCGAGGTGACTTTCATGGCCCATCCAGGGTCACTCACAAAATCTCGTGTGCGAGGGGACCTGGCAGGTGGGGCAGGTAACGCACCCTGACACCGAAACTCGCCCACGAACCAGCTGTGGCTTGGTTCTGCCTCTGCTTTCCAGCTCGTCTCCACCATCTCTGCGCACTGAGCCGCACAGCTGGGCCCAGAGGTGCGCTGGGTGGTGGGCATGGGCTGCTGCACAGCTGGGCCCAGAGGTGCGCTGGGTGGTGGGCACGGGCTGCACACCAGGGCAGGTGTGCACTGAGCACACAGCTGGGCCCAGAGGTGCGCTGGGTGGTGGGCATGGGCTGCACACCAGGGCAGGTCCCCCCTGACCGCCTGGACCGGCCTGGGATGCTGCTGTGGGTGTCACGGTGGTTCCCTGCTGGGATGGGGTGCTGTGAGTGCACCCAGGCCCCCAGACCTGTGGGACAACCAGAGGGCCACGTCCCTCCTCTTCTTTAGGAGGGGAATTACCCAGAGCAACCCCAAAGGCCCAGGAGCCGAGGAAGAGGTGGAGGAAGGGCACCCCAGGGACACAGTGGGTGCCAGGGACAGCATCTCCGTGGTGGGGACGGCACAGGGGAAGCCCTGTCCCTGGGCGCTGTCCTGCCTGCGACATCCTGGGCACCGTGGCCACAGCCACCTGGCAGCAGGAGGAGGCAGGGGCACCCCAAAACTCTTGTGAGGGAAACAAAAGCCTGGCTGGGTTGTGCAGGGGGGCTTGGCTTTGCCGGAGGGCTCTGGGTGAGGAGAGGCACCCTCTCCTGCAGGAACTGGAGCTTTCTCTGTGCCGGCCTGGCCCAGCCTGAGAATAAAAAACCACCAAGAAGAGAATAGAGGGAACCCCCTCCCCGGGAGAATTAGCATCCAGGATCTGTCAGTCACCGGGAGCTTTTGGTAAAAGGGGCCCCTTGTCAACCTCTGCCTTTGATGTGACTGGGACGGAGGTGCTCAATTAAAAGCCTATCAGTCTGTAAGTAAATCAACGCCTATCAGGCTTGTCACATCAAACAAACGATTATTGCACGAACCCGCCCACCCCATTAATCTGGCTGTTCCTTCTTGACAGCTCAGGGTCAGGGCACTGTAAATCCTGCACTGGATTGCAGCCACCTGGAGCAGGATTAAAGCAGCCCCGCAGCATGCGCTGCTGCACCCCGTTACTCCCCGGCGGCGCAGGGCTGCGCTCGGGGGCACCCGCGGGTGTGCGGTGTCCGCCGAGGGGCCGGGGTCCCCAGCAGAGCTCCGGTTCGCAAGGTCACAGCTGGCGTCCCCGGGGTTTGGTGGCACCATGTGGCCCCCGTGGCGAAGGCTGGGCTGTGTTGGTTCCAGGGATGCTCGGCTGAGGGGAAGGGAGAGCTCAGCACCCGGCTTAGGGGCGCTCAGCGCCGGCAGCTGCCAGCACCGAGATCCCACAGGAGCAGCTCCAAGGGCTCCTGGCTGCTCCGGGAAGTTGTTCCCAAGGATAGTCGCACACAGCCCTTCAATCACACCTTGAGGGTGGACGGTCCCACCGGGCTGGTCCAAACCCTGACGTGCTCTGGGCAGGTCACACTGACACCCATGACCCGAGCAGGGACTGACCTTGGGGAGCCTCTGGGGAGCTCTCAAAGTGAAAGGAACCAACAGGTTGAGCTTTCAGATGCTCCTTGGGTCTGGATTGGCACCAGCAGTCTCGGGGACACTGGGTCTTCCCAGCAGGTCCCTCAAGGTGAAGCCAGCTGGGGGGCTCCAGCCCTCACCGACTGGGTGCACCCTGTCCTGCGCCGGGGCTGGGCTGGAGGGAGGAGGGCGCTGGAGCGGGCGCTGGCTGGGAGGCGGCCGGGCCCTCCTCCAAGAACAAGCGGTGCTATTCAAGGGCGGGCAGAAGCCAAACTTCCCTGAAAAGCCTCGGAGCTGCGGTGGGAGCAGCCCCGGGGCAGCCAGAGCTTGTGATTCCTGCTCACAGGCAGAGGATTTTCATAAAGGAAAAGCCAAGTCTTGGATCACATGAGGGCTGTGCCATGTGGGAGTGGGGTGAGCCCTGGGCAGGCTGCAGGCTGGGATTTGGGAAGGGGTTCGGTGCTCCTGTCCCACCGAGGGCTCTCCTGGCCCCCTGTGCTGGCACTGCCCCACTGGGGACGGGATCTGTCCTGCGGGGCTGTGGGGGCACAGGGGCAGCACCGCCCAGGTGGTCCCAGAGCAGGAGCATCCCCTGGGTGAGTGGTGACCAGAGGCTGCAGGAGGCTGTGCAGGAGGGAGGGACTGTGCTCCCCTTCTGCCCAGACCTATTATTAGGATTTTCCCTCTCCCGCCGAGCCTGGCGCCTCGTAATGCAGCTCTGGCTCGCTGTCACGGCGGGAGCTGTGAGCCGGGGCTGCCCTCCCGTGCCAAGGACAGGCGCCGGCCCTGAGGGCTCCGGGAGCTCACCCCGCAGCGGTGGGCCGCGTTTTGGGGGTGCCATCGGGGCGGCATCCCCAGGGCTGCCCTCCCTGCCCCAGTGTCCCCATTTACGGGGTCAGGGGTGTCTCTGAGCAGGTGCCGATCTTGGCACCCCTAAAAGCAGCACACCCAGCACTGGAGGAGGAGAGGGGCTTTACGTGTCTCAGCACAGAAACCGAGGCTGCTGCGGCCATCGTCCACCGCTGCCTCCTCTTGTGCCAGCAGAGGTGACACCACACAGCAGACAGACTGTCACCGTGCCACGCTGATGCGGTGACACCGAATCTTTGCCGATAAGCGGTGAGAGCCATCACCCCTCACCCGCTCCGCGCAGCCGCCCGGCGCCCTCGGCTCTCCCGCCACGTCAAGCAACACCCGCTCCCCCCCGAGATAAACCCCACCGTGCCCCCTGTGTCCCTGCCGTGCCCTGCTGGCTCTGCCGGGCCCCAGCCCCGCCGTGGGAGATGCTCGAGCTGGTGGGGTGGGGAGGGAAGAAAGGAAATTCCCCCCTCTGTCACTCCCTGTCCCACCCCAGTGTGGGGAGAAGTGCCGGGGGTGCACGGCCGGGGGGACCTGGCCCTGAGGAGTTTCTCTCCCACACATGATCAATGCTGAGTTTAAGTAAGGTTTATTGGTATCTGTAATTTAACATGACATATTTCTAACACGAATTACTCTGAGATCATCGTGTGCATAAAATATGACAGGAATCTTTTAAGTGCAAGCATAGTTCTCAGTTAATTTAATAACTGAGATGGAAAATGGAATAGCATTAAATTTAATATTTTACATAATGCTCCTACACTTCCTTCACTTGCTGCTGGCATCATTTGTTTTCCCTTCTTCCTCATTTACAGCCCACTCAGCCCGAATTGTCCTGGAGCCCGGCCAGGGAGGGAGGTGCTGACCCCTCGAAGGGCCACCGTGAGCCCCCAGGGCAGCCAGGGCTGCTCGCCGCTCTCCCCCACCCTGCGGAAAGCTGCTGGGATGCTCTGCGTGCCCCCTCCCCGTGGCCCCCCACACACGGGGCTGCTGTGGGTGCTCCCCGGGCACCTCTGAAACCCCCAGACCCGAAGCACCCGCGGTCAGACCGGCCCCGAGGAGCCCCGGGACGCCCTTCCCGGGGCAGCAGCCCGTGCTCCACGCCGGGTTTTGTGCCGGCCGTGGGGTTTGGGAGCCCGTGCGCTGCAGAAGGGATCGATACCGCTCTTAGCCTTGTCCCTTCCTATTGAGCCTCAGCGGTGATTTAAGGGGCTCCGGTGACGCGGCGCTGCCGCCGCGGACAAGGTGTTAACACCGATCCGGAGGGGCCGGGGCTGCGAGGGGGCTGGCAGGATCCGACCCTCCAGCCCTGTCTGCTCCGGCTCAGAGGGTCCCCGAGGCCGCGATGAAAGCGGCGATGCCGGAGGGATTAGCTGGGGAGGGGAGGCCGGGAGCCGCCGGCGCTTTATCGGAGAGTAGCAGAGCCTGACAGAGCTGTAACTCTCTCTTCCTAAGGAGATGAGCTTGCAATAAACCAAGGAGCACATTAGAGGCAACGAGACAAAATGGCAGGGTTTGGAAAGCCCGGCAAAGCAATAATCCAGGCTGGAACAGAGAGAGCACTCAGCTCACCTCTGCTCCTGGAAACGCTGCCAGAACAGTTCTTTACTGTGACTTGGAAAGTCTCGGCCGCGGGTTTCAACACCTCGTGCTCACACCACATCATGCAAAAGTTAATTCTACTTTCAGGCTGATGTCAACATTCCCCTTTATTGCCACGGCGAAATGTGAAGACTACATTAATTTGCGTTTGCTGTGTGCAAGTAACGTGTTCCAGATAATCCCAGTAACTCCTCTAAGGTATAGACCAGAATTTCCTGGATAATGTGCTGGATGGAAAAAGCCGATGGGGTCCAGGAGAAGGAAACGCCATTGTGTGTTTTCATAACTCCACCTGGAAGCAGCACAGCCCAGAAATGCAGGCTGCAGCCCCTGGCTGGGCCGGCTCCCCTCCCTCGGAGAGGGTGATTCGCGGGCCTGGGCACCCACTTGCTGTGGGGGCATCCCCCAGAGCTCCGTGGGGTGTAAGGAGTGGCCACGGAATGCCACGGGAAGGGAGATTCTCCTCCCAGACAACTTCTAACACCAGGCAGCCACCTCTCCACGTAACAAACAACCCATTGCCAACTGGAGGCCAAAGAAAAATACTGCCTTAAGCAATGTGCTGGAAACATGGATGCTCCTGTCTGGGGTGGTAACGACCCTTTGTCCGCGGAGCTGGGAAATAAATGGAGCCCCAGCTGCCCTCGCAGGAGCTGCCTCATGCCCCACAGTAAATAACGGGCCCAAGCTCAGATCCTCCTGCACCTGAGTGCTCCGGCGGGGATACAGCGGCCCAGGGAATGGATTTTCCATCCCCCCTGAGGAATGGCACGCCCCAGCCGATGGCAGTGATCACACATCACCGCCAAAGGCTTCCAAGGGCTCTGCAAGCCGACAGCCGGGCTCCAGGAAGCTCATCCTGAAGGTGCTGCGAGGAGAGCCAGGACCTCGGCCAGGCTGGCCGGGGCTCGGGGTTCAGTGCTGGGGCTGTGGAACGGGACAGGGGACCCTTCCAGGAGGGGCCCGTCCTGGATCCCATCCCCATGGCTGCGCCGGCCACCCGCCTGGCATTTAACTGCGTGCCGGGATGCGGCGATGGCATGTGGGAGCGATGAATTCATTTCCATTTATGATCTGTTATGATGATACCCCTGAAGGATAAAAGTCTATACATAATAATCTCCCTCTTCAGCTTTGTTAACAACTTCAATTAACAGGGAGCTCTGTAATGCTTCATCAGCCGCTCGGATTACAGATGAAATTAAGCCATCATATTTATGAACTACGCAGTGAGTTCGAGGAGGACTCCACATATTTTACATTTAATAACTTGCCCTCTCATTTTATTTATAACGTTAATAATGATTTGGTGGCTGCTTTGGGGGGAAACAGCAATGACAGAGCGAGGTGGCCGGGCGGGAGGGAAGCTCTGCTGGGCTCTCGGAGCCCGGCCATGCCCCTCCTGCCTCCGCTCCCTCCCCTTGGATTTTCCATTAAATCCTGCTCTGAACACAGCGACTTCTCCATGGAATTGCTTTCCACTCAGCACTTTTAAGGCTGGGATGAGGATTAATGATTGAATCCGGCACCCACCAGCCAGAGCACCGGCAGCTGGCTCATGCCAGCGGGCCCTGGGTCCGGGGTGTCACCAGGTTTGGGGCATTCCGGAGGCTCTGATGCCCGAGGGAGGATGGATGCCCCACGCTTCACATGAAGGGACAGCGCTTCGCCATGGGAAAAACCAGAAACATCCTTCCCTGAGGCGGGGAGGGGTATTAGGAGCTGCGGGAGAGCTTCTCCTGCACACCCCACTCCTTGCTGTCCTTCCCACCCTGCCAGGCTGGAGCGGGGCGGGCGGGCTGGGTTTGGGGTGGGTTCCCGGCCAGGGACGCCCGTTGTCCCCGCGCTCTCTGACTGGCCAGGCCGGGAACACAGCCCATCCTCCCCGGCCCTGGCTGCAGCCCTGGCACAGCCAGCCTGAGCAAGGTTAATTAATTTGAGCAGAGACTGAAGCCCCAAAGATGGGGAGCAGCACGCTGAAAGATGATGGCTGGCAAAAATCATTAGAAGCATCTTTCAACAATCTATACACCGTTATCGATCCCGTTATAGATCATGTTCCTTTCCCCTTTTTTGCAGGATCTTCTGGATCGATACAGCAAGTGCATTGAGACTGTAGCAACACATTTAAAACCTTATAAAAGGTTATTTAGTTGCTAACAGTGCAGCAGTTTCTGCAAAGCCTGCCAAAAGGTTACAGCTTTTTGGGCATCATAAATTACAGACGACAGGGAAAAAAAGTAAGTGCGGTTTTCTTTATTGTCTGGGTGATGGATGGGCTCCTGAACAAGACACAAAATACATCATATCACCTTTAATGGGACCACATTTCTGTAGCCATAACTCACAATTTTAAAATAGAAAATGGTGAAATATGGCGTTGTATATTCCACTCCTGACATATTTATGAGTCCTTCCCTTCTTATAAATACAGTGATTGCTATTTCAAAGCAGCACGTCAGGTATGAGCAGAGCACAAACAGCTGGAGAGAGTGAAAAATTATGGCCAGAGTTGGACATTTTCAAAAACTCTCTCTAGCAGCAGTAAATTTACAATGTTTGCACTAACTGTTATTAAAACCAAATCCATATCTTGGCAACAGGGCTCCAGCTGGAGTGACGGTGCCGCTGACAGCCGGGGCGAGCCCGGGGGCTGCTCCTGGGGAAGCATTAAAAGGCACTGGGAGGGCCGGGGGGTCCCGCAGGGGCAGCGCCGGGGCCCGTGCGGTGCCCCCGGTACCGGCAGAGCCCGGGGGCCAAACTGGTGATGGGTGAGGAGTCCTGGAGCTGAGCCTCACCCTGGCACCAAACGACACCGAGAGGCGGGGAAGGGAGGGTGGAGCTGAGGATGGAGCTGGGGATGGAGCTGGGGATGGAGGAGAGGCTGGAGCTGAGAATGGAGCTGAGAGTGGAGCTGAGGATGGAGCACCGTCACTCCCGTGTCAGCTGCACCCCGCAAGCATCACGCTCCAGCTCCGGCCTCTCTTGGTTTATCCTCGAGTTTGATGTGGCTCCAACCCACGCCTCCGCTCCGCGGCCGCTCCTGGATCATTATTTCCATTCACTCGGCGAGAGGCTTTCACCAGCAAATACCTCTCGAAGAACTAATCCTGCCAAGAGCCCTCCTGAGCACCCCTCACCCCTGGGAGCAGGGGGAACTCCCCGGCCTCATTTAGGCACACAAAAGGCCTCTAATTAGCTTTTTGTTTAGTCCGATTATGACTGTGAGTTTTGACCTTTCAAAGTGATTAGCTTTTGAAGTGAACTCATTTGCTTAACATCGGTTTCCAAACTACATCTACAATCTGGGATCAGACGTTTTGTTGTTGCTGTTCACTCCTTTTTTCTCCTTCTTTTTTAACAGCAGCCACGCTCTGGTTTTTGGTCCCTGGATGAGGCTCCGCTCCTGCCCTTCGGCATCCCCAGCGCTCCAGGCTCCCGCACACCCACTTTTGGGGCATACGGGATTTCTCCAGTCCTTTCCCAGAGCTCTGGCTCTGCCATTGCTGGCAAATCGCATCGCTCTGGAAGACGCTTACCTGCATCCTGCTGTCACCACCAACCGACCCCATCTCCTTGGGACCCCCAGGGAAATCCTGGAGTCCTTCCAGCTGGACTCCAAGCTCTCTGTCCAGCCATCCTGGCCCAGCTGCCGCCACAGTCACGGCCAAGGTCACCCGCAAAGCCTGGGGGAACAAAGGGCTTTAAAACGTTCTTTGTGGCAGCTAAATTCAAAACTCTTTATCACCACAAACATTCCTTTATCTGGGCAAAGCCCTCCAGAGGTGCATTTTATTACCCTGGGTTATTAAACAAAAACTTTCCGATAATGAGGCGAGTTGATCTCCGCGGCCGCCTTCGGGGGCGGGGGGAGCCCCCACCCGGCGCTGCCGGTTATCAGCCTCGGGACGGGCTGCCTCTATCTCTGCCCGTGATTATCCTGTCCCCCTGCGAGGCTCCGCAGCTCCCCGGCCCGCCAGTAACAGAGGAGAAATCTTTGCTTTGGGCGAGTCTTCTCGGCGAGCATCTCCCGGCACAGCAGCTCGGGGCTCGGGGGGCTTCAGGGGGTCTGAAGGTTTTGGAGATAAGGGCCCCCCTCACCTTTCCTCCCCTCGGAGAGAAGGGCCAAGGGCTCAGTGCAGCACGAAGACCAAGGAAACGCTGACTTTACTCTGGAACAAACCCTTGTATGGCCAGAGGCCGAGCTGTGCCCACTCTGCCCAGCCAGACCTGGGTCCTGCGACCCCTCAGACCCACCCACAACCCCCTGCCCAGGCAGCAGCCTCAGGCCTGAACCCCTCTGATGCCCCCATCCCTGCGGGACACAGACGCTGCCCCCCTCCCCGGCACAGCAACTGCCTTCCCCCTCCTTTCCCCCCTCCCCAAAGCAGGTCTGTAATATTTTGTTCCCTGCACACAGACGAGGAGCTCTGCGCTGGCTGCTCGGCTTTATAACATCCCTGTTTCCTGGCCTGGCTTTATTACATCTGTTCTTTGGGGTATGGGGTTATAAATTGGGCGTGTGATGACGTGTAATCACTAACTGCAAAGCCAATACATTCTCGCTGCAACAGCAGCAAGACAAATAAAGGTGAGCGGGGGAGGCTGGCGAGGCTCTGACAAAGGGAGATGCACGGCCCCGAGAACTTCAAAACCTGCCTGGGGGTCCAGTGTTACCCGAATTGAGCTGGTTTGCTTTCTGGGGCAATGTCCTTGATTTTGGCAAGAGTTTTGGCTTTCGCTATGAAGCCCAGCTGCACCTCCAGGTCTGTTTTGGGATGCCTGGGGCCTGGCACTGGCTGTGCTCCCCATCCATCCTGCCCCAGCAGCACATCCCCGGGGGCTTCCTGGGCAGAGCCAAAGCCAAACCAAGGCAGATTCACGCTGGGATCAGCCCAGCTGATGTGAGTTGGATGTTAGGAAAAATCCCTTCACGGAAAGGGTGGTTAGCACTGGAACAGGCTGCCCAAGGCAGTGGTGGTGTCACCACCCCTGGGAGTGTTCAAGAGATGTGTGGATGTGGCACCCGGGGACAGGGATTAGTGGTGAAGGTGGCAGTGGGAGGTGAGCGACTGCGCTTGAAGATCTCAGCGAGCTTTTCCCATGTAAATGATTCCATGATTCCGTGATCTCCGGAGGGCAGAGCCCTGCCCGCTGCAATAGGAGCAGCCTGGCACCCTCACTCACCAGCTCTGCCAGGAAGGACCTGGCACAGCCCTGCCCCTGCCCCTGGCGCAGCAGGACCCTCCAGCCCCTCTCCCCACGTCCAGATCAGCTGCTCCAGGCGCTTCACCCGGGGAGGTTTCTCCAGTGCCCAGGGCTGGGGCGGCTTAAACCAACCCAGACCCAACCTGGTTTTTGATCTGAATTTCCGAGGTGCTTCGTGGCCTCCCAGGCAGGGTTTCCATGGCTCAGGAGCCTGGCAGTGCCTCTCTGCCCTGCTCCCACCAAGTCAGCGCGGGGCGAGAGGCGAACCCAGCCCTGGCCTCACGCAGGGGGAGCTGAAGCCGGCCCAGGGCTGCTGTCCCGAGCAGCAATCATCACTTGTGCAACTGTGCAAATGTGGCCGGCAAAGATGGGACAGGTGATAAATGGGAGGGAGTCACCCAGCTGCAGCTTAAGATGTGCCTGCATGCTGCCGTACCGGTTTATCATGATAAATGTCATCGGAAAATCAATTCTCTGTGTACTTTTGGGAATTACAACTATCATTTTGGTGTGATTTATTTCCTGTATAACATGGACAAGGGCTCTTTGTTCATCATTTTGAAAGTTCATTTAAAATTGCTTTGAGTTCTTGGTTTTCCGCCGTGACACGGCCGATGGGTATCTGCTCTCCTGTGAAATATGGGCCAAGGCAGGAGGAGGCTGGGCTGGGAGCTCTGCCCCTCCTTGTCCTGCTCCTGTGGCCGTGGGAGTCACGGGAAGCCCTGGCAGACAGAAATGTCACTGGGGACATCTCTGGGGACAGAGCAGAGGACGGCTGGTGACCGCCCCAGTGCCGGGTTGGGATCCTTCTATCCCGGCCCGGCGTGCTGGGCCGACCTTCCCTTCTTCTTTTCCACGCCACCCACCAAACCTGTTTGTCCTGCCGTGCTGCTGGGGAGCCAAGAAACTTGCCAAGCTCCGAGCACGGAGCGTCCCGTCTCCTCCTCGTGCCGCTCTTTGTGCCGGGGTTCGTGCTGGTGCTGGCAGGAGCTGGCACAGCGCCCTGCCGGGCGTCCTTCCCACCCTGAGCCTCTCCCCTCTTGCTGCTGGAGCTGCAGGGAGGAGGCCTGGAGGTCCCAGAGGACGCGGGGACGGGGTCTTGTCGGGGGCAGTGGGGTCGGGGGCGGCAGGACGGCGGCTGCCGGTGCCAGGGAAGAGCAACTGCAAACGCTCCAAGCTCAGGTTGTTTATCCACGAGTGCAGAGGCCGAGCAGGGAAGTGATGGCTCCTAGAAACACACGGGGTAAACAACGGGCATGGGGTGAGCTGTTTAAGCTAAAGGACAGTGTTGGCACAAAGGGAATAAATTAGCCATGGAAAAGATTTAGGCTGGAAATGACAAGAAAGCTGAAGATCATCAGGAGAGAGAGGTTTTCCAGAGCAGGAGGATGGAGGGATGGAGCCTCCAGCACTTCCAGGATGGAGCCCAGTCCCTTTCTGGGTGGGTGAGCTGCACTCCTGCAGCTGCCGCTCTCCTTCCCCCCGACCACCTGGCCAAGGGGCTCTCGCTGCCTCCAAAGGCTGTGACATTCCCACTGCCTTCACCCCGTGGCATGTTGGAAAAGCTCAGCAAAACCATCACTGCAGAAATCTCCCAACCACGGGGCAGTTCAAACCTCTCGGGCATTAATCATTTGTCTTTAAAGCCCAGAACTTAGCCCCGGGATTGCCACCTTTTGAGGAAAACAGCTCCCTGGGACGTCCAGCAGGGATGCGTGAGGAAGGGATCCCTATTTCTGCCCCAAAATAAATCTCCCAAACCCTGGGGAAACTGGAACCCAGCTTTGGAGGCTGCGTGGGGCCCGATGCAGCGCTGCCCCCTGCCCCGCGCTGCAGATGTGTTTTTGTGGCTGTTTGCACCAGGTGCGCGCCGCGGCGGGCGGGGGCGGAACCGCGAGGAGGAGGAAATGTGCTCCGTGGTTTTGCCTTACAGATTGGAGCCGAAACCTCCAATAAATCACGGGAGCAGCTGACAGGGAGCAGCGGGGGGAACGCCGGGGCACGGCAGCTGCGGGACCCCGCTCGGTGGGGGTGATGTGGGGACCCCGCATCCATCCTGCTGCAAATGCCCGAGCTGGAGGCTTCTCCTGCCATCAGGAGCTCCCAGTGGAGCCTGGAGGGAAGGAGAGCAGCTGAGCCACCGTGTCCTTCTCGTGTGCCAGACCCCACCAGCAGCAGGGCCCGAGGGGTGTCCGGCTGCCCTGCACGCCTGGGCTCCTCCTGCGCCTGTCCCTGTCCCCCAGCCGGGCTCTCCCAGCTCCCTTCTGGCTTTCATTACCCTCTTCCAAGCCCAGCACCAAGAGCCTAATTTGGAATAACAGTGAGTGAGTGCGAGGGGAAAAACCCTGCACTTGCTCTGTTTCTGAGCTAATCCCCTGACAAATTCTGCAGCCCGGGCCGTGGTCTGGTTCCAGAGATGCCCCCGATTGAAATGGAAATACTCCCCGCTCCTCTCCCTTAAAGGAGAAGCTTCCATCTGTTTATAAACCCTTCCAGAGGGGGTTTTACGATTCTCTTTTACTGGCTGGCCTGCCCGAGGAATGTGGCAGCCTCAATAGCTGCAGGAAACATCGCTGCCCATAAACCCCCCCAGTCAGAGCCATGGGCTGACATTGTCATGAAACGAAAATATTCCTGATGCTTATCAGGGGCCCACATCAAAGGAGCCCCGGCCGTAAATCTCCCGGGGCTGTGCCACGGAGCCCGAATGAAAGCAGCTCCCTGGGCAGCTGAGGGTCCCCGCGGGCAGGGCAGGGGGCTCAGGCTGGGGTCACCTCCCCGCACAGGCCGGCACAGGGCAATCGGAGAAGGCCTTTGGGTGGTGCGGGGAGAGCCCCGAGCTCGTTTCTTGGGGCAGTTTTGCAGTAAAACTCGGAAAGGTTTTCGGGGTGCTTCGCCTCCTCCTGCCCCTCTGCCTGACCTCGCCCACCAAGACACAAATGGACCCGGGCATTTCATCCCGGGGCAAAACTGGTTCTGTGCTTGGCACATATGGGGAGACAAATCCCACCCATCCAGGCTGCCTCCAAGCTCCCAGGATTCAGAAGTGACAGGAGACATCCCAGCTCTTCCCAGCACACTCTGCCCCCCAAATGCTCATTATTTCAACCTGAACGAGGGTAAAATCAAACATAAAAAATAAATAAAATATCAGGCATGTGTGTGGGTGGAGAAAGCCCTGCGGGAAGGTGGCAGAGCTGAAATGCCACTTCCCAGGCAGCCGGAGCGGCACCCCGGGATGGGGAGCAGAGCGTGCCCGGCCGCTGGCTCGGGGTGACCCTGCTGTCCCCAGGCCCGGGCAGCCTGACAGCACATTACACAGCTCGCCTATCTTTTGTTGCCAGTTGGAGCCAGGAGTATTCCGGCAGATCATTTAGATTCAGGTAAATCAGCGTTTTCCCGTCCCGGGAGGATATTTCCCACCGGTCGGGCTGCGGGGTCACCTCCAGGAGCTTTCAGCAGGGTATCGCTGGCTCCGTAAAGACCTTGAGTGATGGATACTTTGTCTCACAGGTAAGTTGTTCCAAAAGTTAATTATCTCCCTGGTTGCTCGCTTGGGAATGTAATCACGCTCCGCTGAGCTGCCGCCCTCACCAACAATTACAGAAGTGCCCAAAGGGGAAGTTTCTATCTCGCCCTCAGCCTTGTCATGCCCTGATGGCAGCAGATTTACGGCCTCCGAGGCGCCCAGGAGCCCCGGCCGGGCACTCCTGCCCTCGCTGCAGCTCTCTCAGGGCAGGACCATCGCAGGGCTGCCCCGAAGCCGCTCCTGTGCAGGAGGAGAGTTCTCTGTATGTGGCCTCTCTTCCCTCCCTGAAGCGGGGCCGCGGAGTCAAAGCCTTGACGAACAAAGTTTAAAAGGCAGCAGCTCTGGGAGAGCCAGACACTAATGTGACATCTCTCTCCAGCGCTTGCCATTCCCTCCCTTCCACGGCTTTGATGTTAACTTCTTACAAGCTCGGAGACGGCTGCAGGATCGGATCAGGGAGTCGTGCATGTTAATAGGGAGAAGCGACAGGGAGGCACGAGGCTGCTCTCTCCCCGCAGACACCAGGGGAAAGGGCAGGCTGCCTCCCCTGGGCCACGCTCTTCTCCCCTGGATGCCTTGTCCAGGTGTTTTGGGCTGAGGTGAACCTTTGGCCCAGTGCACCACACTGTGCCAGCAAGAGATGTTATTCCTGGGTCAGGAGTCCTTGACAGGGGCTGAAACCAGTTTGGCCACAATTTTAGCGTGTGGCTCCTGCCTCTCTTCTCCTCCTCCTTCCAAACTAGGTTAGTCTCCCCTTGGCTATCAAGGCAGTGTTGGAGATGCTCAGGCAGGTTTGATATTTAGTGCTGCACCTGTGCTGGATGGGTCTTAATTATTTATAGCTTTCCTATCCTGTTTTCTCAAGTCAGTTGGGAAGAGGTGACAGGTGAAGACTTCTTGCAGCAGATGCTTATGAGGCGGGTGCGGTGCCTGCCGCTCAGATGAGAAGAAAAGAAAGTGTCTTCAGCAGGGGAGAAATGACAAAGCTACATAGGAGCTGCCTCATTTAGTAGTCAAGGAGGAGGAAGAAAAACCCTCCTTAGGTCTCCAGAAAAGAAACACATTCCTGCTCAAGAGATGGATGTTGTGGGGAGCAGAAGCCTCCCCTCTGTTCAGGGGATGTGCTGGAGGTACCGAGGGCAGGGCTGTGCTGTGACCCTGCTCCTCCCGAGGGCTTGCCCCACTTTGCCTGGCAATGCCAAAACCCCTGGGGCATCCAAAGCCCTGGATGTATCTCACCCTCCACTGGCTGGGCTTGGCTGGAGGCTGTTGCACGTGATGCTGGGGCGAGCTCGGCCTTGGGCTTCCACCAGCTCAGCTCTGGCGGCTTCGAGGTCGGTGAGATCTTGCCATGAAACCCATTCCCCAAACTGTGAGAGCATCGGGGCTGCCCTGCTCTGCAGCACCCCTCTGCAGCCTTGGACAGAGCCCTGCTGGGTCCCGAGTGTCCCCACGGCCCCGCCGTGCTCCTGGACACACACACAGGATTGTCACCCGTGCTCGTGCCTCCCGTTACCTGCTGCTTCCTCACACCTGAGGGAGAGGTTCCCTCAGCTCAAGAGCCTGGTACCTCCTGCTCTCTGTGACAGAGGACTTAATCTCGAGTGACAGCCAGACTGCTCCTCCTCAGGGCCGCATTTGTCACCATCGCCCCGACTCGTGCCCGGGCTCGGCGGCTGCGCAGGGAGGGGCTGGGGCAGGAGGGAGAGCGGAGCTGGAGCCCGGCAGATGCTGCTGCTGTGTCTCCAGGACACGGCGTGGATGGAGCTTCTCACTGAAATGTGGTAATTGTGCCACCATTGATAGAGTTTGTGCTTCCCCACGAGGACGGGAGGGCAGGAGAGCCAGGCTGCCCTGCGAGGCCCAGGGAGAGCCGGGGCAGCGAGGGGGCTCCGCTCTGCCAGCAGTTCTGAGCCCTGCTCCCGGCCCATCCCACCACTGCACACGTCAAGTTGATTATTTTAACCACATTAGATCCCTGTTAATTAATATGAATTAGCCACCCGAATATTCCTGGGTAAACAAGCTATTAGGTGCAGGGAGGAGAGGAAAACCACCTTTAAACCATCACTAATCGATCCCTGCCAGATCCGGGGCTTCCTGATGGCCCGAGCAGCCCCGCCCAAGCCCGGGCACCCCCTCCTCACTGCCGGGCTCGTGTGGGGCTGGGCGGTGCTGAACTCCTGGCACCTCCCGGCTGCCGCCGGTTCCAGGTATGACACACACACAAAGGTACCTTTTTATAGTTAGGAAATTATAGGTGCCATGACTTCAAAGGCTTTTGCAACAAGAGCTTTCCCTTTGATAAGTGACAGCATCATTAATGGTGATTTATTACCAGGGCTATTTCACAAACAGAAATAACCAGTTTCTTTTCATTTGGCTTGGTGGGTTTTTTTGCTCTGGGCTACCCAGACATACAAGGTGGCTGGTAACAGCTGTTTTACTGCTGGTAAGACATCTCATTTATTAACTTGTCATCATGTGTCATAAAGTTTAGCAAAATGCGAGATGATTGTGTACTTAAGCTGGGTAATTACCCCATTATTAAAGCTGCCTTCTTTATTTATTTGCTCTTCTGGTGGTTTGTTCCTACCTTTGCTCTACATGTTGCCTTAGTCACAGGGCACGGAGATGCGCTGCCTTGTAATTATCCATGTGCTGACTTCCACTCTTGGAGACATGAAAGGTGTCTCTGCCAGGTGCCGCTGGCTCGCCGGTGATGGGGACCAGGCTGCTGCACCCCTGGCTGGTGTCTGGAGAGCTGGGCTGGTGCTTGGAGTGGTGTCCTGGGGTGTGCCCAGCCCGGGCCCGGCACAGCAAACCCTCTCTGCGACAGCGGCAGAAGCGGGAATGTTGCTCACACCGGAGGCATCCCAAGATCTTTTCTCCAGGGGAGGAAGCACTGGGGCAGCGCAGGGTCCCGACCCGGCCGGTGGGATGGCTGCACGAGCACTGCTGTTGAAGCCACGCTCGTCGTGCCAAGCCGCTAATTAAACTCCCGAGCGTCACCGCCAGCGCCCAGACACGGCAGATCCACACCTTGATGGAGGAGCTGCCTAGACAGAGGAGAAACCACGGTTAGCACAGAGATGCTAATTGCCTTGGGAACTCCCAGAACTCAGGTGCGCGTCTCCCAGGAATGTCTGGGACCCTGCCCAAACACGTCCGTGCCCTCCCCGGGGAGGGTGGGGCTCCGCGGGCACCGGCCCGGACAGCGGCACCGCGTTCCCAGACAAAGGGAGACGCTCCGGCCCCGCTCCCTCCCTGCTCCAGCAGCCTGCCCGTGCTCTGCTAACGCCGAGCCACCGGATAAATCCGGTTAACAAACATTTTGTACCAAGTTAAACGCCTGAAACCGCCCAATACCCGACCATTATCCCGGCAAAGAGGAGCTGCACCGCAGGAGCTGCGGCGGCTCAGCCCAGGCGGCTGCTGTGCCCCGGCCCTGCGGCAGAACGCCGGCAGGTCTGCCAGGGAGGATGCCAAACCCATGCAGGGGAATGCCACAGGGGTGGCTGCTCTGTTGGGATTCCTTTTTCCCAACCTCTTCTCCCAAATCCAGCCTTGTGGTGGGGCACAGCCCTTGCCCATCCTTCCTGGAGAGGGAACGAGGCAACACCAGGAGCTGCCGCTGGGCCCTGGAGCTGCCCTGCACTGGCCACTCTCCCACAGCCCCATCTGCTTGGGCAATGAGAGGATTTTGCAATGCCACAAGGGATTTGTGGTGTCTTGCTCTTTCACGGGCAACCAGCATCTCCCCCGGCAGGTCCCCACGGGACAGGCTCCACGTTCAGCCTCTCTGTTTTCCTTTTACATTCTCCAAGGTCAGCCAGTATTAAACCAGAGAGAAATAATTACCAAAAGGAATTAAAAAATATTCCCTATTACCCCACACGTTTCTTCCTGGCACTGCTGTGAATATTGATCAGGGAATTTCATCCATAAATCCATCTCTCACGAGGTAAGGGGTTTTATGTTGTAATTAACAAGTGGCTGTTGCACAGCAATTACAAAGAGGTGAAGATTCCATTTCCAGCACTGTCCAGGGTGCAGTCAGGGGCTTTTTTCCATCCTTGGAAGCACAAATTTTGTTTAAGCCCATCCCCCCTTGGTGCACCTCATTCTGTGGGGTCAGGACCCACACGGAAAGGAAGGGAAAAGCTGGTGGGATCAGAGAGAATAAACCCCACCCTGTGCCTCGGGCTGACACCCACACATCTGTGCAGGGGCCGGATCCCTGCTCCGAGGGATTGGGAGGTTTGGAAACACGGAGGCTTCGCACGAGGGACCTGCCCCGGAGCAGCAGAGGGAGCCAAGGCTGCTCCAGCCGCACCGGGGCACGGTGACGGGGGGCTCTGGCTCCGTGGAGAGGGACAGAGGATGAAACGGAACAGTTCAGCCTCGCCCAGGGGTTTTGCACTGGCAGAGCTCAGGGACTGGCGGTGGGAATGACAAAAACCCAGCGTCGCCGAAACCCGCCGCGGCCCAGCAGTGAATCTCCCCATTTCCATTTATTAAAATAGCGTTTTTATTACAAAGAGATGTTAAGAGTGAAAATGGACGAAATCCATTTTACATCCCCCATTGATTTCCTGGGATATTTACAACCGCAGAGATATCGATCTCCCCGAAGTGCCGGATGCGCTCGCTCCTCACCCGCGACACTTGCAGTGATCGAGTATTTTTGGCAAACAAACCACCAAAACCTGCCACGTAAATTGATCCAGAGAGGCTGGGGGGAAGTGCCAGCGCTGTCCCCACCACCCGCCCTGGCTGCCTCCCAGCTTTCGGCCCTTTGCTCCCACTGTGCCAAGCGACGGGAGGCAGGCGAGTACTGCCCTCCTCCAGGGCACATCCCCCCAGCACCGGGATGGGGATGGAGACCTTAAATTCCCCACGCAGGGGGGAATTTCCCTGGGAGCACTGATACGATGTTGTTTTAATGGAATTGAATCCGCTGGGGTTTGTTCCAGATGTGGGAACCGCAGTTGTCAGCCCTGGGTGGGGAGGAGGGAGCAGGGGAGACCTCAGGTGACTCAACCCCCCTTTCTTTACTTCTCCTCCTGCCCCCCAGCTCCATTCCCACAGCCCGTGCTGGCCCCAGCCCGTGTCTCTGCATGGCTCTGACGGGAGCTGCCTGGAGGCCCTGCCATGGTGCCTGGCACAGCTGGAGGAGGTTTTCTCCCACCTTCTTTTGCCACACACGGGACTCAGCCCAGACCCCAGTGCCTTTATTCCCCCTTCCAGCAAAATCCTGCTGAAGCAGTGTTGGGGTTCCCAGGGTCTGAGCCGGTGCCATGGCCCGGGGTTGCAGAAGGGGTGAGAGGGATGGTAGCACTCCCCACTTTATCATCCCCCTTCCCTGCCAGACCCGCGCTAGGAACACCCCAAATCCAGACGTGCTGGCAGCCCCGGGTGCGCCGCGGGGCCGGGATGGGGCAGACGGTGCGTCAGGAGCTCCCGGGGCCAAAGCGCCGCGAGCCAGCGAGGTGTGAGCCCAGCTCCGGCTTCAAAGGGCGCTCCGAGCTCCGCCGCACCCGCCCGCCTGGCAGCGGGGCCGGCACCGCCGGGGCTCTGCCCGCACCTTCCCTCGGAGCCAGCAGCGATTTGGCTGAGCCCAGCCNGCGGGCAGGCCGGGAAGGCGCTCGGTGTAAGGTTTCCAGAGCCCTCCACGCCGATGTGCCGGCCCCGATTACATCAGTCAGGTCGTGTTACGCGGCTGACGGGCACTAACGAGAAGTGACAGACGTGACAGGGAGCGGGCAGGCTCCAGGAACGACACCGCAGTCCCCAAGGACACGTCCCCCCCTTGCCGGGGCTGCTCGGCGCCAGCACCGTCCTCTGGCCGGCCGAAGGCAGGAGGCTTTGCCGGGGCCTCTGCTCCGTGCCGGGGCGGTGGGACCGGCCTGGGCACCGGGAACCCACGGCCATGGCCGGGCGGCCACCGTGGACCCGAGCCCGCGGGGAGCCACCTGCTTTCCTCGTCAGAGCTTGGAACCAGGGTCAAACCAGGAAATGCACCCGCGGCTGAGCCTTCCCGAGGTGGTGAAGGGCTGGGGGCTCCTGCCTGAGAAACCTCTCAGGGGTGGGGGCTGCCCAGCAGCGGCGATGCCCCCGGGCAGCTCCCGCATGGAGCTGCGCTCGGCGGGATGAACGGGAAGGAGGGCGGGACGCGCCTGAAGGCACAGCGCTTTGTTGTGATCCTGTCGCTGCGAGGGCCGGCGGAAATCTGGGAAATCTGACCGGGGGATGCCGGGGTAGGGGGGACACGGACAGCAGGGAGACACGAAGGCACGAGCAGGGAAGGAGAAGAACGGGGGGCTGGCAGGGAAGGAGTGAAGTTTCACCCTGAATCCCAGCAGTTCGGTGGCCCGTTGCACGCCAAGTCTCCATGAGAGGGCTGGAACCGTGGGGACACCCTCCCAGGGCAGGTGACGGGTGATGGCCTTGTCCCACACAGTTCTGGGAGAGGAGGGGCACGAACAGCTCCTGCTCATGCATTCACCTGGGGAAGGTTTTCTGCTTCCCCGAAACAGCTAAAGAGGGCCAAGGGGAGGATTCCTGGGCTCTGGCATGGCAAGTTCCTCCCTGCCTGAACCTCTCCGGTCAGGAGCTGCCTGTGTCCCACCAGGGCTCATCCCTGCCCCAGCCCACACCAGTGGCCAGGGAGTTTAATTGGCATCCATCTTCCCCGACCTTCAAGGGCTGCAGTTATTGACATTTTGTTCTGACTGGGTCAATACCAACTCCTCGGGCCGAGAGACAATAAACAGAAAATAATAAGTAATGCAGAGTTAATATTGATTTATGATTATTTGGGTCTTTTGCACGAGTTTCTCCCAGGCACAGCAGCTCTGTGCCCACAAGGCTCCTGCTGAGAGACACAAACAGGAGGGAGAGAGGTTTGCTCCAAGGTTCATAATGCTGAGGCACCTGGCAGGGCCTTCTGACCGCTTGGAGAACACTGGGAGCATCTTCCAGCTCTTACAACACACTAAAAATGTTAAATCAAGTGAAATCTTCCACTTCCCCATGAGCAGTGACCAGGAAGAGCTTGAAAAACAGCATCAGCTCAAGTTCACGGGGGGGTTTATACACCCTGGGATTGTGAACCAACTTTTTAAGGCCTTAGAGAGGATTGGAAAGAAAATTGGGAAACTGGGAGAGAGACATTGCTGGAAAAAACCCAGAGAGTAGGGACAGAGATGACATCTTGAGCCCGGGCTGGTGGGGGGCAGTGAGCAGCACCCGCAGCTCCGGGGGTGGCTTTGAGGGGACACAGACAGGAGAGGGGAGCCGATCCCATCCCCACTCGGTGGCGAGGGCCTTTTTCCCTCCTTCTCTCTCTGCCCCGACGTCAGGATGTTTACAGAACTCGGAATCAATCTGAGGCCGGGAGACGCTCAGCCGGGGAAGCACAGCGCTGATAGGGTCAGGGGCCGTCGCCAGCGCGGATCACACACCCTGACGTATTAATTCGAGCTGTCAGGACCAATCTGCGCACAAGCGCCCGGGGANACGAGCCGGGCGGGCAGGCCGGGAAGGCGCTCGGTGTAAGGTTTCCAGAGCCCTCCACGCCGATGTGCCGGCCCCGATTACATCAGTCAGGTCGTGTTACGCGGCTGACGGGCACTAACGAGAAGTGACAGACNGGTGAAGGGCTGGGGGCTCCTGCCTGAGAAACCTCTCAGGGGTGGGGGCTGCCCAGCAGCGGCGATGCCCCCGGGCAGCTCCCGCATGGAGCTGCGCTCGGCGGGATGAACGGGAAGGAGGGCGGGACGCGCCTGAAGGCACAGCGCTTTGTTGTGATCCTGTCGCTGCGAGGGCCGGCGGAAATCTGGGAAATCTGACCGGGGGATGCCGGGGTAGGGGGGACACGGACAGCAGGGAGACACGAAGGCACGAGCAGGGAAGGAGAAGAACGGGGGGCTGGCAGGGAAGGAGTGAAGTTTCACCCTGAATCCCAGCAGTTCGGTGGCCCGTTGCACGCCAAGTCTCCATGAGAGGGCTGGAACCGTGGGGACACCCTCCCAGGGCAGGTGACGGGTGATGGCCTTGTCCCACACAGTTCTGGGAGAGGAGGGGCACGAACAGCTCCTGCTCATGCATTCACCTGGGGAAGGTTTTCTGCTTCCCCGAAACAGCTAAAGAGGGCCAAGGGGAGGATTCCTGGGCTCTGGCATGGCAAGTTCCTCCCTGCCTGAACCTCTCCGGTCAGGAGCTGCCTGTGTCCCACCAGGGCTCATCCCTGCCCCAGCCCACACCAGTGGCCAGGGAGTTTAATTGGCATCCATCTTCCCCGACCTTCAAGGGCTGCAGTTATTGACATTTTGTTCTGACTGGGTCAATACCAACTCCTCGGGCCGAGAGACAATAAACAGAAAATAATAAGTAATGCAGAGTTAATATTGATTTATGATTATTTGGGTCTTTTGCACGAGTTTCTCCCAGGCACAGCAGCTCTGTGCCCACAAGGCTCCTGCTGAGAGACACAAACAGGAGGGAGAGAGGTTTGCTCCAAGGTTCATAATGCTGAGGCACCTGGCAGGGCCTTCTGACCGCTTGGAGAACACTGGGAGCATCTTCCAGCTCTTACAACACACTAAAAATGTTAAATCAAGTGAAATCTTCCACTTCCCCATGAGCAGTGACCAGGAAGAGCTTGAAAAACAGCATCAGCTCAAGTTCACGGGGGGGTTTATACACCCTGGGATTGTGAACCAACTTTTTAAGGCCTTAGAGAGGATTGGAAAGAAAATTGGGAAACTGGGAGAGAGACATTGCTGGAAAAAACCCAGAGAGTAGGGACAGAGATGACATCTTGAGCCCGGGCTGGTGGGGGGCAGTGAGCAGCACCCGCAGCTCCGGGGGTGGCTTTGAGGGGACACAGACAGGAGAGGGGAGCCGATCCCATCCCCACTCGGTGGCGAGGGCCTTTTTCCCTCCTTCTCTCTCTGCCCCGACGTCAGGATGTTTACAGAACTCGGAATCAATCTGAGGCCGGGAGACGCTCAGCCGGGGAAGCACAGCGCTGATAGGGTCAGGGGCCGTCGCCAGCGCGGATCACACACCCTGACGTATTAATTCGAGCTGTCAGGACCAATCTGCGCACAAGCGCCCGGGGAGGTGCAGGCAGCGCTTCCCAAAGCCCGAGGCTTGCACTTCCCACCCCCCGCGCCGCGAGCGCCCGCGCCCCGTCACGGAGCCGGGCGGTGCCGCAGCCCCCGGGCCGGGGCCGGACCCCAGCGCCGCGGCGGCAGCGCTGCTCCTCGGGCGTCCCCGCTCCCTGGCACGGAGGCAGATCTGAGGAGCTGCAGGAAGTACATTTGTTACTGGGAACGCTTTGATATTTCTCATGTGAAACGTCTGCGTGCCGGAGGAGCTCAGGCATCTGGCAGGAAATTACCATGAATCCTGTTTCTCTGAACAGTCACACACACGCCTCCTCGCTCCTTTCCTTCCCCCTTCTCCCTGCTCACCCCCTCTGGTTGCCTTCCCTTCTCCCCATGCCAGGACCCAGACCCTGGAGAGGGTCCCAGCACCCCCACAAAACCCTCGGTCCCCTTCCCTGCCCTCTCTGCTCCGTAGCGTCCCGGGGCCGTGGGGCAGCTGTGGTCTCTCAGGCCTGTAATAATAACTCCTGCCCTCTTCACGGTGGGCCTCTGCAGGGTCAGGGTGCCCAGAGCACCCACTGTCCTCTGTTCTGCCAGATGCACAACCTGGGGGAGCAGGATTTGGGGGCGTTCCGGGTGCCAGGCTGGGGTGAGGTTGCCCTCTGCATCCACGGCCTCATCACTCATCGATGTCACCTTTGGTTTGGCCGCTGGAAGAGTGGAACAAGCCACGTGCTGGGCACGATGCTGATTTTGGGGCACAGGTCCCCCACGGGCACCTCCTGAGCATGGGGGGCTGCAGGTGGGCACAGACCTCACTGTGCCCCACACCAGCGGTCCCAGGCAGCACCAGGAGCCAGCCCGGGAGAGCCAACCCCACATCCCTGATCCGGGCACTCACGGCAGAGCCACGGGCTCTCCTGGCACAGCCCTTCACCCGGGCAGCACCCAGGCAGCCCGTGCCCTCCCGCCCGGGGAGCTTGGCCGCGGATCAGAGGCGCTCTCTGCCTTCTCTCAGCACCCGAGCGGGAGCTCCAGGCTGGATTTTCGTGTTGGCTCCTGCCGGAGCTCCGTGCCTGTCGCTGTCAGGCGGCTCCGCTCCCAGCGCTGCCCTGCCAGCAGCGCTCTGCCCGCGCTAAATGATTCTGTTCCAGGGCACTGCGGCCCCCCGCTGCACACGCAGGGGCTGCGGGCACCCCGCTGCGGGCACCCCGGCCGCGGCCCTGCCTCCCTCCTCCTGCCCAGGGGGCTCTGGACCCCGCACCGGAGCCCAGCTGGGACATCCCCGCGGCTGAGCCCCCCGAAGTGAGGGGGCACCCAGAGGGGCACCGTGCCCCCAATCCTCGGAGGACCCGGGGAGGAGCGGGGGGCCCCCAGGGTGCGGAGCACGGGCCCGTGCAGCGGCAGAGCAGCCAGAACAGGGCCCTGTGGCAATAAATCCTCACTTTTATCTGCGCTGATACAAACCCTGGGAGCACGGGCTCCCTGCTCCCCCTCCTGCTCTCGCAGGTTTCGGTTTGGCCTCAATTCCAGTGAGTTTACTGACAGATTACTTCATTTTAACTCTATGGCTTTCCCGTCTTGGGGGAGGCATATTTCTAAGTATCATATTTATCAAAAGGCCTGTGCAAAAACAAGGGCCAGAATTACTCTTTTGATGGTTCCCCCAATAACTACAACCACAATAAATTTTTCAGGCAAGAAAACTCAACCGGGGACCTTTTGGGCCAGGGTTTGGGAGCGGGGTCCAGCTCTGGGCTGTGCAGCCCCCCCGGCCTGGCCGGCTCCCCCCGCCCAGCGCCGGCACATCTGGTCTCGCTTGCAGGGCTGGGCTTCCAGTTCCCAGGGGTGACATATTTCCCCCGCCTATAACTCTAAATCAGAGCAGCATTTCAATAAATCACAGCGAACACTTATTTATTGGACATAGTTTTGGGGCTCTTAAAGCACGGAAAATAAATTTAATGGAGCATTTGGAGCATTTCTCCAATCTTTTGAGGGATTACTTGGGGAATTTGTCAACAGAGCCAAGCACAGCAGCTTGATCCAGAGAGATGGGAAAGAAATTATGGGAGATACTCTACAAAGGCCCAGGTGTACCCTAAATCACATCAAAAAAGATTAATGTCAGAGGATTGCTTGCCAGCAGAGTTGATTGGCAGCACTGCAGTTTATTTAATAAACTATCAGTTTAGCCAGAGGGTGACTTTAATCTGAATTACATTTTCTTGTTTTGGCCTACGCCATGCCAGGCAATTTATTGAATCCTGTAGCATTCTTCTTAACCTCAAACACCGGGAGAAAAAAAAGAAGGAAAGCCTTGAAAGCCCCTGGAAAACCTTGAGGCAGCAAAAGCTGCCCAGCTCGGAGGGAGGAGCTCTCTCCAGCAGCTGGGACTCGCTTCGGGCTTGCCGGGAAGAGGTGGGAGCTGGAGTGGGATGTTGGGTTTCACACCCCCAGAGCCCAGGGATGGGGCTGGTGCCCGGCTGCCAACTCAGCTCCTGTTCCAAAGCTGCCCTGACTTCCAGGACACCCCCGAGCAGGATGGGCAGGGAGCCAGGACAGGCAGGGGACTGGGATGGAGGCAGAGAAGCGCCCAGAGACACTCGCAGAACTAAAGGGATGTGGGAAGCAATGAGCTCATTCCTGCAGATCCCCTGGGCTTTCTCCAGCCCGAATCCACCCTCAGGAATGGAGGGCTGGCACAAACCCCCACACAGACCCCTGCTGGGCCTGCACCCACCAGGACCTGCCCAGAGTTTGGCCCAGAGAGAAGCCCCTCAGCCACCTGGCTGCCCCCAGACCCTGCTTTTCAAAGAGCTGAGTGAATGGGCAAAGATTCACAGCCTTGGAAAGGTTTTAGGAGCACCCTGGCGGAGGGGGGGAAGAGCCCCCAAGCCTTCCCTTGCTGTGCCCTGCACACGCTGGCACTGCCTCCCTCCCAGAGAGCCAGCAGAGACCAGCACCAGGGCCTGGAGCCCCAGGGCTGGGGGCCTGCTGACCTGCTGGGCTCTTAAATAATGTGTTTGTGCAAACAGACAAAGAAATCCCAACTAATAATAATCCTTGTTCCAAGGTTATGATTGAGTTTTTCCCCTGTTCTGCTTGATATTTCTGCCAAAGAAAGAAAAATCCTTGCTGAAGTCTAGCAGGAAATCCAATAAAATTTCTTCAAAAGATGGGTCTGACATTGAAAAATAGCAAAATTATAAAAGTAGGCCTCAGAAAAGAAAAGGGGAGAGTTATTATATCTGGCACCTACCGAGGGCCCAGAGCTCCCTCTCCAAATGAGCCATCACAGATTGAAAGTGTTTAGCTTCCCGTTGATTAAACACGGTGAAGGACCCGCAGCGTGCCAAGCCTCGGGGATCGAAAGTTTGTTTTCAGTCAGAATGTGTTTTCAGTCAATGGAAAAAATGGCCGGGCTGTGCCGGGCTATGTAACTGAGAAGCCTCAGGTTTGGAGTGAGTAATGACTGCGATGCCGAAATGCGGGAGGGTTGTTAATCATCCGACCCCAGCCCCCGTAATTCAACTCAGCAACTCTCTGGAAGCCTGTTCCTTTTTTTTTTTTTTTTCCCCCTTGCTCTTTTTAACATATAAAAACCCAAATGTTTTTCCTTCTTTTTCTTTTTTCCCCCCTGAAGGAACAGCACTGGCTGTATCGCTGTTGCCTCTCTCTTCTTTCTCCACGGTACCGGGGCAGCAGCGCGGGGCTGGGGCTCAGCAGTGGGGCTGGGGCACCGTGGGCTGGGGGAGAGCCAGGGCTGGGAGGCAGGGCAGGGCGGGGGGCCTGTCCCCTACTGTCCCCCAGGGTCACACACCCCTGTCCCATCACTGTCCTGCAGGGTCACACACCCTGTC
>VZRQ01003909.1:22614-67433 GCA_013397975.1 Machaerirhynchus nigripectus | reverse complement strand
GGACCTTAAAGATCATCTAGATTTAACCCTCCTACTGTGGGCTTCCATTAGACCAGGTCANGTCCTGTCACTGCACGCTCTTGTATAATGTCCCTCTCCATATGTCTTCCTTGTAGGTTCCCTTCAGGTACTTCAAGGCCACAAGTAGGCCATCCCCAAGCCTTCTCTTTTTCAAGCTGAACAATTCCAGCTCTCTCAGCCTTTGCTCATAGGAAGGTGCTCCATCCCTCTGATCATCTTGGCCTCCTCTGGACTTGTTTTAACAGGTCCATGTCCTTCTTGTGCTGAGTCCCCAGAGCTGGATGCTGTTCAGATTTCTCAACTGGTTATGAACCCAACTTTTAGTTCCAGTGGGAGGGCCTTTGCTTCCCCAGTCACCAACCTGCTATCTATTCACCTGAGAGGTGTGGGAAGACAAGTTGGTTGTCACTGAAGACTGTGATAAAAGTTTAGTGTGTTCCTCAGCCTTCTACTTAACTGTTGTTACCATTTTGCCAGTGTTATGAGATAGGATTGACCTTCCTTTTCTGGTTTACATGCCTGTAGAAGCCCTTCTTGTTATTTCTTGCATCTCTTGCCAGGTTCAGTTCCAGCTTTGCCTTGGCCTTCCTCAGCCCATCCCTACAAAACCGAACTTCATCTTTATACCCTTCCCAGGTCATCTGTCCTATCTTCAGCTGTCTATGCATTTGCTTCTTCCCCTTTAGTTTGACAGAGAGGTCCCTGCTCAGCCATTCTGGTCTCTTGCCTTCCTTGCCCAATTTCTTGTGTACGGAGAGTCAGCTCTTGCACTCTATGTAAGATTTTCTTACAGGCCTGCAAGCTCTGTTCCACTCCCTTGTGCCTGAGGGCAGGTTGCCAGGGAATCCCACTGACTATCTCCCTGAAGAGCTGGAATTCTGCTTTCCTAAAGTTCAGGGTCCTGACTTTAGGCCTTACCTGACCCATGTGCTCAGGACTGCAGACTTCACAGGTGCATGGTCACTGCAGTCCGGCCTGCCTTGATGTCCTTGATTAGTTCACTTGTACCGATGACCATCAGACCTATATGATGCATTTGTAGAAAAAGAGAGGAAACATGTTTAAAAAATTTGGAAATTATGCAATATTTGTCTTATGAGCCCTCATTCTAAAGTTATCTATGAGTTTTCAAAAAACCCGAAGCTATACTGGAAAATGGACTTATCTATTTAATGCATTACACATTTGTTGTAGTAGTTATATTTCAATGTACATATAACAGGTTTGTGAAGCATGCTTACATTTGCCATAAACATGAAGTAGCAGCCAAAACGACAGTACAATGACTGTTCTTAGCGTACATTCCTTAGAGAAGATGGGAGATGGCTTTGTAAAAATAATACTGCAGAATGAGAGTACAGATAAAAAGGGCAAAATTCATAAATATAATAGCTTGCTGATAATCTCAGTGCAGCTTCCCTTAGATTCAAAAAATAATGCAGAAAGCACTTCTACAGCACGGTATACAGTGCATCCAAGTAGGTCTGCTTTGGGACTGATGTGTAATGAGAACATTGCATCCCATTGACCCCATGTTAGGGGTTATTGACCCTATATTAGTGTGTTATTGACCCATGTGTTTAATTAAATGAACACAATACATTTCATTGTAGTGATGTATTTTGATCTTCTACAAATGTTCACTCAAATAATTCTGCTCTTTAAAAACAATATGTCCTTCAACATTAACTAAGGCCCTGTGAACTTCATACTAGCTACCTATTATAACAGTAAATACAAAATGATACAAGAAAAAGATACTTGTATATACAATATTAATAGGACCATATTTTTATGGAACTGGGCTGACTCAAAGAAGAACACTAGACATCTGTTTTTCAGTAGTCTGAATGCATCAGACACTGTGAAAAATAAGAAGAACTATTTCTCATAATTTTAACATGAAATGTGGTAAAACATCTCTTTGGGGTGTGGGGTTTTTTTGGTTTTTTGTTTTTTTTTTTTTTAAATATAGTATACATATTTGACTTTTGATTTTCACTTTTATTTAATTTTTAAAACACGGTTCTTCTATGCAAACCTAGGAAATACATTTATTTATTTATTTATTTATTTATACTAGACATAAACCTTAAGCAAAACTATGATAGCTTCAATAATAACAGAACATGAGGCTTCTGTTCTTTGTTTGCTTCAGGTCAAGCAGACTGAACAAATTCTGATCCCAATATTAGGATAATCTTGGGGTTGCTCTAATGATGCTTTAACTGCTTATGTTTGCAAATATTAAAAATCTGATGTAATAAAAAACACAGCATATTATAACTCTTTCCTGGTCATATGGAAAAACCCCAAAATCATTGATTAGAATTTGATTTCTTGCTTGATTTTTTCCACTAGACTAAAAATGTAATTTCTGACTAATTAAAACTGTCGTATATGCTGCTATATTTGCATTTTTCTGTATTTGATACTGTACTATCTGCATCACTCTACATGCCATTGTAGTAGTTCCCTGGTTAAGATAATACTAAGAGAAACCATGAAATATTAAAAAATGCTTTATTTGACTAGGGGTTACTTCTTGCACTGAAAATCTCTCATCAAGTAAGCAGCTAAACGATGGAAAACTGAAATCTCTAAAATACTCTCACAGAAACACCTCTGATATGTGACTAAATAGAGCAGCTGCTCAAAATGATTCATGATAAGTTTTATTCCGTTTTATGATTTTGAATAAAACCCCAAAAACCTACAAAAAACCAGCAAGATCCTATCAGATTATGAGAGTAAAGTAAATAGGATTAAATCTCTGCATGTTTACGGTAGTTAATATGTAGAGAGAACACTTTTATAAAATTAGTTTGGCTCCTGTTCAGAATCTAGCAATATCCATATTAAATTTCTATTTAAATCTCTTGTAAAGATGAATAAGTAGAGGATTAACATATTTTTCTACTGTGTTCTTAGTATTTATCTTGACTGTTGACTTATCTACAGAGACAAAAGGAAAAAATATATCCTCATTTGGGCCAAAAATTAATTATTTTTTTAAATAAATAATGAAGACTTAGGTTTTAAAGATAAATATAGCCACATTTTTATAAGTGTTTTTGTAATGTTTCAGAGGTTAGATGAAAATTCAGCAGAATACAAAGGATTGATTCACTTTTTCTCTCAGGCAAGCTGGGTTGGAAGTTGGTTTTGAAAGTCTTACACTTCCAAAAAAACTGTAATGAAAGCAAAAGTGCATAAAACCCTCTGTGTCCAGCTGAATTTTCATCTAGCCTTTAAAACTTTTAAAAAAAATTTGTGAATTCTGCAGTCTAGACGGAAATCATCAGAAATGTGGTTAAGCCATAATACACAAAAAAATTCCCTTTTTGCAACAGAGAGAAAGGCAAAATCTCCAAATTTCAGGGACGAGTTGCACTTCCTGAAGGAAACCTCACTGAGAGACAGATTGAATTTTTATTCAATTTGTAAAAATTGGTGAGGATGAAAAGATGAAAATATTTCTTCATGAAGTGGCCATTTCTCAGGCTAGCTTAGATTCTACTTTGTTTCTCTTCTCACCATTCTCCAGATATTTTCTGATCTCACACAGTCACTGCATTGGAGAAAAACAGATTTGTTTTCACAGGTTTTCCTTTCCCTATAGTATTATTTTAGTTTTACATCAGACTTCTGGTGGAATACCCAATCTACTATAAAATTTGCATTTACAATCAGCCTTATGTTAAGATAGGCCTATTAAGCTGTTTCACAAAAAATTGAAGATTTACACTCTCTCACCTGAGGACAAGCTGAAATACTGATAGATTTGGAAGTCTATAAGTACTACTTATTTAATGTAATATGATTTTATAGAAAAGTTATTAGTTGTTGAAGCACATTAAAAAGAGCTTTAATCCTCAGCATAGGTATGCAGCAATACATAAATCAGACTTTTAAAATGTCTCATGCTGGAAAACAAGACTGAGATATTGGAAAATCACTACCTTATTTTCATTTTAAATTTGTTTTACCTGGAAGATCCAAAATGTACTCCTGTCTCCTACAGATATCATGCTTTAGAATTCTGCAACAGATGTAATTTCCTATTTAATACCATACTCAAATTTTTTAAGGAAGTTGATTGTTTTGTGACAGGTGAAATGATATTTCATTACAGAGAGTTTAGTAGTCTTATGAATATTTATAAGCCTACTTTTCACAACTGTACAGCAGACAACCAATTTCAGTGATTTTCATGTGCAGTGGATTATAAGGTTTTCTGGTTTTTTGTCCTTTCCCTGTTAAAATTTTTATCCTTTCTTTTTTTGCTTTAAAGCCAAAAAAAAATTACAGCATCTTCCTCTAGCATTCTAGAGCCTGCCAAATACCACCCACAATTAGAAAAACACCAGGGTCTTTGCAGACCACCCTTCAGCCATCACGGTGACAAAATAATTGTAGAACTCATAGTAGACAAACTGCATTGGGAACAGGACACTCAGCCTTTGACAGAAGCTGGTGGGCTATTAAGGAAGTAGCCAAGTAGCAGCATGCTGTTCTGACACTTTTCTTGCAGTCGATGAATACAGAGTGACTCCTCTGAGTGAATGCCAAGGCACCATGATTAGCATAATTAGAGCATACCTTTGTGGCACAATTATATCTGTATGAAGTTGCAGCAAGCAAGACTTGGTTGCAATTGGTGATATGCCTCATTATCTAAATACACAGCTTCTGATTTCAAAGGCTGTCAAGTGAGATGGAGTAAAACTACACTTCATTTGCCCTGGTATTGCCTGATAGAAACCCGAAATATCTTTCTCTTCCTCAGCTTAAAAATAAAGTTGTGCTCTGTCCCTTTATGCTTTATATTAACAGCTGAGCTAGATAAAATATTTTTTCCCTACAAAGTATCTCCAATTGCCAACTGCCTAAACAATAACACATGTAAGAAAATCACACTAATTTCTACACTGTTGTAGGTCTAACTGAAGGGGCAGAGCACACCAGTACATGGCTCATTGTGCCTTTTCAAATGTACTAATACAATAAAGTGTGATACAATGTAAGTATGATGCTGAGGCCCAGGGGTCTCTAAAAGCCTTCACCAGAAAGTCTATTTAAAGAAAAGAAATCTAGTCCATTGTATAGTGATAATAGTTCTTGTCCTTTTAAAGACAATCTTTCAGGATAGTTAGAAAACTTCTTATGATATCCTCTCCCTTAATGGCTCATATTATTTTTATTACTTACTTCTCTCTGAGTCTCTGTTGTCTTCTCCACTGCACCTGCAAACCCCAGACAAAAACATGACCAAGGCTGGATTTATCAAGCTGAGTTGATCAGTTCATGATGTCATAAGACAAGTTAGAAGCCTGTGTCTATAGAAGACTGGATCAAAGAATAAACACTTAGTTAACTGTAAAGGGCAAGCCTGATTAGGGCATGTTAGATGGGCTACAATGAGGGCTAGCTCCTTCTCAGGTAGCTCAACTCACTCTGCGTGGCAATAGAGTGCTCGCTATCAGTCTGTCAGCTGCTTCTGGTCAGTCTTCCCCCGACCAGCACAGGAGCAGAAGCAGTAGGTCATTTGATCTGAGGAACTGAAGATTGGGAAAACTATTGTCTCTTCTCCAAGTGCTTTAGTTGTCACCACTGTTGATCTTTGTTGACATCTTCCACTTGGCTCCATATTAATCTTCTTCAGCTCACATACGCATGTTGGTGCTTCTCACAATATGTGTGGGAATTCTCTCTTTCTTTCTTTACCAGCCCATTCAACTCCTCTTTGTCTCTCCCATATGCCTTAATCAGCTCTTTGACAAAGGGATTACCTTTTGCTATGTATTGTACAGCAAATTCATAGCAGATATTCACAAAGATTTTGGATATTCTTGTGAACTGACATTGGTTAAAAAAAGGAAAAAGCCAACAAAAAAGAGATCTGTAATTTGTTACTAAAAACTTTGCTGTTTATAATTCAAAAGAAATTTTTTGAAATTTCTTTCCTTTTAAAAAAAATCTTTCCTAAAACTATTGTTTTGTACAAAAAAATTCTTTATCAAAGGTCTCAAAATGAAATCACTGTTTTCATTAGGATGATTTTTCCAGTTCTCAGATGACAGATATTTAATCTGCTTTTTCTGTTTTCTTCCTTAAAAAACAACCAAAACCCTCCTCCAAACCAAAAGTCTGTTCACAAGCCGTTATTGATTTCTCAGTAAGAAATGTATTGTGATTTTTGAGCCACTTATCCAAGTGCTGTATTTTTCAGAGGTCATGCCTGTCCTGGTGAGCTTCTCCCTCTACATAAAAAAAAACAAAAAAAACCCATGAAAATGAGTTCTGAGACTGAAGTCGTCGTTCCGTGATAAGCTTTTTGTGGGTAGATGATATTATATGGCAAAACCTAATACTGCAAATAATCTGACTTTTTTATAGCTTTTTATAATATCAGGGCATGCTTCCTATGATTTTTTTCACAGTCATTCTTTCTGAAGGCAAGGAAGGAAGATGTGAATGAAAAGCACTTTTTTTTTACCTCCCCCACACATACTTACAAAGATATTTTTGGCAAAGAAAGGAGATTTTTCATTCATAAATCTCCTAGTGATAAAAATCACTAATAATTACTTCCAGATAGCCAGGATCTGAATATACCTATGTAAGAAAAAGAAAGAAGAGGACATAAATCAAACTAATTCACATAATTTGAAGGAATGGTTTTTGCTTAGGCTTGCTAAGTAGACTTTTTAAAGGATTTTTATGTAGAACATAGATAAATAACAAAACTAAGCCTAGAAGGTGCTTTTAAGTATCTAATCATGTGCAACAACCACTAAAAAAAGTGTAAGATTTTTACGTTGTTCTCACTGAAAACTCCCAAATGCTGTCACTGGTTCAGTGACATCAAGGTTGCAACCTTAATCTGCCACTAGCAGCTAACTTACCTAAGAATCCAGTGCTGAAATTCTTCAGTTTTTCTGCAGTAATGTTAGAAAAAGACTGAGCCGTATCCTCATCTACATTTAATAAACTCTATTTTGTTATGGCCAGATACTGAAACATAGAGAGTATCTGGGAAGTAGGTACACCACATTTGATAATGAACTTCATATTGTGTTTAGTTGAAGCTATGGTCAAGGGAAGAGGCATGTAAACTATGCTGAAAGAAAATCTGAGTGATTTCTGTTGCCTGTTTTCCAGAGGCTGTAATACACCACTTATCTCTCCGGACTTGGACTATGGAAAGAGAACTGAAAGGTTGCTCACCTAAAATGAGTACTCAAAATTCTTTCTTATTCCTCTTGCAAAAGCCTGTGTATATCTAATTCCATAAGTTGCTTCTGTGTCTTGATTTTAAAATTTCTCATGTACTCTAGAGTTTTCTAAGTCTTCCCATAATCACCCTGAACCAAGCAGTTTGGCACATGACATCACATGCCTTCCCCGATCTGGAGGTTTCTTCGTCTGTTTGTGTTCCCATAGTGTATGAAGAGGAAAGATGATGGTACAGTGCCTGCAGTGAAACCTCTCTCTCACCTCTGTTTTTAGGAGACAAACTCCAGCCTGCAGCTCTTTTTCAGAGACCTGGCTTTGCTCTGATTCTGTGGTCACCACATTCTCCACGTCCCTAGAAAGCAAGGACCTTCATCAGAATTGGAAACTTGTACCTAAACTGACTTCAATTTTACATGGGAAGAGCTAAACATCTTTCAGCTCATTTCATACAGCTTGGCTCAGCACACACTGAGAGTAGAGAAGGCTTCCCGTACATCTATAGGCATTCGCCAAAGCGTATTTCACATCTAAAGAAAAGCAAATGTCATATTTTTGAGCATTCTCATACTAGTTTTCATTCATATACAACAGCCGCAGAAAGACTTAAGCTCTGAGTGTTCATTTATTACTATGCATAGTTATTATTACACGTTATGGCAAAGTAACACATTTTAAATGGTTTGTCCTAAGCACCTAAAAAATATTTTGTAGGAAAATAAATGCTGCTTTCTGAATTACAACCTTAGAACAGGAAAGATTTCTAAACAACATAACACAATTCAACAAGAAATGGGGTTTCTGAAGTAAAGGAGGTCTAAAAAATCATTCGTAATGAATATAGATTTTACCACTCCATTTGCAACGCCAAGACAAATTAAGGCAATGATAGATTTTGTACCTTTTATAAATTTCATATGGGTATGCTGATATTCCAGACACAATATGACTATATACTTCAAATATGATGAAATTTAAATGTGTAGAGAAAGAGAAAATCCAACAGTGAATTTTTCACTGTTCACATCTCTCTCTGAAGGACCAGGATCATCCTTTTGGAGAAAATGAAGCAAATATGCGAAATTTAATCTTTTCTTTTAGAAGACATTGGACCTTCCATCAAACTGCAGCATCCCTTAAGGTTATTGGCTATTTTGATGCCATTAGAAAAGTGATGCAACAAATTGGTGCATTTAATTCTGTGAGAGGTTTCAGTTAAGTTATGTATCTACAGAAGTAAAACTTGCCATAGCCCTCATCTATACACCACTGCAGGGTTTATGTAAACATTTCTGCACAGAATTATCCATAACATCTCCAACTTCTGGCACTGACTGGGATGCTGTATAAGTTGTGGAATGTAAAATAACATTTGAAAAGTGCCATGTTATTGAAAGAAGACTCACACTTTTGTTGCTTACACAAAGAGCCTTTTGAACTAGATTTATACTTCATTCATGACATTAGTCACAAGCTAAATTTAGTAGAAATACCCATACAGCCACTCTTCTATATTAACCTGTTTGTTTAACCTCACAAGTCTTACAATTTGTGTTATACTGTTTGAACAACTTTTAAGTATTCAAGGTCCAAACTATAGGTCACCTTGGTCAGAATACACTGTGCCTACATCTTCTGAACAACTTTGAAAAAGCACTACTGTTAAGACACATCTTTTTCAGAAATTTCTCATTCACTTGAACAGACAACTGAAAAAACTACATTGTGTGAAAGAACAATGTTTTTTGTTGGTTGTTTTTTCTTTTCATGACTGGAGTGCATGAAATGCCTGATATACTGGGGAGTGATTTTGAAGTGGAGGACCTAGTGCTGTGCTACTACTTGCACTTGGAGACCAGCTGTGCCAGTTGCTGTATTGGAAAAAATGCCTGCTGTGAACCTAGTCTGCATGTATTGCTTAATTTCCTGAATTATCATATTCCCCTAATCAGTTTCTGAGTTAAGGACCAAAATTGAGGATCCAGGTGAGCAGCAAGGATTTAATGTCTAGAATGAAATAGTCTATTTTGTCTTCTTCCTTTTTTTTTTTTCCCCCCAATCTATGGGTACATTTATTCCATCTATCTTGTGTTAGCCACTGAACAGTTATTTTGATTCCACTTCATCTAATTGACCTGAATTATATTTCACAAACTCAAGAGACTTAAGAAGTATTATAAGATTCAGATGAGGGCATATCTACCATGGATCCACAAAATAAATAAATTTGTTAGACCTAGTAAGTGGAGACAGTTGAATTGTTCAATATGAATCAACTACTAAATACCTTTCTCAGCATACATATTTTCATTGAATTGGGCACCACTGTGATGGGTATTTTCATATATGTAACAGCTTACATACAGATGCTTTGAAAAATACAGCTTGATTTGGCACTATTAAATAAGGTTCACAAATGTTTTGACTACAGGATCAAGGTTGGATCTGTAAAGTTTTGCTTGTTTTTATATACTCCATTAGACATAAAAAGATTTATGTTGTAAGATTTTTCACAAAATCACACAAATCTTTCCTTGTCTATTTGTTTCCATTTTCTGGAAAAACGAGAGATTCCAATAACAGAATCAGGTTTTCATTGTACTTGAGGAAGACACATAAGAAAATAATTTTATGAAAAAATGATATTGTGACCTGATGTCTGTGAATGAAATCCTCATTATTTATTTGCTATGGACATCTCATAAGACATAATGCAAGTTCACAATTGAAAGAAGGAATAACTCCACCAAATGGCTTTTGGATGATTGTATCTTTTTAACTATAGATGAATTGTAAATTTGGACGGGCATGAATGCTTGACAATTTAATTGCTCCAGTTTGGATAGTAACATATGATAAACTGATACTACTCTGTGGCTGTAAAAATGTTTTAAAAGTACTTCTGGTGATATGGTGTAGTAACACACTGAAAATAATTTGAATGGTCTCTGATGTTATCTCAAATTTTCTTTCAGAGGAAATCCTGCTGTTAAAAGAAAGTTCTTATTTAAAGGATAACATCTGCTGCCTGTCAGCATTAAGTGACTACTTAAATGCTTATTTGTGGTTGCTAGAACAAACTTAACTATGAGGCTTGAGGTACAACATATGTACACTTGGTCTACAGCACATTTTCTCCATGTCCTGGCTTTCTCTGGTGTTGGATTGCTTCAAGTATCTGTTTTAACCAGCTAGTATGGTGTATGGTGTATGGTGTATGATGATCAGGTCTGTGAAGTCTTATGGCTGAATAAAACATCAAATCACAAATTTAACCTTTGCTTAGTTTTCTAATGTAGATCTTACAAGTAGAATTCCACTCTGCAAAACAATTTAAGTGTTAATATTTTGTTGGGCTAAAACTGGCCTGAGTATTAATTCATTGAAAGATGGATTTAACCTGCTTTGGTAACTCTTCCATGGCCTGTCAATATGATAAAATATGATTAGGTAATATTACTAAGCTTTTAATCAGAAAAAATGGGGGNCCTGCTTAGTGTTTCATATTTGCATTGAAATCAGTTTACTTTCTTTCTGTGTTTGCCATGAATATCCTTGACATCTTGGTTTAATTATGAGAGCTGTTTTTGTTTAAATCATTGTGTTAGCCTCTTAGCCCAACTTCTCCTGTACTAGCTCCTTTTCCTATATGATCCAGAAATGAAGTCAAAATGCCAAGGTGCCAAATCTTGACAATTTCCATGGTAACAGAAATATGATTTAGTGGATACAGGACTTTATTTTCTAGAGAAAATCAGGTAAATGAGAGAAAAACCCCTGCCTTTCCTCATTCAAATAGTGTTTTATTTCATTTTAAGGTATACAGTTTGCTATGAAGCTTTAAATTACATCACTGCAGTATGATATCTTGTTGGACACAGCAAAACAACAACTTGCTTCTTCAGCTCACAAAGAGAAATTTTCCCTGGGAAACTATCATCCTGAAGAAAAAAAGGGTCAGTGATTTAGCAGCTGATGTTTCTTTGTGAGTCTTCACTGAATTTCTGCCTCTGCAAGAAGATGCGGAGGGTATGGTGGAAGATGTGCACTCTCTAGGGTGACATCTAAAACTGTGGTTTTATAAACATAGGAATGATGTGTTTTTCAAAAGGATCCTTATTGTGCTAGCCTTTTGATAACTCATATTAGCTGTGCCGCAGCAAATCCTTCCTGCAAGCCTAATTCTACAAAAATGTGGTAACTGAAGCTAAAATATGTTTAACATCATGCACTAGAGTTTTCCCAATATCTTGCAGCTGAGGAAAACACATGGGCTCCACAGTTCAATAAACTAAAAGTATTATTGACCAATAGGATGGGAAGTGAATTCCAAATACGAGGCTATTTCCAGCTAATTAAAGGTCCCATGGTACTATATGCAAGAGTAGGAACATCTGCTACTGTGAGCTAGTCAAATTACAGGTTCAGTAATTACTTTCTGGCTAATTGAGCTCCTGATTAATTTTAGCTGGATTTAAGTCTTTGTCGTGCCTTTCTGTATTTTGTTGCTGCTGACAGTATGGTGGAGTGAACCACTGGTGAGGTAAAGTTTTGTCTGCTTTGGCTTGTGCTCTATATGCTGAATGTGAACAATAGCTCAGGGCAGCACATGGGGATTATGAAAGTCAATTTGTGTTGGACTCGTAAGCAGTAGACAAAGCACAGCCTTAAACACTTCACTTGACTGAGATCTGTGAACCACTTAAGGCCATCAGCACTTTTCCTGGAGAAAAATGAGTATTCCATTGAATAAAACTCTTGTGCCCTACAAATCCCCCCAGTTTACAAAAGATCTATTTGTATGACTTATTTTAAATGTTATGATGTATAGATTCAACCATTCTATTTGCTTTAAAAAGCATCATAAGAGTATTCCATATGACTGCATGTCATATGGAATTCCATGTGGAATATATGGAATATGTATGTCCTCATAAAGAATTTAAAATTCAATTTACAGGATGGAGTAATCCAAATTTCTGATGGAAAAATTATGGCGATATTCGCTAGACTTTCTGCCAAAACACAGAAATAATTCAGGATCATATTAGCATTTTGTTTTCCAGTCGCTTTGTTGTACTCCAGTTGCATTTATGGACATAGTGAATTGTGAAAAGGATGATGAATTTTATAATAGATACCAGTATACACATATATTTATACATAAATATGAATAATTTTCAGAAGGGAAAAGGTGAAGCATATATATGGTGTGGTAATCACATACGGGATTATGTGAGAAAAGTGGCAGACTGACAGAATGCAAGTCATTTGGTGTGATTGCTGTACTCTTGATACTATCTTTAAGGGGACTTCTGTTTCACTAAACTAAGTGAGAATCAGATTTCACCAACTGTGCCTGACAATAGATTGTGGCTAAGTCTGACAAGGCCCCTGGGAAAGAGTGCTGCCCTCTGTCACCATATGGCCTGGAAAGGGTTTCATACCTGTTACAATATCCTGAGGAGAGGGATCATGGCTAAATCTATGCAGGCTCATTCCTAATCCCATGAAGCTAATGATCTGTGAAGGATATCTTAAAGATGCTTTCTGTGAATAAGCATATTATTCAGACTGTCAGATGTAGGTTTTTTCTCTTGTATTAGTTTTCATTGTGCAATGATTGCACTCCTCCACTGAGAATACATTATCAAAAACATTGGAAGAATTGCTTAATCTCTCTTGCTATTTACAAATATCAGTTAAATATAAATTTAACAAGCTTACTGGTATTTTAGGGCAAGATACTTATAACCCAATAGACATTCTATTTCCTAAATTGAAATAATTCCCATGATAAAAAGATATTTTTCTCTTTTGTAACAAACACTTTCAAATTTGCACATAGTACAGAACGATCTTAAGCTCCATTTTTCAAGTAGAATTTTTCTCCTCATGGCATGTGCATTTTGATCTCTCTTGAAGGTCCAAATAACCTTCTTAAGTCCCACATAATTGTGAAGTGTTGAACTTAATGTAAATATCAGTTTTCAATGTATTTTCTCCCCTATAAATTTATTACAGGAAAGAATTTACAATTCACTATTCTGCTTATACCTCAATAGAAAAAAGTACTTTCTTTTTCCCTGCCTCTCCCTCCCTACCCCTATATCTAGAATAATCTAATAGTTAAATTGTTATTCAATAAAGGATTAGATTAATGCATATCTTGTTTCATTTGCAGACAACAATATTAAAAGAAAACAAAAAAAAAGGATAAAAAAAGCTTAAGATGTGAATTTATGAGGAATCCAGAGGGATTTTACATTTCTCTCTCACACCTATTAGCCTAATGTAATACTCTATCCCTGCCCAAGGAGTACGTCCACATGGATATCCCACACCTGTATTCCCTTTCCCCATTCCCCACTTTATATACGAAGAACCTGAAATATCCGAAAATCTCCTTCTAACAATAAGTATTTATATAAAAAGATGTAGGAGCTTGACATTTAGGTACATATGCTTGAAATGAAAAAAATCCCAATTATTATCTTGTAAGAAGACATAGTGAGAGTTTACCTTCTCTTTCTTCTTGCCTAATCGGCACATTTTAGTGTCAGATATTTTTGCTATACAAACATGTTCAAAGAAAGATTATTTTCTATAGAGAAGCTGTCATTAGCAGAAACAGGAATGTCGTACTCAGACACGAAAGAACCACGCAGACACCGTTCTGTCAGGATAGGGCCAGGGCCAAAAGAGAGAGCAAGAAGGGCCAAAAGGAAGGAAGAAAGGGGGAAGAAGCTGGCCCGGCTCTTTATTTGTCAGTTATATATCTTTTTAGAGACAACCATGGATTGGAGGATGGGGTTACCACCTCTCCATGACACTGGTCAGATCAAAAGTCTATCATAATTCTCCGCCTAACAAAAAGAATGATAATAATAGACACTGGTAGGTAAACATGCCTGATGTTTACAGTAAAGTGCCTGAGAAATTCTACTACAAGAATGAAAACATAGAAAGACTGCAAAACTCAGGGCGACACAGGAATTTACTAAAAAGTTCTTAATTCTTGGTGTGGTTATTTTAATTCTCTGAAATCTCTCTCAAGACACAGTTTGGATCAGGGACAGAGGATATTTTAATATCAGATCATGGCACTGGAACTGGAAGAAGGAGCAATTCTATATACTTTAACACTTGGGAAGAAATATGCTTGGAGAGTAACCAGATTGCAGTGTCCCTAATTAGAGAAATTTACCTTGTTTCTTAAAACTGTAAAAGTTAAAGTAGGGTTTCATGACTGAGTGAAGAGGGTGAGTCTTGAGTAGAAAAAAAAAGTAATTTGGAGAAATACTGATTACAATGGTCACAGGCCAAGAAATATCTTGTTGAATATCATTCAATTTAACGACGACAAAATCTAATTATTAAGTTCCCTTTTTTGACACTTCTGTGACAGAGACGTGGTCTGATATGCTCTTTATGGCAACTCAGGAACTGGAGCTCTTGGGGAACGGTGTAACTGAAGAATCTCAAATTCAGTGAACAAGGAGATGAAATTCCTCAAATTACCCTGCCTGTCAAACAATGCTCCATGTGTGCAACTTTTCCCCTCATTTTCACTTTAGGATACCTGGGAGGGTGTCAGAAGGAACAGAAGACATAAAAGCCTGGTGGTCTGTTTAAATCAAGTTCCAGAGGATGAGATTTGATGAGAGACAGGAAGTCTTCCATGGACAAGTCTTTAGAGCAGTTCCTTTATGTTTAAACTCCTGGCTCACCTAATTTATGTTGCTTCCCGTGGCTCACCAGGAGATCCATTTTTTCTCTCCCTAGCTCATTGAAAGCACTAAAATTGTTGTGGATGTAAAAGTTATCCTGGAACAAAATAAATATAATACTCTTTGAAATGCTTATTCAATAACAGATTACCCAGGACAATAAAAATTTTCAGGAGTCTATAATTCTTTGATTATTGGTCATACAAAGCCTTTGGTTCATATCAAAGGAAGCAGATGATCAGAGCTCCAGCATGAAATTGTTCACTCCCCTATGTGTATATTGCTCCATCTCCCAGTCCTTGAGTGTGTCCAACTAAATGGTGCCATATGCAGGAAGCTGTGGACACTGTTTCTTTGCTCAGTCACCTGTGCAGTGGTTGAATCTCCCTGGCTGTCAAAAACAAGTTTGCCCAGCAACCTTTCCTGTGTGCAGCTATCATACATTATGTGAGTCACTTAATGTCCTTCTGTGCTGTGATTCAGGGTGCGCTCAGCCAGGAGATGGAAGGTTATGGGATGAAAAAGATAGCAAATGTCCTTTAGTCCTATCCAGCTGATAAAGTCAAAGGGCACTCAGCACCCGTGGGATGCTCACTTTTACAGAGTAACACAAAAGATGTCCCAGTCCTCTCCCTACCACTCCTGACAGACAATGGGCAAAAGCTTCAGACATAAAAACTTTCCTCAAGGCATGTAGGGTGAAATCAATCACATAATCAAGCAGACAAAAAAACCCCAAAAATCCCAGAACAATATGAGAAAAAGTGATTAGAGTGATTAGAGTGAGACATTTATAATCTTGATTTGTACTTGCTTATACATTTCCTTAGAGTTTGAAAGAAAAAGGTTAACAGCCCCATAGGTGTTTCTAGAGGTCAACAAAAATGTGTTTATTACAATCCCACACCTTCATGTGTATAATGCCTCACCTGGCTCAGAATGACCTTGTGAGAAGTCCTATTCTGGTTTCAATAGGACGTGAAAAAAATTTCTTAACATCCTGCCTCCAGAGATTACATATAATCTAAAATCTGAATGCAAAGAAGAAGAAGAAAGAAAAGAACATAATAAATTCAAAGAGTAGTTTCTTACTCTGAAATTTCAGGTGATTTAGGAAAAATGTATAAAAAGAGAGCCCATAAAATAAAGAATGGAAAATTTTCAGAGCCAGGAGACTCCCTTCTCAAGGGGACAGAAAGCCCAATATGCTGACTGGGCCCACTTAGGGAAGTGTGCTGTCTCCCCGGGGTCTGGGTTAAAGATACAAAGAGGAAGATATGAACCCTTGTTCAGTCCTCAGATTCATTACTTTTTTATCGGGCAGGCAGAGATGAAGTTGTAACAAGAAATCCAAGGGCAACCAAGAGAGACTTCAGGGATTTGATACAACTGGTTAAAGGAGAGTAGTGTTCTCCTTCCAGTCACAGGAAGTGATTAGGGAAGAAACATAGACCCAGCAAATCAGTACTTGCCTCTGAGCCTGGTGTCACAGAATTTTGGGTTCTTTGATCATCAGTCAGTTTACATGACACCAAGCCTGCTGGCAACAGACAGGGTACACCTGTTTCAAATGGGAAAAGGGTTTTTTTAGCAGTGTTCATTGATTTGAAGGAGGAAAAGGATCAAGCCAGGCTCACTAGAGATAAGCCTGGAGGTATTTAGAAGATGTGTAGATGGGACACTGTGAGACATAGTTTAGTGGTGGACTTGGCAGTGCTGGGTTATCTGTTAGACTTGATCTTGGATCTCTTTTCCAAAGAAATGATTCTATGATGCTATGATTCTATGATCCTTCCATATATGCAAAGTACAAACTGGAAAGTAATATCTTTACGTATGATTTGTTCATGCTTATGTCTGTGTGGATACATGTGTGAAGACTGTAAAACTACACAGACATTCACATATAGGTTCAAAATGCATTTCAAATATTCTCTCCTAATTTGTAAGACTATCTCCACACTAAACACAATCTTCAGTACTGCTTATATTCCTAGCAACTGAATTTACTTGACTGATTTTACACACATCAAGTTTTTCAGTGGAAGCTGAATCTTTTAGTATTTACAAGGCTCCACTGGGAAAAGCCATTTGTCAGTTTTGGTTCTGAAATAGTATTTTAGTATTTAGACTGGATTTTCAGGCCTGTTTTTAAGACCTACAAATGTGGGCTACTTTAGTTTTTGAGAATACTCTGACTAGGTAACTCTCCATGGGGTTTAAAATGAAACAGGAATAGAACAAACCCGTGGGTTCATACCACCAAAAGGAATGCAGCAAACAGAGGAATATGCACAAAGAAATGTCCACAAAGTTAAAGTCACTACAAAAGAGCTACAAAGGGCAGAAGAAAGAGATTAAAAGGTGCCTTTTTTTTTTTTTTTTACCAAGAAATGTAATTTCTTGGTATCAATGCTCAAGAAATCTTTGTCACAACTTTTTTACTAACTTTTAAGAAAATGAGTGTGTATATCACAGGAAAATTTGGCTCAAAATAATTAAGTAACTGGTAACCTCCCATGTCATTTGGCTGATTCACAAAGTCCTGCACAGACTTTCAAGTCTGATTTTGGTTAAGAAATAAAGCTGGGTTTCCTGTAGCGATCTAATTATAATAAACTGTAAACTTTTAAATTATCCTCAGTAGTTTTGCAAGTTATTAGATGTTTCATGAATAATTTTTCTTCTTTGAAGTGTTTGCCATAAAGCTGAGCTTAAGTCTCCCAAAATCATGGGAGGATAACTTACAAGTGACTTTTATTTGTAATGTACAAAATGCCATACACAGGAATTTACCTTTCACTGCTATGTAAGTCTGAATGTTCTGGATTTCCATTCATAAGTGAGAAGATTATACAAAGATCGTGCTTTTGTGCATGAAATTATAGATTGCTATTGCTGAATTTTGGATTCTGTTTTTCATGTTTTATAAACATTACTTTTTTTGTGATTTTCCTCCCCTTTTTTCCACCTCCTTTCATTTCTGAAGATCCACTGCCTGTAGAATGGTATGTCAGTGTTTTAGGCCTTTTTCTATTAACTTCCTTGATAATTTTTAAAAATTGTAGACTTTCTGTAAATGTACTGTTTTGCTACTATACTTCTTATATACTCCGAAGTCTTTCAGAGATTCAACTGAAAAAACAATTCCTTCTCATGTTAGTGTAGAGCTTCACAAGTAGCAACTAAACATTTTGTCAGTCTATCCTGTTTACACCATTCCAAAAATACTGATAAATACATTTCAATTTTTTTAAAGACATTTGTTTATAAATGTTGTCAAAAATGGTTCCTGGGCAGTGATACAGGTGCAAACTAATGCACATGTAGTCCAAGGGAAAAACTTGCAGAACTCACGGGAAAAATATGTTTTTTGTTGGCAGCTGGCTGACAGGTCAGGCCCTGTGTCACTATGAAGTGGTCTCATAATGTGCTGCTACATTTTGGATAGCATTTTCTTTTGGCATTTTTGATAGATGCAGTCTGTTGAGAGTGAATGAATGAAATTCGAAGATTGGCTTTTGCATATGTGACTGTGAAGTGACCAAGCTGAAATTAATTAAAGTATAATTAAGTCATTAGCTGAAAATACCTTTTAATTAAGAAGTTCTATTTCTGCCCCAATTTTAACAAAATTTCCAGTTCTGATTAGTGCTATAAGAAGTAGAAATATGAAGTTTGATTCAAGTTTAGTGATTACTATTAGATTGTTAATTCGAATTTGAATGTTTAAATAGTAAATAATTTATTAAATGTTTTCTGAAATTAAAAGAAGTTGTATTTTATGTGTTTTACTGTTTAAATGTTATACCTCATTTGTAAGTTTAAACTGGAGTTAAAAGAGATGTGTTTTATTAAGAAATCATTTTGTTCTTTTTGGTTTAGCCCCTCACTTAGGCTGTGTTTCTAAAGGTAAAACCCCTCACCCCGCAGTTAAGTTGCTGTTTTTAGTTGGCCTGCAACTTGGCTCCATGGAAACATGGAATTTTAATAAGGACCTTTCCCGCCTTTTGAAGTGGATGACATCACCCCATTCCAGACAATGAGCCATTGGTGGAAAGGACTTACCTCACTGAAGAAACACCCAAACATTTTACTCCATGGAGGTGGGACCGTGGGCAGGCCAGGGTGGGGACGAGAGTGTATAAAATAGGAGAGCACAGCCTGAGGAGTGTGTTTTTGGCTTGGCTAGCAGGGTGAAAGCCTGGTGTGGTGGTCTTGGGCCAAAGCTCTATTTAGAGCCTTACTTAAATATATTTTGTCTCAGATTAGCTGAGACAAGCCACCTTGCTGCTGGTCCCTGCATTGGGCTCCAGCCAAACCAGCTAAGAAGAGTCTCTAATCACTGGTTCTCGAGTTTCGTTATTTTTCTTTAAGAAATTTCTTTGACTGTTTCTTTAATTAATTTTATGTTAATAAGTTATCCATTTTCTTTTAATTAAACCGGGAGTTATCTGTTTTTCACAACCACTAAATATTTTTGTCTCTCCAGGTAAAATATATTTTAATTGCATTTGATTTACATGAACGTAACTGAAGTCGTATTTTGGGCCATATACGGGCCAAAAGATGTATCTCATATTTTATAGAGGAGGTATATAAAGGTAACTCTCCTGGGGATGTTTATGGAAGTTAAACATTGGTGTAGACAGCCTACATATGAATGACCAAAATCTGCATTAAACAAAATTCTTTGCTGTGGGTGAAATTAGACATGCTTTTTATTGCCAGTCTCTGAGTCAGAAGCCTGGTAATAGCAATGAGCACCTTACAGGGCCCTGAAAAGGGACAGATCCATGTGCCACCATTTCTGAAGGAAAAGAATTTCAAAAGCTGTAAAATTCAACTGAAATTGTACAAATACTTCAATTTAAAGTTAAGTTGGATGCAGTTTTACTGCTTTTTCACTGGAATTGCAATGGATCCGTGAAAAGATGTTCACGAAGTCTCAGAGTCTTTTAAAAATCCAAATATGGATTTTGCATGCTTCTAATTAGCTCTTTACAAGCTGCTAACTGACTGACTTCCTGTAAGTCTTTGGAAGGGGTTGGTGAAGAAAAAGACAATATGTCAGTTTAACGCTGTTATCCCATCACTGAATCACAGCAGTGATGCTGTCTAATTAGAAAAAAAAGTTTAACAACCACAATAGTCAATGGCAGTGGGTGAAAATATTCAAAATTTCCAAGGAGGTATCAGGAGCTGCTTGTGCTTCAATCAACATACTTTCTTTTACACCCTTAATTTAGAGAGATTCTGAGAGTAAATTTTCTGGATATAGAAGAAAAAAGCACAGAAGGAAGTTAGCCTAAGTTAACTAAAAGACCGTCTGAAACAATCTCATTATCTTTGCAGATATCTTCGAGAGCTCATAAAAAACAGCTAATACTGGAAGAGCTGCATAAAGAAACACACTGTAGATATTCATAATGTAAGAGAAAAATTGAATTATCAACATAGCTTGTATCTCTTGAAGAATCCTGGGAAAAATGAACTGGCAGTTAACAACTGGAGAATAATGAAGCCACAGTTATCATATAGCCTAATGCTAGAATTTTGTCTTCACAGAGTACCATCAAATATTAAGGAAATCTTAGCCTGGATGCAACTGCTGGAATGAAAGTTAATGTGCCCTGAAAGTACTGACTGGTGGTTACAGTCGAAATGGCTTTCGTGGAGTTCTATCCTGTGCATAACATACGTGCGCTCTGAGCTGTCATCTCCCGCAAGGGCAGAGAGGCCCTGCAGAGACACATCAACAAATCAAAGACATGGACAATCACCAGCTGCATGAGGTTTAACAACAGCAAGTGCCAGATTCTTCACCTGGCATGGGACAGTGTTGGTTGAGTATAGACTGGGGAATGAGAGGCTGGAGAGCAGTGCCATGGAAAGGACCTGGGGGTCCTGGTCAGTGGCAAGTTGAAGGTGAGCCAGCAGTGCCCTGGCAGCCAGGAGGGCCGAGCGTGTCCTGGGGGGCATCAGGCACAGCATCGCCAGCCGGGCAAGGGAGGGGATTGTCCCCTCTGCTCTGCACTGGGGCGGCCTCACCTCGCGTGCTGGGGGCACTTTTGGGTGACACAGGAGCTATTACTGTCCAAAGGACAGCAGTGAGGATGGTGAAGGGCCTTGAGGGGAAGCCATACGAGGAGCAGCTGAGGTCACTTGGTCTGTTTAATCTGGAGAAGAGGAGACTGAGGTGAGACCTCATTGAAGTCTCCAACTTCCTTGTGAGAGGAAGAGGAGAGGCAGAAACTGATTTCCTCACTCTCCTGAATAATGAAAGGACTCAAGGAAATGGCTTGAAGCTGAGTTCAGAGAGGTTTAGGCTGGGTATCATAAAAAGATTCTTCACCCAGAGGGTGGCTGGGCACTGGGAAATACTCCCCAGGGCAGTGGTCACAGCATCAAACCCAACAGTGTTCAAGAAATATTTGGACAACACTCTAAGGCACACAGCGTGACTCCTGAGATGTCCTGTTCAGGGTCAAGAGTAGGACTTTGATGATATTCATGGGTTCTTTCTAACTCAGCTTATTCTATGATTCTATGAACTGGGGAGCACATTCTTAGAAGGAGTTAGGAACTCTGGTATATGTGAAATAAGTACAACCAACATATTTTTGTCTGACATATTTGGTTTGCATCTGTTTTTCTCCTTTGAACTTAAAGGGCCAGACAAGAGATAAACTCCTGAGTGACAGACTACACATACACATTCAAAGATGACCCTTCATAGTGATGATCTTTCACAAGGAAAGAAAAAGTTTATTACAGAAGAGCACCACTTTTATTAATAAAATGTATTTTCTATGATTAACTCTCATCAAATTAGGAATTTGGCAATAAGTGGAAAGAAAATAAATGGAATAATAGAAAACTTATACATTCCTTTTCTTCCTACATTGCTTTCACCATGTCACACCTATTTTTAGTCTTAGAACTAACACTCTCCAGATTTACACTCACTTGCAATTTTTCAATACAAATTACAGTATTTTACATGTGAAGGGTGGGATGCCATCCATAGGAACCTGGACATGCTCAAGTAGAGGGCCCACGAGAACCACATGAACTTCAGTTAGTCCAAGTGCAAGGTGCTGCACATGGGTCAGGGCAACCTGTGATATCAGTCTGGGAATGAACAAACCTAAAGCAGCCCTGCCTGNCAGCTTATTCTATGATTCTATGAACTGGGGAGCACATTCTTAGAAGGAGTTAGGAACTCTGGTATATGTGAAATAAGTACAACCAACATATTTTTGTCTGACATATTTGGTTTGCATCTGTTTTTCTCCTTTGAACTTAAAGGGCCAGACAAGAGATAAACTCCTGAGTGACAGACTACACATACACATTCAAAGATGACCCTTCATAGTGATGATCTTTCACAAGGAAAGAAAAAGTTTATTACAGAAGAGCACCACTTTTATTAATAAAATGTATTTTCTATGATTAACTCTCATCAAATTAGGAATTTGGCAATAAGTGGAAAGAAAATAAATGGAATAATAGAAAACTTATACATTCCTTTTCTTCCTACATTGCTTTCACCATGTCACACCTATTTTTAGTCTTAGAACTAACACTCTCCAGATTTACACTCACTTGCAATTTTTCAATACAAATTACAGTATTTTACATGTGAAGGGTGGGATGCCATCCATAGGAACCTGGACATGCTCAAGTAGAGGGCCCACGAGAACCACATGAACTTCAGTTAGTCCAAGTGCAAGGTGCTGCACATGGGTCAGGGCAACCTGTGATATCAGTCTGGGAATGAACAAACCTAAAGCAGCCCTGCCTGGAAGGACTTGGGGTGCTGGTGGGTGAGAGGCTGGGCATGACCCAGCCATGAGTACTCACAGCCCAGAGAGCCAAACGTGTCCTGGGCTGCATCCAGAGCCCCGTGGGCAGTAGGGGAGGGAGGGCATTATGCCTCTGCTCTGCTCTGGTGAGATCCCACATGGAGCACTGCATCCAGCTGTGGGGTCCCAGCACAAGAAGGACATGGAGCAAGTCCAGAGGAGGCCACCAAGATGATCAGAGAAATGGAGCACCTTTCGTATGAGGAAAGGCTGAGAGAGCTGGAATTGTTCAGCTTGAAAAAGAGAAGGCTTGGGGATGGCCTAATTGTGGCCTTTCAGTACCTGAAGGGAACCTACAAGAAAGACATATGGAGAGGGACATTATACAAGAGTGTCCAGTGACAGGACAGGGAGAAATGGCTTCAAACTGACAGAGGGTAGGTTTAGGTTAGAGATTAGGAAGAAATTCTTTACTGTGAAGGTGATGAGGTATTGGCACAGGTTGCCCAGAGAAGCTGTGGATGCCCCATCCCTGGAAGTGTTGAAGGCCAGGCTGGAGGGAGCAACCTGGTCTAGTGGAAGATGTCCTTGCCCAAGCATGGGGGGTTGCAGCTAGCTTATTTTCAGGTCTCTTCAATTCAAACCCCTCTGTGATTTTATGATTCTGTGCTTCATACTGATTTCACACAGGGTAATAGAAAAACTACACCTTTCTCCTTATATAAATGTTCATTTTCAGATTAGTGTCAGAATTAGAATCAGGGTTGGGTCCTTGCCTATTCTACACAGGAAAATGAAATAAAAGTTAATAAGAAATACATAAATGACAGCTCATCTGGTACAATAACTGTGGTAACATACAGATGATAGGCACAGGCAGGCAGCATGTTGGTTCTGTGGCAAATACTGATCATATCTGGAAAAAAAAATTACATTTTTATTTTATATAATTATAATTAAATATTATTCCAATATATATTTTAAAGTATACATGCCCGTTGTGAAGAAAGTTCAATGTGAATATAATTTAAATTACCAAGAATTTTCTAAGAATTCTTTATAAACTTTGAAAGTTCATATGGATTTGGAGTATTGTAGACAAAACCCCAGACACTAGGAGAGGTTTGAAGCCTGCAACTTGATAAAATTCTGATTTAGGAAGGACCACATAGTATCCCAGTATAAATCTTTCCATGATTCCACTGCGTAGTAACAAAAAAATATGCAGCAGCCAGCTGTCAGATGTCAAATCATGATGCTGATTTTATCGCAATTGTTGGCATTTTCTAGAGTTGTCTAAATTCCTTAATGTCTTCCTTTTTTCCTTTTCCTTTCATTTTTGGAGCTTGAAAGGACATCACAGTTCTACCCTCACATGAACTTAGCAGTTTTAAATATTTGTCTTGCCCAAAGAGCTTACAAGCTAATACAGGCTACATTTATTTAAAGTTTTACAGAATTCGTTAAAATAGTCAGAATCAGGAACAGAACTGAAAGTCCCACAAAGGTTCACATCACTAATTACTAACCATATTTTCTTCCTTCTTTCTTTTCTTTCTTTTCTTTCTTTCTTTTTTCCTCTGTATCTTCTCCACCTTCTCAAATAAAAATAATTTGATAGAATTAACAATAAAATATTAATCCTAATAACAGCAATAATAATAGTAGAAAATCACTTAGAGGTGAAAATGTTTTCTAGGAGATGGGAATATATAAGTTTGGTTCTCAATAGACTGAGTAAGAAACATGATCTAAGTTTTTTGGTTTAGTCACCATTAGTCTAGCTTGAAAAAACTGAGCATGATAGCTCTGCCTTTGAAGACCAAGAACCCTACTAATTTCTCTGAAGGAAATGCTTTTGTCATCTATCAGGCAGGTCTCTGGGATATGGATCTGATGTGTCCGCCGGTCCTCTGGCTAGCTCCGCGGGTGGACGAGCCGTGAGTGGCCACCCCCTGCCTCAGGTGGCTGGGGTGGTGGTGCGGAGCCTACACCTCCGAGGTGTATCTCGGCGAGTGCTACGCTGTATCCTGACATCTACAGAGATGGGATAAAGAAGGGAGAGGGACTCCTGTATATCGTACCCAACAATGAGACTTTATTGTGGGTAGGGGACAGGGACAGAGGTCTGAGGAGTGTGCAGCCCCTTATAAAGGGAGGTGGGAACCAAGGGTCGGTACATCACGGGGACCAATCAGGGAACTGGAAGGAGGGAACCAGGAGATGAGGGACAGGCAACCGGCCAACCAGGGTATAATGGGGGTTGCACAACCAATGAGGTGTCGAAGAACAAAGCTCTTTCAGAACACAATTACATATACAACTGGGGTAATGCATATGCAGAGCGGGAGAACGAATGAAGAGCTGAGGAACAGGAAAGCTTCTGGAACAGGGGGAAGGATATAATATGACGGACAGATGGGTTTGGGGTGTAACTGGGAGGGGCCTGGGTGATGGACAAAGGGAAAGGGAGGAGGGGCCCAGGGTCCAACCAGCTGAGAAAGGGGGGATGTTTGGGATGGTACCACGATGGAATTGGGGATGATTCATGCATCACCACATGGATCAAGGCATGAAGAGATGCACAGACCACCTCTGAAAACAAGTGGATTGACCACGAGGCACAGGTTGTTCTAGGCAGATCCTTATACAATATGCTGTGTCTTCTGTGTCCTACACACTCCTTATATGATAAATACACTTATTTTTGCTGAAGTACCTATGATTCAGATAGCATTCTTGGAAGAGATACATAGCAAAAGTAACAAGCATTCACCTGCCTAGTCTTAATTTAATAAGATATTTAACTGTACCTAAATCTTAGGTATTGCACTATGACCTTCCAGGTATTTAAAGTATTCATTAGAGTGAGTTCTAAATCAAGACTCATTATCCTTCTAATTTAAACACAGGTTCTTGAGATAGATATCTATTTTATGTAATGCTGTTGAATGAATCAAGAATTGATGACTAGCCTGGAAGAGGATGTTTCCACCCAAAGTTTCCAAGGAAATATGAGTTAAATATCCAGTGTATGCACAATAGCATAAAAAACCCACATTAATTAATTTTGAAATATTTAACCTATAGCTATAAACAGACCCTTCACAAGAAAAAAAAAGGTGTATTCTGCAGTTAGGAGAAAAAGTAATTTGTCCTAAAAAGATGGCAATTTCTTGGGAAACATCCAGAAAACTGAAATATTAAATGTGTATATCAGGAAAATACTCAGCTTTTGTTTCTGTGTCGAATACAATCCTGTAGAGATGTGCCCAGTGCTGATCTCAAAATCTCTTAGTACTTAAATTGAATTAGTACTTTAATAGAATTTTCGTATTTGGTCCAATACTGCAATAATCCTATAAATTTGGAAATAACGTTATCAATATATTTTAAAGTTCTCTACCAATTTTTTTTTTCATTTCTTATTGAAAATCTTTGGGGTGCTTAAAACAATCAACATCACGGCAGGCAGTTTATGAAGAAATTGTTAGAGTAACAGTACTTAGAGAGAGAAATTGATATATTGAATGAAACAAATTTAGGAAATAATAAATCACTTTAAATGAGACCCATGAGAGTTTAGTTATGGTTTAGTGATATCAGCATTAAACAGAATCAGCTAAATAAGCTGAAACTTTCTACAATAGTCATGCTCATTATGTTCTAAATTCAGAAGATTATTTTTATGGATTGCTTAATTTTGATTTTTTTTTGCTGTGTCCCTTATTGTCTCTTCAGTAAATTCCTTGACAAAAGCACAGGCAGATTCTGGGCTACCAGCAAAATTATCAAAAGAATGTGTAATCCAGTTTTGAGGTAAAACCATATTTATAGCAAACATGCGGCATGACTCTGTGGCTAAAACACATTTCAGTGAAAGACTGACAAAGTGATTATTAATTGTTTCACAAGCACTTTTATGAGGCCAGTAATTTTCCAAAAGGACAGCTACAATCTTATCCCACAACCTTTCTTCCATTTGAGAAAGTGCTACCTTCCCTACTGCACCATGAGCAGGTGCCGCGTTAGAACGGCACAGTGCTGGTATGTGTTATGGCAGGTACCGTGAGCAATACTCCATCATGAAAGATTACCTCCTGACTAATGATAATCACTATAAACAGTTGGGTGCTATTTGACTGGGTGGATGGTGGTCCCACCTACCTGACAGACTGTGAATGTGTTTTATCTCATCTTGCCTTTCAAACCTTGCACGGAGTTAGACAGAGAGTTGGAAGAAGCTCCAGAATGTTATGAAGAAGGAAATGATGAATAGTAGGCTATTAAATGATATTGCAACAAATAAAACATAAATACAGGCCTTTGACAGGGAAGACCCTTTTGAAGCTGTATTTGGGAGCTAAAAAATGAACTGCTTGACACATGAAGATAACAAGAGGCTTCATCCAGATTCTCATCCTTTGTCCTGTTGCAACTGCACTGAAATATCCAGCTGAAATCTTGAAAGGTGTTGTAGGAAACTTTAAGTATAATTTTTCACTGTTCTCAGCTTCATGTAATAGATTAAAAAATTCCCTGCTTTTCTTACACTGAGAATTATGAAACAAAATTAGCTTTTTTTTTTTCCTTCCATCTGGAAAATGGGACAAGAGCACCAAACTTCTGATTCTAAAATCAATTTTTGGGAATAAAGCTTTTACATTTTTATGCAGGTTGACTATTTAGACAAAACAGTCCAAAATCAAAAAACATAATTGTTACATATAAATTTCTATATTTATGTCTCATTTGATTGTAACAATTCACATTATTTGCATCCTTGAGTCAAAGTCTGTTGCAGCGGTTGTGGCCACCGCCAGAGTGGTTGGAGAGCTGCAAGGCCCAAGTGCAGCTCAAAACTCATGGTGGGCCAGCTCCAAAGTCTAACATCTTATGTTAGGCTCCAACTTACAGCAAGCTCCCACGGTCCTTTGTAGTTCTATGTAGATTGTTGGTTCTTGGTTGCCCCATTGGCCCTCCATCATCTTTTATGTATACCTCTTTAATATGTATGTCCCTCCTTAACTGTGCATAATTTCTAGAATTTTGCCTGCTCTTCGAAGCTCCATTGGCCCCCTACTCCCAAGCCCCCCACTTCTCCTTCCCTGTTGGATTTTGGGTTGTCACTCTGTAGCCCCTCCTCCCCCTGGCCCTCACCTGATTGGTTTATGTTGTTCTACCTGCCTGCTGTACCTTTCCCTCTAAAACCCTTGGACCCTCCAGTGTCTGGGTCTTTTGTCCCCGGTCTGTCCACGGAATAAACCTGCTGGGACCCATACGAAAGGCCCCCCTCAACTCCTTTGCCCGCAGTTCACATCCTGGGTTTCTGCCTGTTTGTGTGATCGTGCCTTTCACCGTACCAGCAGTCGTGGGTCATTGCGTGTGGTCTTCATAGCCCCTCCTGGGTGTCTTCTACGGGGAATCGGCATTAATTACCGGGTTCCCTGCGGACGCTCAGGGAGATGCAGCACTGGTCCTTTGGCTGACACAGCGGGCTGCATGAAAAGTCTTGGGGGAGATGTCATCTATTTATAGGGACCAGTGTATTTATGCTTCAGAGTAGAACTTTGCCCTGTAGATTCTTCAGGTTATAGGGCTTTATATGTATGCTCCATAGACTGCATGATACTCAAGCATCCAACATAAGGTGAACTGGTAGCATAATTTTTAGTGACTGTAAAATAATATTTCCAATGGTTAAATCCAACCAATATGTTTCGGATGTAAAATGCCTAATGTCTAATATTTCTATCCAAGTGAAAATCAAAGATTTTCCTGAGAATTTCACATTGTGATTTGTATGCTGGGGCTCAAATCAGTGTCTTTTTTTGTTTGGGTTTCTTTGTACTGAGAAACCTAATTACCTAATTCCAACATCTTTTTTTTTTTTTTTTCCCCAAAAGTAACAATTATATTTATGACTGACCTCTCATTTTTAACCAATCTTGTTTACATTTATTGTGGGAACTTTCCATAATTCTTTAGAATCATGGAATCAAAGAATGGTTTGGTTTGGAAGGGACCTTAGGGATCATCTGGTTCCAACTTCCTGCCATGTGTAATGATGCCACCCACTAGATTAAGCTGATTAGGACCTAATTCAGACTGGCTGTGAGTGTGCATTCCCTTCTTGTTTCTCACTTTGAGGAGAAGTATTTGTTCAGCCATTATGATTTCTGCTCTCTCTTGCTTGATTTCCTACATACTGTGATGATGAGCTGTTGCCTTAATTGGACTTAAAGATTTGGCTTAAAATTTATATATTGTCATATTCTATTTTTTAGAGTTTTCTGAATGATTAAACTATAAAATCTTACAGCAGTTTCTTTTTTTCTGGACAAAATATGCTTATTCATAAGCATTTTAAAAGGCTAATAAAAAGAAGAGAAAACCTATGGATTCTCATGAAACAGTCCTGGAAGAATTCTTGCTTTCATGTTATGAGCCCATATGATATCATAACACATTTTAATGCTGAAGTGCATCAGAGTACAAATTTCTGGATATTGAACTTCCCATCAGAATCTGATATCTCTTCAGACAATTTCATGCTACAACACTATTATGTTGTCTATGGAATTGGATGCAGTAAAGAGGGAAAAATGTATCAAAATGCACTTGATTCTTCGGGTCAGAATCCTGAGTGTTTTTTGAGGAGGTCCAGCTCGTATAGATAATATCATTGGATTTGTCTCCTCAGTGTTTAAATCATCCTTAATATTCAGGGTCATGAAAAAACATGTAGGTCTCTCAGATCATCAGATAAAATTGTGTCAGCCCACTCCAACAGACATCTCTGCAAACTTTTACATGCTTCCTACTATGATGATGGTTACAAATATCAGTAGTAATAGTAACCATGATATGTGATCATTCATCATTCTCCTGCCTATCTTCATTCCTTGGTTTGCTTTTTTTCCTTTTTATTGGGAGCATAATGTGTTTTGATAATTGTACCTGTAAACCAATTTATAAATATGCATTCTTTTAAAAGTGCAACTAATGACTTGGAGCAACAGTAAAGTCTAGAAGCTCTAATCTATCCCTTAGATATTTTTTTTTAATTTAGCATTTGTAAGCACCAAAAAGCAGAAAATCTAGAGCTATGCTTCAAAAACCAGTTTGAATTATTTTGTCCCAAATGAATATAGACATGCAAAAAGGCTTATCTGTGCAGGTGGCTCATGTACAGGAAGCAGAATTATACACAGTTTGACAAAAGGTCACAAAGGAATAAATGCAATTCTTTTTGAACTTGACAATAATTTATTAGAGCTTTGCTTAATTTAAGTAACAAAATGGCACACTAAAGCTTCAGAATTCTCTTTTGTATACATTCATTTCACCATCTTCACTCAGTCTGAAAATAAACTGTCCATTGTGAAAAAGAAGGAAGTCAGTGTTGAAAGACAGTTAGTTAACCCTTTGGGCAAAATGCTGAGATGAAGTCATAGGAACTTACAATTCATTGTATTCTTTCTCTTTCTTTTTCTAAAACCCTTATAAGAAAATCTACATGTTTAATTCTTGTTTAGCTCCAGACTGAAAGTGTTGTACTTTTATGTAGTAGTGCTTTGTAAGGAAAATCCAGTGGGAAGAAATTAAAACACTGTTTCCTAATCCACAGGAATTATTTTAAATTGACCTGCAAAGTATTTCTTTCATGCTAAAGTCACATCTGATTCCAATAAATATTGGCTAGAAGAAGCTGGCTTGTGTCTTAGAGCAAATTTCAGAAATGAATTTTTTGACTGTCTGCAATGGCTGCATGCCAGCCAACACTGACTGCTTCCACAGTTGCTTATATTGGCTGATTAACTCACATGCGTACAGGGTGAGACCTGAGCTATATCACGTTTAAGTTTGGACACAGGACACAAAGCATGCATCTTCAAAGATTTTGAAGAACCTCCAATGTGAGGAACTGTAAAGTTACAGATACTTATTCCTATTCATGAAAAGGTTAACTCCACAGAGGTAAATTTGATCATAAAAGGTACTGTAAGCATTATAAACAGAAAGGCTGTAGAGAGCACAGGTTCTTGTACAGATTCAATTAGTCAGATGGAAAATTAAAGTTTAAAAATAATTTTTGTTTACCTATGCCAGGAAACTATGTGCCAATATATTTTGAAAAATCGGCTTACTGGTTCTCAGAAGAGAAGCCAATGGCACACACCATCTGCAATGCTGGGCACGATGCCCATGGCACTCTGATTTGTGACATAGCAGTTTGATGTCTGCCAGTTCATAATCGACTGTGACTTTAAGAGTGACTTTAAGAGTGACTTTAAGAGAACTTTGGAACCATGCACTTTTCCTGTACATTTATTATTGTCGTGCAGCACAGGTCATGCCAGGGGAACCCTATGGGTCTGTGCTGATAACCTTTTCCTCTGACCAACTGTTTTTGTTTTGTTTCCTGTCTTTCACCTAACCCTTAATCGATACAATCTCATAACAATGTAATTACTTCTAAGAATCTTCAGTAAGGAACCATGTCAAAAGCTGCTTGGGTATTAAAAGGAATAGATTTTCAGTGATAAAAATGGCCCATGTTCCTTTTACACCTCAATCATCTATTGGCCTCATAGACTCTCTGGCCGGTTTCATACTTTTGGACTGTAACTTTTGACATATGACATTAAAATTATATGTTTAACTCATCAAAATTAACGCTCCTCCCCTTTTCCTGTTTGGACATATTTCTATTTTTTGAAGATTTGTATATTTTTTAATTTGAAATACCTCCTTCCCTTTCCTTTAAACAAATCAGCTCTCATGTTCTTTTAAATACTTTCTGGTGGATAATAGAATCTTCTTTGAAAATTAATTTGAGTATCAAATACGGTGTATTTAAATTTTTTTTAAAAAGTAATCTGGAAGCATTTCAGACCTTCTGATGATTATTTTCATTACTTTTGGGCAAATTTTCTATTTGCTTACAGAAGTGATAGAAATGAAGTGAAATAATTTGTGTAGTGCTTGGCTTTCTGAGTAGTCTATATATACTTCAACTTCTGTATGTATATTTCAACTTCTGCATATATACTTCAACTCTCCTTCTTATTGATACATGGTGAGAGATTTCCCTAATGAGGACTTCTTGGGTCATTCTGTGTTCAAGCTCCAGCTTTTTTTGCCAGCCCTGCTTGAGAAGAAGTTCTCCTTCCTAACCTGTGAAGCTGTGATTTCACTGATCTTTGGTGCTTCCTCTGACTGTGAGTGTTGAGGGGAGGTTGGCAGCAACCTCTGTGCACAGTTTCTACTTCCAGAACATGATAAAAATATGATTATTCTCTTTGGAAATTTGTCCTTACTATCTGCTTGGAGTAAGAGAGCACATATTACACGGGAGTGAATTTATTCATTATGAGATATTTACAATTTCTTTGTGCCAGAGAGTCCAAGTGTGTAACAATAGTGGCATAGAGCAAACTGGGGTCACAGCATGGGGCACATGTGGTTTTGAGGAATATATTGACTATAAGGACTGCAAGGGGACCTTGTAAGTGTACAGAACCCAGATAACAACCCCTGGCACACTCTTAGGAGTTCTGTGCCATTCACTCAGAAAGACTGCAGTAGCTGGACAGAATAGAAAGCCAGGTAATTAAAACCCGGGGTCACCTTTGGGCTTTTGGGAGCAATAGTTCAGCACAGTGTACGCTCAAAACACGGACAAATGACATTTAAGTGTGATTTTACTGAGATCAGCAGCTGTAATTGAAGATCATGTTAAAAACATTTTAAAAATCCAAACTTGTATCCCATTCATTGCAAAAATCATAATTTTGAAGAAGTCTCAACATGGCCCTAACAATAGTTCTGAAAATCTGTCAGTTGAAAAATTTCTGGATATTAAACCTCGAGAGAAAGCCTGCTTTTCTATCAGGTCCATGAGTAATCTAGAAATCTGTATGAGCTGGAGGTTTTGAACTTTTGAAAAATCAGTGCCTTTATTTTTTTTTAAATAAAATTTTAAGAAAGGAAAAGTGTACCCTTCAAAAAAAAGACATATGAGCAATGAATTTAATTTTTTTTGAGACACTGCAGAAATGCAGAACCTGCCCCTAAATCCCTTCTGCAGATTGAGTTACCATTCATGTTAGCATCAGTGTGAAGTCTGAGATGTTTTACCCTCAGGCAATGGCAAAAAGTCCAGGTTGGGTTTTGCCTACAGTCCTTCAAATTTCACAGAGGGACATGGCATGACTTACTTCCAGTAGATACAGAAATCCCCTGGTAGCAGAAATGATTCACCTTATCGAAGCAAGAAGTGAGTGGCTCTGACTTTACAGGTAATGTAGAGCTACAGAGCTGAGAAACTCTTTTGGGTGAGTGTCAGTTCGCGAGGAAGCCTCCAAAAACCACCACAGCAAGCACAGTTCATCTGAGCTCTTCCACTGAAACATTAGCTTCTCCCTTTCCTAGCACCACCCCTCCTCTTTGTTTTCCTTTATAACACCCTGTTTTGTTTTGTTATTCTGGGCTCTCCTTTTGTTCTGGTACTTGAAGCTGTGGCAGAGCACACCTTTAATTTGCTCTTGCTCTCTGCTGTGCTCAGTCAGTTGTCACACTGAGCTGTGGAAATCAGCAGCTTTCATGGCATGTATCTGAAAAACAGACCAAAAGCAGTGACACCACAACAGTGTGAGCACTTAAAAAAATAATAGCATTATAAACATCAACACAGGTTATTTTTTATCTGTGATTTCCTTAAAGCTTCCAAATATTTTAAAATTCCTTTACCATTTCAGATGCTTATATTCTGCATGGGAAAAAAAAGGCTAACTGCCAAAACCAGCCAAGCTTTTACTCAAAGAAGGACTTTGTTGAAGTTTCTGCAGCAAAAAATACAAGTGCCCCGTGCCCACCTTCTTCTTCAACTCTGCCCCAGGGCTGCTCCTCTAGTTTGTGCTCACACAGCTGCACTGTGACCTTGTCCACTTTCCTAAGCTGGCAGCCACAGAGTTGGTTTTGGCTAAATTATATTTAACCTGGCTCAGCCCCAGCTCAGCTCACTGCTTTAGCTCATTACATGGAAATGGACGTCCACGGGTGGAGGGAGCCATACTGCTGAATCCTCTGTTTTCAATAGAGAAGTCATCATAAAACCACAACCTCGGCATCAGATTTAATTGTGTCAAAGAGTGTAATTTGAAGTGACATTGGTGTACTAGACAGCTAATCAACCTAAAGCACTAACCAGTTAATGTGGAGGAGCCTACCTGAGCATATTCTATTAGTAATAGGCATTTTCTGTGTATCACCATGAGCCTGTAAAGCAGAAGGCATAGAAGTAAGTCTTTCCACCTCACAAGCAGAGAAACCTTCACAGTATTAAAATCAGGAGAGATGCTGCTCTAATAGATGATCAAAAGAGGCATACTGAATTGAAAATGATCTGCAGATAACAAAAATTGCTCCCAAATATCCAAATGAATGTTTTAAGAATTAAATTTTGTATTTATTCCTGCTAGACAGTTAAAGCAAAATTGCAGTCTCTTTTAGATACTTTAATTATTGGCTATTCAAAAATTCTTGTAATAAACCCGTTCAGAGAATGACCCAAATAGTTTAATCAAAAAGATATAATCCAAGGTACATGATTAAGCTGTAGCAATAAGATCCATTCTTCCTATTTGCTCTGCAAATAATACTGGAGTACCCATGTTTTGCTATGCTGGGTGTGTGGCTGACTGAGTTTAGCATCAGTGTGAACAGAAGGGGGTGGTGTTACCTTAGATTGTGCAAGACTCTGTTCTTCTAAGAATGCAACAAAAAAATTACCCCTAACTTCATCAGATCCACTCAAAGGATAAGATACCTAGGAAAAGAAACAAACTGACATTGCTTACGTTGAATGAGGCTTCTAAAACATTTATTGCCATTCTACATGGCTTTCCACCCCTTCTACTCAGTATTGAGGGGCTAGTTGATTTACAAAAGACACATGAAGTTCATAGAGATATTTAGATTACAGTTATGCAGCATTGCTACCTAATGCTCAGTTTCCATGCTATTTTATACTTGAAAATCCATTACATATATTGCCAGACAATGTAGTCATAAGAGATGCCTAGTTTGGGATTCAGAAGACTCTCTCTGTATGTACAGTTTGTTGGAGTCAGGTGGGAAATGAGAGAAGATGAGGCAATACCTCACAACTGTGGGAAGAGAATCACGGGTGGGTACCCTGTGGTCGTGGTAATGTCAAGCTCTGCTCTGAGGAAAAACTGCAGGAAGATTGTGATGAGGTGTGCCATCAAGACCAGGAAACTTACTGGGAGCTGCTGTACAGGAGGTCCAAACTAAAAAGATTTTTAGCTTTTGCTTGCTTGTGTATGTTTGTATTTGTGCATAACAGAGTGAAAAGCCCTCTTCTTTGGCAAAGTAACAATCGGTCTTTGGGATGGGTTATGCAGTCAAAATGCCACATCTCAACTCACTGGCATAACAATGCTTACGTAAGCAAAATTTATTACATAAATATACTCACAACTAGGTCTTAATAAAAGGGACAAGTGTATGGGATAAACACATTCTGGCACAAAAAATTACTTAAGTATCTCTGTCAGTTGAGGAGAATACACTCAAGAATGATATGCCAAACAAAAAGTCCACTGTTATTTTAACAGCTTTTTTAGAATCTAGCTAGAATTGTTAATCTAAAGATTACTTTGGCAGCTTATTTAAAAAATATGCTTTGCACCTAAATATCTTGAAGTAGGGTATGAACAGATTGTCTTCCAAAAATTTTCTCTGGGGAAGGAAAGGAACTTTTTATAGCCATCATTTCTCAGACAGCTTTACTTATGCTTTTCTCCTGCACTGCTGATAATTTTGATTCACAAAAATGTCAAGCTTTTAAAAGGTTGTATTCCTTTCCCAAGGTGAAGCTAAGTGTTCCTAACATCATGCAAAGTAGTCTGAGGAGAAGTGAGAGTTTTGAAAACATGCATTTATGACTCTTTGAAGCTGTGATAACCACTTGGAGTCTTGGCAGTGTATGGTCGATGACCTTTTCTTGTGAGCACTCATAATTGCAGAGATATTAATTAATTAAATTTTACTAAAATGTTTTGAAGATGTAAGATTTCAGATACTGTAAGTATGACATAAAATTTAATGAACTGTCTACTTATCTCCGGAAGAGTCTGCTTGGGGGAATATTTATGCACAGTAAAATATTGTGAACTGTAGAAGCTGGAGAAGCAGCATGAAAGCTTGGTGTAAGAAGGAAAAGACACAATCAGTAGCATATTTATCTGGAGTCATACTCTTCTATGTAAGCACGGCCTTCAGTAAGACCAGTATAACGCATATATTGAATTTTTTTTCCACTAAAGTCTAAGAAGTGCTGCATGTTGCCTGGAGGAGAGTCCATATTCTCAGAAAAAAGTGATCTTAAAATACTTGATTTGCAAGCCCATTTGGTCTCATGTTGTCCATCATAAAAATGTTAGGTTTGCTTGATGTTGCAAGTTAACATGACAAAATGTTACTGAATTACAGTATTGGATGAGATAATTACTTCGATTTTTCTTTTTCCCAATTTAACAGTGAAATTAAGCATGTGCTTAATTTTAAGCACATGTGTAAATCTTATTTAAATCAGTAGGATTTAGGCATGTATTTAAGTGCTTTTCTGTACTGGGGCCAGTAAAGGAATATGACTAATCTCATTAATAAAGGAAACAGGCGTTAGTCCAAGTTACTTAATCACAAACAGTCTGTTTATGGGGAAAGAACTGTACTTTTTACATCTTCATTGTTCACACTTTAAAAAATAAATACAAGCCAGAAAGGGAAATTCAACTTTCTATAATATGATGATGCTATAATTTGTGCAGTAACAGCTTCACAGTTGTTCTTTTGCTTGTTTGTGCTACTGATGTTTCCCACCCCCCAGCATGTCTGTGCTCAGGTTGGCAATCCATTTCAAAGTTAATCCTCACAGCTCCACAGCAATGATTGAAGCAACATGAGTTGAACGCTAGCTGAGGTTTTAGACCCCAGGGCTGGGTGTTTTTTTCTTCCTTGCATAATGTCTAAAGAAGAATTAAACCAATTTTCTTAGATTTGCTATTCAAATCTGTCCAGCTACTCAGTTTGTGGTTTTTTCCCTGTGGATTGCGAAAGACATACATAATCTTGGTACATCCTACCTAATCTCCAGGTGAGTAGTTGTGATTTGGCCATATAAATCAGGTAACGTGTTTTTTGTTGAATGTGAGTAAAATTCTTAAAAAGTGAGTATTACATAGAAATGAACATTACAAAAGAACAATTATTTCAGACTCTGATTCAGAAGTTTAATGCTATGGAAATTATCAGCTATTAATGTTGAAAGACTACAGAAAAAAATATAGGGGAAATATTGTCAAGTAATGTATAGTTGGGGTTTTTGAGCTTTTTTTCTTTCCCTTTATTTTGTTAAGGAAAAACCTGGTCTATATATATATTAAAAAGAAAATAGGAGGTCAAATACTGTAACATTTTACACAAAACCACACACATGCACCAATATCTAGATTCATTTTTTGGGCGCAAAAATTCCCTCCAATAAGATAAAGAAGCGGGTGAAGGCATAAAACAGCAAGGACATTGCCACAATTCAAAACAAGACAAGAAAAGGAAAATTCTGGCTACAGGAAAATAAGAATTTTAATGGAAAGACAGAAGCCACATATACAACAGATATAAAACCAAGCTTCCTTTGAATCCCTTTTTTGTTGATCCAGTCTATAAATCTTGTCTGTTCTAAAGTTTACCAAATAGGCCTAGAGGAGTTGAAACTCAAAGCAATTCTGTGCTAGTTTCCAAATGGTGTTCCTTGGTCTTACATTGCAAGCCTAGTTAAGAACTGAAGGCTGTTTGTTTTGATTACTTGTTTTTAGCATGACCCTCCACAGTTGTCTATATCCTGTAGGTAAAAGAGAGATAATTAATACAATAAACTACCACAGAGATACTTTTTCTGTCTATGAGGTTAATTAAAAATCTAATTTGTTCTGGGATGCTAGCTGCCCATTTTATTTTTTGATCTTCCTGGGGTTGCTGTTATATGATGGGCTGCTGGGATGTAATTGAACATACTTTCTGCAGCTTTTATGTTTACTAGCCCTTCTGAGAGGAGTTGTAGAGAATGAAACATGAGGTTATTAAGCAGGCTAGCACAGTCTTTAGTAAACACCTGTTTCTCTGCTGTGGCTCAAATTTGTGATTTTGCCTGAATTGATTGCAGTGCTGCTCATGGCACAAAAATTAACTGGCTGCTAGCATTTCTGTGGCAAGCATCCAGTTTCAGAAACCTATAAATTAGGTGTAAAATTTTCTCCGAACTGAAATGCTCAGATTTAGTTATTCAAAACTTTGCCCTGCTTTAAAAAATTGGCCCAAAGCTTTGAGTTCTAGTGATATTCAATAAGTTAAAATTGCTGTGTATTTCAGCTGGTAAATAATTTACACTTTTTGTGCACTCTATGTATCTTTCCATAGCTCTCCACATAGTTAAGTGGAGACAGGAGAACCTGAAAATCCATATGCAGAATTTAAATATGTGAGGAACAACAGAGGAACAACTATACTGGGTAGGAAGAAATCTAAAACTGGTGAAGACTAATCAGAATAAATTTTAAAATTTGGTAATTTCTCTCACCATCTTAAAATTTAACACTGGGAATATTGCCATCAGTGCAACTGTACCACAAAAAAGAAAGGGGCTAACAAGAAAGGCTTCAACAAATACCTCTTGTCAGTTCTTAGGTGTCTGCCTATCCTGTGATATGTCCTGTAGAGAAGGGAAGTTTGCTAGACAAGGAGATGAGCAGAATTTCTTACCTTCGTGTTTGGTGACGATGTGTACAAATATTGCCTGGGTCCAAATATTTTAGTAGAGTGAGCCAGTGTGTAGGGCACTGCAGCGCTCATTCTGGCAGAACACAGGAAAAATGATTAGGAAGTCTGGTGTGGTAAGAACACAAGCCTCTGGTCTAGATAGTTTTGCAGTGCAAATTGCAAAGCCTGTGAGGCTTTTCTTATATTAAGATTACTGGGTTAAACAAATGCTTTAACTCCCTGATAGTGAGCCGTTTATGTTTCAGGGCCTTCTGACGAATATCAATTTTGAGTTACAGATAGACTTAATGATCACAATGGCTTGTTTAACTGGGAAATCTTTCAACCCCCTGTTTCCATTCATGTCCAGATAGTAACCAAATAGCAACTGTCAACAGACAGTGAATTCATAACCTTCTACAGTGAGAGCAACAACCAAAAGAAGGGTTTTCTTGTGGCCATTCATATTGTAAGTGAAAGTACATAATGAGTTGAGAAAACAAGGGCAAATTGATTCAGCACACTCCAACGTAAATTCATCTAATTGCCACAAAAGTCTAAGTGCACCAGGGGCGTAGTGAGGATCCAGTTCACCAGCCAGTGAATCACAGTCAGGGGTACCTCACAGTAGGGGATAATGTGGAAGTTGTGGGATTGCTTCCAGAGATAAAATGGAGGTAAAAGTAAAAGAAATTAAAATCTGACATTCCTGAAACTTCTGAATGATTTGTATATCAATAGAAAGATTTTATTAAGTCCCATCAACTTTCCAATCAGTAAGAGGGAAAAAGAAAGAGTTACAATGTTACAGAAAAATATTCAGGACTGTAATAGTTTCTATTAGCTGTTGAACTGATTCTTGAGATGTGGGTAAATTTAAATACTCCTAAAGAAGTTCAGGAAGACAAGCTGGTTAAAACAATGTGCTGTATTCTCAACTGGTGATGCAGGAGTCTGTGATAATCACTTAGCCTTCCCTTTTCTCTTGGCATAAATGGCTACAGATATTAAATGGGAGCTCATGGCTTCTGTTTTTAAGCTACATATACATCTATGGGTGATTTCAGTTTTCGCAGCCTTTATAGTCCAGATGGATGGTAGAGTATCATTGGGATTAGCCTTGATGAAAGCAATAAAAGAGTGGTTTTTCAGCAAAAGCTTACATGGGCTCTTGTTTCCCCTCAGTCTTCCTAACTTGGCACACAGGCCGCTCAGAGCCAAAATCAGTGGTGCTGCCAAGCAGTCTGCAGATTTGAAAATTATGCTACTAGCTCAGTTTTATTCTCTCTTTAAACAAATACTGTGTGAACAGCTGAAACTTTGGAAAACCAGTTCCCCACGGCTCTCTCCTGTGATTGATGGTCTGGTGTCTGATCTTAAGTTTTTGACCTCAAGCTGCAGGCTCTGTCTCAGTAGGGAATAATTTGTGTCTTTTTCTCTTAATTAGCTATCCATTTTTATGTAGGCAATATCACTGCTTTTTTCATAATTAATTGTATTTGAAAAATATATTCTAATATTAATAATTTTGCATATGCATCTTCATTGTACTCATGTGCTATGACTGTCACTTTTTAACGCAATTGTTCTGTCAACTGAATAGCCCTGTTCCAAAAGTCCTAAAGACAAGATGTGAATTTAAATCACAAATGGCAAAGGAAAGAGGGGATTAGTGACATGAGATAAAACAATAGAAGCAGGAGCAGATTAATGTCTCCTGTTTGATCTTTTAAATGCTTATTCTGTTATTGTCCTTTAGTATTGGAGCAAAGGAGGAAAATGGCAAAAGACTATGCAACAGAATTTTGCATGTAGTGATTGCACTCCTCTGTTCAACAGAAAAACCCAAAGCAAATGAAACCGTGTATCTGCTTTTCCCAGAAAGCAGAGTGAGAATCCTCAGAATTCACACTGATTCTTCTAACACTTATGCAATGATTGTTTTCTGATGAGACAGAATCTTCCAAAGGCATGCCATAGTCCTCTACCAATATGGGTAGATTAGATTTTGAGAGTGTTTATTTGTCAGGATCTTGACCAGATTTTCGGTTATATTCATAGGCTCTGGAAAGTCTTACAGCCCATGAGCTCAGCACCCAGGCAAAGAAGTAGGCACTGGCTCATATTATTAAATTCCAAACATTCACATATACACTGTTGTATGTCACACTGTTGTCTTTTTGGGGCATGCCTGCTTTGTTATAAGCCTGAAGGGGAATAATACACAATACTATGTCACATTTCTTCCATCTAATCTAATGCAGAGCTAGAACTAGTCCTCCTGTTCCTCTTAATGCAAAGAAAGTATCCAGCTTCCTCACATTTCCCACCAAAGAAGTGAGATGACTGTGTGGGATTTGGCCTTAGAGATTCACCCAACTGTTAATGAACACATCTAAATTCTTAAACTTCCAAGGTAAGAGGATTTTCCCTCCACACAGCAAGGGATTAAATCTTCCCACTCCCACGAACTAGACACAGCATCCATCAAATCTACAGAAATTCCAGGAAATGGAATGGATTTCTTTCAAATCTATTTTCATGCTCTGAAAAACCCCAAACAGCAATTTTACATTATATTTGGGATCAATTTTCCAAGATAATATCTTTTTACCACATTTTCTTCTCTATTTGACACATAAAGACTATTTTTGGTCCAAGGATGTGTTCTGAAATGCTTACATTTCAAAGTCAATATTATTAATAGAAGTTTCCTTAGATCTAGAATTATTAATTTCTAATTGTCATGGGTGCATGCACCTGTGCATTGCATGATTCTGTCACCTGAGATATTCCGTCTCATAATTTTAATCTTAGGTGGCAGATACAAGAAGCAACAAGTACCACAGATCCTAACACTTCAGAATGATAGAAGTACAGGTATCAAGTATCACACCTGTAATGAGTATGAAAAAATGGCTAGAAGTTTGGCATGACGTATACATGAGCTTTCACAAGAGAAATGTACATGCAGATTAATAGAAATACTTTTTTATTTAACCAATGACAGCAAGAGGCAATGCTATTACTGAAGTTTTTTTTTCACAACCTATTTTGAAAGGTGTTGCACTTCTTAGTGAACAAGAGTTGAGGTCTATTCTCACTGCACTGCATTCTGACTGTAGAGTATAACTGGGAATATGATAGAACTTATTTTCCATCAATGTGCTTATAAGAAGAGTGCCCTTGACAAAGTCAGAAATGATGCTGTAAGGAGCAGCTGTGCTTTTGCTCTCCAGCCTCAGCCTGCGTTTCAGACTGAATCTCAAGAAAATCAGAGTCATGCAATATTGCAGCAAAGCTGTTACCTTCCATGGTGTGTAGGACTTCTAGGGACATAATGACCATATGGACAGTCTTTGACCAAACATTGTACAGCAATGGAAGTGAAGCAATGTTTGTTCTGATCTGGGAAGCATCCATTGACAGACTGCAGACAGTTCAGATAGTAACTCAGAAATTATCAACAAAATGAAAGGAAATCATAGAAGGAGGAAGAAGCTAATATTTCATCTTCAAGAAATGATAAACATTCCCACGTGAAAAAGACATTTATTCAGCTAATGAATAATTAGGATATTCAAAACAATGATGTTTTTGTAGGCAGTTAAGATCACTATCAGCAGTTGTGTTAAGCTGACTTCCCATTTAGATCACCGTCATGAGGAGAGGTCCAATAAATTATTTTCTGCCAGCCCATGTAACACATCTGTTGGAAATATGAGAGGGGACAAAACACATCATGGCAAGAATATTTACACAGTGAAGTCTAACCTTTTTAGCTATTGGAACTTATTTAATTATACACATATTGAACAAAAGAAGTCACAGTGTGACTGTCACCGAGAAAGTGTGCAAGCTGGCATGCTCTGAGTACTATTATTCATTTTTTCCAAAAAATATCTGACACAGGCATCCACTTTAAGACAGAAAACGTACAATTGCATTTTTAGTTTTCCAAGGTAAATATCTATTTATGCTTCTATTTGTATAGAACAAATATATTTGTATGTTTTGATTTATGCAAAAATGTGCCTGGATATAGAAGGAGAATTGAAAATGGCATAATTGTACAGCATTTGTGGTATAAGGAAAGACCATGGCTAACAATGCCAATATAATTTTTCAGGGAGTTTAAATGCCCAGGGTTTGACTCCAAGCAATTTAAATATAAGAACATCATACTGCAGTGAAATCCAGTCACTTGTGGATCTGGTGATTTGTCTGACTTCAACCACAAATCAGGAATGGAAATGTCTCCTAGAAAGAGGGACACGTTCAACCATTTCTGAGAACCTTGTACTGTGTTTAGCCAGTGGTGGTGAGAACTGTGGTAAGTGGATAGGAGGGCAAAGGAGATGTGCATCCACACTGGATATTTAGAAAGTGAAGCAAATCACAATGAGCAGCAAACAGGGCTAGAGGTAAATGTGAAGCATTTGCCTGAAGCTCTGAAACATGGCCCAACATCTGGTAGCAGCAACACCATCAAAGGCAGGAGGCACAAGTTATTTCACTGAAGCAAGGAAGGAAAATTCTGCTGAAGAGTATACCTCGATAAGTATTTTTTGGTCTTAATTTTTTTTTTTTCCAATCAGAAGAATCTTACAATTTTCCTGGACAGAGTATACATATGTCAGGAGAAAGAATCCCATGTTAACAAGTCTGGGTTATTGTTTTTCATCACTACAGTCCTTCAGAGTAAGACTAATAGATATTTAAACAAGAGTTTAGTGTTTATTCTTTTCATTGTCTTTAGATTAGTCTGAATGCGTCAGAATTATGAGCTACCTTTCATTCAACTTTTTAAATTTTGGTAACTAGGATGTGCAGCTTAAAATTATATTATCCTTTTATTTAGAGAAGTCCAGCAGTTGAGAGGTTAATCTATTAAAACTGTTAATACTGCCCATATACGTGATGACTTGTGTAAATGAATAGTGTTGCAATGCCATTTTGTGAAATCCAAACCATGAGTAAGGTCAACTGGATAATCCTTCAGAATTACAGCTCTTTTTAAAGAGGGAGGTTAGTTTGTAAAAAAGTGCCCGTTACCAACTTCCACCCACTGGGTAACCTGCTTTTACCCTCCAGCTCACTGGTCTGCCGTGCTTAGATGTCTTAGAGGTAGTGCTTCTGGAAATGACACACCAGAGCCAGTGAATCTGCCTAGCCAGCGCTGAAATACCATTTCTGGATCTGGGCTCCTGAAGCAGCCACACCCAGGTGCAGCAACCCCCAGGGCTGTAGGTCAGCCCTTGTTTGAGGAGGGAGGTGATGGCAGGGATGGGAGAAGATCCTATTCCTGTAGGTTAACAGAGATACAGGAAAGTTCCCACGTCCCAAAGGATTCATTTGCTTAAAACAGTAATTTTTATCTTTTGCCAGGACATGACAATTGGTAACTTGTGTCTGCCTGAAGTCTGTGCATATTCCTTGGGCATGGTCTCTGCTGGAGGGAGGATATTCTTATTCTCATTCTTATCAGGAATTTCTTTGGCACTTAGCTCCTTCATATGTTTTCAGTTCAGTGTTTTGCGTTTCCTGGCCACCAGATTTTCATTGGTATCGTTTGTAGTCCTGTGTTCAAAAAAATGAAGCTTCTGTGATCATGGTGGGCGCCTATCTTACTGTCCTCATTTTTCAAGCTTGAGCAACTTTGATGGTTGAATAAGGATTTTAAAATTAAGAAAGTTTATGCAAGTCACCCTATACAAGACAGTAGGCAGAGAAGTACCAACATAAACTATCCAAGGCCTTCTTATCAACTCCTGTCTGTGGTCATAAGAGAATACCATAATTAGAGGAAAACGCTGAATCAGAATCATAAATCAAACACAAATCTAAGAAAATGGAGCATTGCTAGCCCTCATTCATGAAACTATTTGTTTAACATAGATGATGGTGATAAAACTCATAAAGTGTACTATGAAAAACTTCCTATTTTTTTCTGTGCCCATATGATGGACTGTGCACATCCACGATTCACAAGGATGAATGGATCACATGATTCACCCAATTTAATTTATTGCAATCTTTTGGGCTCACAAAAGTTATTTAAACTTCTTGGCAGAGAGAAGCGTCAGCTGCAGTTTTAGATTTTGAGGAAATACTTGTCTTGGTTTTAAATGCTTATGTAAATTTTTTATCATGAGTTAAAATATTGAAAGTGTAATTC
>VZRQ01003909.1:0-22601 GCA_013397975.1 Machaerirhynchus nigripectus | reverse complement strand
TCTGGGGTTGTCTCTGTAGGGAACCAACTGCTGAATTAGATGTGAGAGCCCTGCAACACAGAAGGAGCTTCCTGGGATTTTTCAAAAAGGATGATGTCCACGACACTCTTTTTGAAAGTTTTTCAAGACAAAAATTGTGATAGAGTCTAAGAGATGTAAGCAGCCTCTAAAAGTAATTGGATTATATCTCATGTCCTAAGAAAATCCGCTATGATGGGGACTAAAACTACTGTTAGGATATATTAAAAAATAGAAAAATGGTAGTAAGATGTTAAGAATCTTCATCCATTATTAAAAGATTTTTCCTAGAAACATGCTTATGTTTCAGGGTGGTGTGTGTTCAAGGGAATAAATGCTGTCTAACAAAATTCAAAGTACTAATATGTAATATAAAGTTCACTGTTTTACTTGATCAATTCACCTTTTCCTTCTTGTCACAGTTTTTGGTACAAAGAGACGGTGTAATCACTTATTTTTCACTTTTTCAAATACAAGAAAAGAAAATATGTTCAGGTCCTGTAAGTGATTCCTGAATTGGTAAAGGAGCAAAAAATTACAGGAATGAAATCCACACTAAAAACATAGTATCTTTTTGAAATAAAGTGTGTGAATTTGGGAAGAAAAGTGTTTGGAAGATAAAATATTTTACAGAAATAGGCACTTTAAGTTATTAAGAAAAAGCAAAACTGGAATTAAATCAGGACATTACAAAACTATATTATGTCACATGTTTACATCTACCTATGCATTTTTACAATCTATCTAAATACAGCAGTATCTATAACCCAAAAATTAGTTCTATTTCAATCCAGGCAGTGCCACACATAGGCATCCAGTGAGTCTGTGTACGCCAGTGCTGATATCTACAAATCTATGCCATTTGTAATAAATTGCACCTTAAATTTGAAGGCAATTTTAGGTAGTTTGGTGCTGTACGGATCCCATTTTTGATAGTTAGCAAGCCTGAGATCTTTCTAACTTATGAAGTCTGCATGTCTACAAACTAGTATGGATGTGTTTGTGTTTATTACCTTTTCTCATGCATGCCTTGAAATGACTAAATTACAGGTATTTTACATGTGTTTTGTGGTACAAGACAGATACCGTCTGTTAGTATAATTTATCCTGAAATACCCTGTTTTACAAAATTACAGAAAAACACAGCAATTTGCTCTTTTTTTTCCTTTTCTTTTTTTTTTTTAATTTCTAAGACTAGGGCAAAATCTTCAAAGCCCAGAAGATGCCTTCTAGCTAGGAATTTAGCCATGTAATAAACAATTTTCATCAAAGCACCAGGTTTGTGGAAATAAGAGTACAATTGTGGAATCCAAATTTTGATAATGTTCTGTACTTATTAGCTATTTTGTCTTTTGTATTTTGACCTAATTCAGCCAGCAAACACATCAACCCTTATGTAAGATTAGAGACACATACATACACATACTCCAGCCCAGATCAGATTAGCTGCAATCAAGGTAATTATGTTGAACAAAATTGTTCATCTGTGCTTTGCAGCTGCCATTTGGATCTAGTGTTTGATCCCAAGTGACTGAGTCGTATATATGTTCCTTCTTAATCCTGGATAACTTAGATTTTATTTTAATACATAATCACCTCTTTAAAATTCAAGACTGAGATTATGAAATACTTAGTTTTGCAGATAAATTAACTCTTACTTTCTTTTAATGTTTTTCCTTGGTATAATCCAAAATTCTTTTATGGATACTACCTGGAATTGAACTTCCCAAAAACTGAAGCAGTCATCTAAACTGCCTGCTCTCCTCCATCTCTACCAGTTACCAGAAGTTACTTCCTTAGTCAATTTTCATGTTCCTCCAGTAGTTAAAATTAGACCATGAGCATACTCAGAGTGCTAAATACCACAAAGTAGCCAAGCAGGTGCCCTTCCTGTCTTTTTCTTCTACTCTTGTACAATCTAGACATAAGAAGGCAGTATGAAATCTCATAAGCCCCAGTGGTTGTGTTTAAAGACGAAGTTATAAACCCGCAACAGCCCTTCCCCCAAAAAACCAGTAGCTCCAGAGAATTTTGGTTCAGAATCATTGGTGGAGGTGTCACTCAATTTTGCAAATATTTAAAGAGTTCAGACTTATGGCTGTGGTTATACCACAGTTCATAATCATGAATTTTGATTACGGTGACATCTGAATTCTGGCAGCTCCTACACTTTATCATATTGAAGCAAAGTTTCTATCAATTCAGGAGAGCAACACTCTGGAAGACAAGAAAGAGAAAGGATAATTTTGCCTAGGATTTCACCTCCTAATGTCTTCATAGAAAATAATAATAGTAGTAGTAATAATAATTGATAATATTATTATTAACAATAATTATTATTATTAGTATTACCACTACTACTACTACTGTTATTAGTAGTAGTAGTATTCCATCTTGACTTTAGAAAGATTTACTCTTTCATATTCTGTAAAATGAGTTTTCTATTTTTGTAAGATAAAAAGTTGCATTTTGTTAGTGGACAGGGGACTTTTTCTGTTGTATTGAAAAGATGAAACCCTTCACCTGCTCCCTCACTAGAAAAAGAAGTTTCTGAATAAAATGGCCTGCTATTTTCCATTATGAAAAGGAAAACAAAGGATGGGAAATAAAATTAGCATTTGGTATATAGAACACATATTGACACTGAACTCAGTTATCATGTTTCTAGGTACAACAGATAAAACTAGATAAATAAACAGATTTTTCTTTCTAAACTTTTGAGGTTCATCATTTGGTTTTGAAGTTCACCATTATTTGTACAAAGCTGAAAAAAAATTTTATGCTGTTATTTATGGTAGTTACTAAGAAGGAAGAAAATATTACCTTCTGGAAATATCTGAATTTGAACTCCAGACTCTATGTAAGAAAGAACCCAATATACCCTAATATTATCTTGTAAGTATTGTTAAGATCTTGGCAAAGGGAAGAGGAAACAAAAAGATTAGGAAGCACTAAATTAGAAGCTGATTGTTAAGCCAATTTTCTACAAGCTTCTGTCCTTGTGTAAATCGAAGGGGCTGTAAATTCTGGAGTAATCTCTAACAAATATAGGGGGGATTTACCTAGCTCTGCTTTTCCTTTGTAAATACTATAGTTTCTGTTTTTCCCTTGAGGAAATGACCAATGAATAAATTCACAGAGCTGTATGCCGTAGTACAGTTTTCTCCTCTAGGTCTGCTTTATGAGTAATTATAACCATATCTAGGAACTCTCCATCCCAGAATTCTTGTTCTATTTCCCCAGTACTGGAATTTCTTGCCTATAACTCTACAAAAAGCGATAAGTATATATATATATGCATCTCTGTCTCTGCATATATACACATATAGGTTTATGTGTGTCTGTGGAGTGTGTATAGAAATGCATGTATAAGTAACAATAGTTTCTAGTGTTGACTACTCGTTTACTACCCAACTACCACATTACTTATATATCTTTTTATCTCTTTTCTTAAAGTGGTTTGGTGTGGGAGCAAAGCTGAACTACAGTTTTGCACTATTAATCCATTCACAGTAGAGTTGTTTATACAGCATTTTCCTGTGCTTGGGTTCTCTCTACTTGTTTTAAATGAAGTTACTCAGAGTAGGCTGCACAATCTCTGCATTTTTACTGGGGTTTTTTTGGGCTTTTTATTGACTTGTTAGACAGTAGGCATTGATCTCATTAATGGAAGTAGGTTATTCTTGATCACCCTGTAAAGATTGCTGCTCATGTATTGAAAATAGGTTTTTTAATCGTTGTACTAGACTCAGTACCAGTGATGGTGCCATGTGTGACAGGATCTTACACAAACTTATTCTCAGGCATGGATACTAAGTAGCACAGTGCTCAACATAGATTTTTTCCTGAGGCTTTTGGGAAGCCTTCGGAGCAGACACTCAAGTAGTATAAAAGTCTCTCATTTAAAGACAGTACAAGTTTTTCCATGATATACAGAATGACTGAGATCTGTATGGAGGTACCAATGGTTTATTATGCAACCTTGGGTAAGTCCCAATATCCTCCATCTGTTTTCCTATCTGTCCTCTTTAAGTTATTATTAGAGCTAGCCAGGAAATGCAACATGGTTCCTAAGAAAATTTTGTATCATTTTGTATCATTTTGTATCATCTTCTCAGTTTGGGAAGAATACATTAAATTCAGAAATTCTTTAATTACTATAAATTTCTGAATAAAATTTTTCTGTGGCTTTTTCCACATGATGCAATGGAGAGAACCGTGCACAAGAATTTCATGGTAAGTGCTAATTTTCTATCAAGAAATATGCAAATTGTTGCACAATGAATGTAATAGCTCATGAATTTAAATATACAGTTTAGTGATGTGAAATAATGAATAGATTAATATATTCAATATAATTGAAATTCAAATATATATTCAATAATATATTCAATATATATTCAAATATATATTCAATAATACATTCAAATATTGCAGCAGTTCTAGAAGTTGCTTACTATCTAAATAATAATATCTAAATAGACAAAGGGAAGGTCTGTATGATAGCAAATGAATCTTAAAAAAGACTTAGAATTAAATAAGAATACTAAAAATGGTGAACATTTGAATGGTATATGAGGCTTCAGTAAAGGATAGAAAAGTCTGGGCCTGAATCCTTTTCCCATCATCCCAGCAAATTAAGTATGTGGCGGCAGGAAATTCTCAGATGGGAAATGTTTAGAAAATAAATAAAAAGAGCCATCTTTGCAACTACAAATTATATGCATTTTGCCAAGTTTCCTTCAGGATTTGATAACTCTTACTGTAGCTGTCCCTGTAAATATGACAATAAATTTTTAAATCTCCAGAGAACTGGCAAATACAGGCAGATGCACTTAACTGCTGGTGAGCAACAAAAGTCAGCCTGCAGGAAACTGTGGCACTAATGTAGCTCTTGATTAATCTCTAATTACACTTTTGTCATCTTAGCAGGGAGACAAAACTATAGCAGTTCCTAAATAGGCAGGCAGCATTTTGGCACCTAGCAACCAGCAGTTCTTTCATATTAGCTGCAGTGGACTCTGTGCTGTTACATGGAAGGTTGTTATGGATCACTGCTCTATTATTTATAGAGCAGCATTTACAGAGGCCTTCACAACAGTATATAAATTAGCAGCTTAACAGGCCATTGCTAACTAAAAACATGGCATGAGCTGAAGCATCAAGTATGAAATTAAAATGTGACTTGGAGATAATAATGTTTGTAACACACATAGAAAGGAATGTAGATTTATTTTCCTGTTAACCATTTCACAGGCAGATTACAGTACGGTCTTTAAGAATTTTTGTGTGGATGTGTGTGTGTCTGTCCCCCTCATTTCTCGTATGCACAAAATGAGTATGTATGTGAATATATAGACATACGTATTTATGCCTAATAAATATTTTACTATATTTTCTCACATAGGTATTTTTAAAGATTAGTGTAAAACCTTGCCTATTTTTTTTAGCAGAAGGCTAATATAGCACAGAGGTAGATGAACAAGGAGAACAGTGCTAAAAGGGATCTATCCACTAATTGGACTGCAGGCTGCAACAACACTACAAGTGTCTTCACGAAAGGGCCTTGTTAGCTATCAATCAGGCAAATAACACTAACTTCCTTCCATATTCTGTTCTTTGGTAGCCTGTCAGTGAGAAGACCAAATCCAGCGAGAAACCTCACACCTCTATTTTAGTGTCATTCAGAATGAATAAGATTCAAAAGTCATCATATATGTAAATGAAATCATTATGAAATAAAGTCATCAAATACTGTAAATGACTGCTGGCTAGCTACAGTTTATTATTCAGCTAAAGAAAGATATGAATTTATGTTTATATACTAGGGATTCTGGAATAAGAGAATAGAATTATTAACCATGGGAAAACATAAGCAGAGGAACTCCAAGAACATACAGCTTTCGTTTGCAGTCCTGCCTTAATTAAATCAATGCTTGGCAATGAAAGACGTTTCTGATCTAAATCATGGTGGTTTCTGATGCTTTGGCTGGACTGGATCCTATTTTGCTGTCCCCTTCTCAAACATACCATGAGAGAAAGAGTAGGACTACTGTAGAGTAGGAAAGAGCTTGCAGTCTGGGCAGCCACAGCAGATGATGCAAGGGAAGGAACCCAGCTGCATTTGCTCCCTGTGTTCACGCAGATAGCTGGTGAGAGTCAGAAAAGGGAGGCTGCACTGGGCACTTCCATCCACAGAAATCAATAGCAAAATTGCTCTTATCTTCAATAGAGGAGGAAATTGTCTTCAGTTTTTGTATCAAAGAACCCATTGCTAGATATGCTTTACCAAGTCATCTTCCTTGACTATGTTCTTAGTTACTGGATCTTTCCAGAGATATTTTTAAAGGGCTTAGAAGTTAAATGTGGTATACCTTGCTTTATTTAGGTAATGGTGTTTTATTTTCAATTGCTAGCGCGGGTTATTTTCCTCTCAAGCTTATACATGATCTGCTCGTTCCATGTAGATATTATCCAGCAATGTGTTTTGTGATTATAGCCCAAAGTGAAGCGTCGCATAGTATTCGCATGGTATAAATAAAATTAATTACTGTCAGTTGGACCTCCAGACTGTTAGAATGTCTCAAATTACGGTACCACAGAGTTTCTCCAGCTTACTGGTCTGTCTGTAATCATCATCACAGAACTGAAAATCATGGGCTTTTTCCAAGCAGGTAACTCTATGCCCCTAAAAATGTTTTCTGCTTTTAAAACAAAAACCAAACTAATAAAACCAAATGAAACAACCCAAAAAAGACCACATCATTTTCTTTCTCCTGACCAACTTTGTGAAAGATGCTGCTAGTGCTGGCTCCTTCACCAGAGACATTCAAAGCTGTAGCTCTGTGCCCTATGTGAGATGGCAGGACGTTATGTGGGACTTTACACAGTGTGCAAGTCACAGTATATACATAGTATATGTTTGGGCTATTTAAAAGCAGTAGGGAAACTTAGAAACCCAAGTAGATCACTTCTGAGAGATATTCTCATTGCTTTCTCCTAGATTTTCACAAAAGTGTAAAACGGTACTTTGTTGTGGAGTGGCTTTTTTATTGTTTTGCATTTTTGTTTGGTTTTTTGTACACAAATACCTGGTGAATCAGACAAAGCAGGAGCATAAGGCTGATGAAAATAATTTCTTACAAAATCTCCTAGCTACTGAAAAAGAGCAGTAATCATCCAGCTATTGTCATCATAATGCTACAAGATGACTTAATTAGCTAGTTGATTTCCATGATGATGCTCAAAGAGATGGGGTCTGAGATGCATGAATTTGAGACAGGAGTTGTGAATTGATATGGCACCAAGAGGCTAATCAATTGTTCCCACTGCATTGTGACTGTGTTGGCTACCAGTGTTTCAACAGGAAAAACAAAGCTGTTTGTTAAGTGTGGGTCGTGCAGCTGGATCTCTATGGCATCACATTTGCAAGTTGAGCCAAGCCCCATGAAGAGAGATCAACTTAGACACAAATTTCCCCCAACTTTTGTCTGACTGTGGCATTTGTTTTATGTTGCTAATAACTGTAGCTTGCTAAGGAAATTACTTTCATCAGCGGATATATAATCCTATGGATTGTGAGTTTTCAACTTTATTTTTCAAACTTCAAGTCACAAAACTGAGCATCTGCACTGAGGAAAGTTCCTGTGCAACTACACCTTGCAATTCAAAGAAATAATATGCAACTAGAACAAGAAAAGCAAAAGAAAAGTATTGCATGCTGTGAACTCACAGTTCTTTTCTTACTGCATGATTTTGTAGCTGCACGTACATAAGGTTCTTAATACATTTTAAGAATTAATTTCCGTATCTTAATATGTTTGATTTTTTCAAGTATTATTGTCACCCAGAATGATCTACAATTTCACACACTCGTTTCGGAAAAAAGAACAAAAAAAAGCCTCAGAGAAGCTCTCAGCTTTAATCCATACATATTTCTGATATCTTCAATCTAAACTCCTTTTTAATTTACCCATAAACTGAGAAAGCAAGTTAATTTCTTTGATGCTTTCAGAGTGTAAGGCATATTCAGTGTCTGTTTTAACAAAAGTGAGATGCATTTTTTGTACTCAGCATAGAAAAGAAATAGAACAATATTTGTAGCTAAAAAATTACCTCAAAAGAAAGATGGTAAAGATATCACAAATGAAATTAAAAAGATATATTGTCAATTACCTCTGATGATATAATTTCAAGCAATTTTTTTAGCGACGACACCTTGGTTTTAATGAATCACTTTTGAGGGGTATTTTTCAATGAAATGTCTCTCTCTGGTGAGTAATTTAGAATAAATAAATCCATACTTGTATCAATAAAAAAAATAAAGTCCTTTTATTAGCCTCCTCGATTTATTAGACATGGATATTTAAGGATTAGAAAGAACTTCTGACACTGAGGTTTAGGGTCATTAAACAGGTCACAGGAGCCTTCAACAGTAAATCTGTGCAAGACAGCTTCAGCTGATGACTTCAATCAGGGAATTTGTTTACCAATCATTATAAATTTAATTTCATACAATATATAGACTCAGAGAATCTATATCATATCTAAAGTAATCTTCAGACTCTGCTCTGTTTTTGTTAGCATTCAATGAATAGTTCATAATTGTATCTCTCCCTGCATTTTAAATTCTAGAAATGAAGTCCATCCTTTTATTAAAAAAGCAAAAAAGACACATGAAAAAGCTTGCCTCTGTGAATTCACCTTAAATTTTGAAAATATCATCCCTATAAATCTGTGAAATGACACAATTGAAAAGTGCAATATTGTTTGAAATGGAAGCTAATTCTGTATCTTCAGAAAATCACAAATAGTGTTTCTGTGTGGTTGTTTACTATGCTAATGATATGAAATTAGGAATATATGAATTATATATAATAGTGAAAAATATTTGTGCTGATACTTCCCATGTATGACAGGCAGGAAAAGAGCAGCCTTTTATTTTTTTTTTTTTTTTAATTTCTGTTTTGTAGTTATTAGGAAGACCTATCTAGAGGTCTCAACATTTCAAATAAGAAAAATAATATACTGGGCCTTAGATATTGGAACTTGAAAATAACAGGTAATTAAATGTACATGTGTCTGTGTGCATGTGCACATTTAAAATTTGATGTAATTGGTTTTGTATTCCCATTTGCTTAAAGCATTTTCTGCTTTCTGTATGTACGCCTTTAAAACTTGTATTTTCTACTTCTACAGCATTGATAACAGAACATTCTCTAGATACAAATTTTCATCATAACTAAAACATTTTGTTATACCAGTTTGTTTATTTCTCTGAATATATGGGAGTGTATATATGAATTGTACACAACTTAAGAATGCATTCGTCCTATGTTCATGTTGTTGACACAACTAGTTCTTCTTGCAATTTCACTTTAAAAGAAAACAAGGATTATCTCCAGAAGTGAGACTGGAAAAAATTGGAGAACTTTGACTTTTTATTTTGAAAGCTTCATGTAGCACAATATCTGACAGAAGTAACAATGAGTTTTAACCCACAATTTATGTTATTTCAGAACCCTGTATAAAGGATTTTACATGGAAACTGGGGAACTCTGTTATACACAAGAAGGTGTAGTGAAAGTACTGGCAAAAAATCATGGTGTTGGTAAGCACATGTGGAAGGGTAATCATGTATTGAAACATTTTCACTAAAAATAGAGTTGAATAACTGTTAAGCCATTTTTCTTTGAAATCTCATGTATATTTAGGCATACTAATTCTTTAATGATTTAAAAAAGGTTTTAAAATACATTATGAAGTTGTGTATTTTTAGAATAAGAGTTCTGGAGACCCTAAGGTTCACAATGATATCAAATAGCTAGTTAACAAATATGAACCATAAATCAGAATATGTGACTATGGAAGTTTTTGTCATAGCACAAAAAATAATTTTCCTGCACTGTAAAGTGAACACATAAATTAAAAGAAAATGTTACATAAGACTGTCAGTAAGTGTATTTTTTTGTGTTTTTCTTTTGGTAACATAAGTAAAATGGAAACTATTCCATTACATTTGCATTCATTTACATAATAAAACAAATGTGACTTTCCATCCATAGAGAACACATACAGTTTCCTATGCTGGTAATTTTTCTCTGTTAAGATTAAATTTTACCCACTTTCCACTTTAATACTTAATAAGCAGAAAAATTAAACTCTATACAATGACAGAGGCAATGTGTACATGCTTTAAAAAAAAAAAAGGTAAAATAATTCTTAGAAAGGACAATTTATGTATCTGTCCTCACCTACACATGGCATATTCTAGTTTGCTATTGGTTTTAAGAAGGTTGGAAATTCTCAAAGTCATAAAGTGTAACAGATACTGCATGTGTTGAAAGCAGAAGGAATTCTCTCCATGCTTTTAGGACTGTTTTAGGCTAATTCTAGTTTTTGAATATACTGGAAATAGCTATCAGTGGACAATTGCCATGTTTTTCTCCATACAGTGTGGTTCTTTTGTGATAAAAAAAGGCTTTAATATTGTAGTAAGAATGCTGTTTTCTTTCTTTTGTGACACGGAGAATTCCAGAAGAGGTGGACCCCAATGTCAATATGCTCCTCCATAAACATACATAAATCTGCTTGGAAAAAAAGTAGACAAAAGAATTTTTGTTGCTGAAATTTTTATTGTGAAAGGTGGCTTTAGGAATACCATTCCTGTGATTACACATTCAGGCTGCAGATCAGTTAAAAATTAAAAAAAAGAAAAAAATGCAAAATTAAAAGAAAAGTGATTCTAACTTAAAATTTAAAAAGTAATTTCCTACTGAAATGTTTATTTCAAAAATTCTATCAATTTTATCTACTTACAAGTTTAAAGTTACTTAGGCGGAATATTTATTTCCAGTCAAAAGGGAGTGATGTTTCTGGCAAGAACTTAGAGAGCACCAGTTTGATACATGATTAGATCTTCTGACTTCAGTGGACCTACAGACCAAAATGCAAGGCTAAATTTTTGTCTGCTCACAGTGTAATTGATAATATGCAGAAGGACTACAGAGAGAGCCACCCCCTGGTTTGTTTAGATATGGTTTCTTTTTTCTTCTTTTCACACGCATTAAATATCTTCCAAAGGATTTATTTTACATCTGCTCCTCTGTTAGCCTGCAATCACTGGTTTTCTTATTGCTGCAGATGAAACCTCAGAAGTGCAGCTCTGAAAGGCAGTGCTGCTTTTGCAGGAAAAAAAAGAAACAGATGACAACAAAACTATCACACACAAAAAATGTCTCTCTTTTATCATTCTAATCAAACCTGATTTTCATTTTTGAAAGTGTAATTCTAACACTACACCTGGGAATACCTGGTCATTACATCTGAACCTGGCACAGCAGCATGTACATGGTTGGGCTTGCCTGAACTCCATGGGATAGAGCTTTAGGTGGTAAAAATTGGGATAGCTGCATGTGGATGCCGTGGAGCTATGCTGATTTACACCAGGTCAGCGACTAGTTCTGTGCATTGATTTACTGCAACCAGTTTGAACCCATTAGACTTACGCCAGTATAAACCTGAGGAAACCCAGTGGTGAATCAAGCCCAAAAAGAAAGAAATCTTTCGATAACTCCTTAACAGCTGTGGAAATATTGGCTGGTTCTCTTAGGACTTCATTACCACATCTGATGAGAATGCTGATTTATGGAGGCCAGTAAACAAATCTCAGCAGAAAGGGTGTTTCAGAAAACACAGGGAAACATATCCAGTGCATGAACAGACCATCTCAAGGATTGTAATTTCTTGCACTGTCTGCGCCACACTAAGATTTAATGGAAGACATTTCTAACTAACACTTTGGATTTAAAGGCAGATGAAAGAAGCAACACAAAGCCCCTGTGGCCTGTTGATATAAAGGAGCAGGGGCAAGGAGGATCCTAGCACTTGGTTCATTCAATGACTCATCATGTAACACTGGGCTCATCATTTGACCCCTTCTTGCCTCAGTGAACTCAAGTAGAGATTAGGGTGAAAAATGTAGGTTCCTATTGGAAAACAGATGATTTATAACAGAGCTTCCTTGAGTAAATACATTACAAAGAAGTGGTAAATCCATAAATTTTACATGTACAATCATAAACAATAGAGTCAATGTCTGCAACAACCTCAATTTCTCCTTCATTCTTCAGGTTGTTTTTTTGTCTTACTGCATTATTTTCATCATAAAACCATGCACATTCATAACAGATCAGCAAATGAGAGTAATGCTGTTACTTTCTGGATTTGTGGTCTGGTAAGTAAAAAGAGTAAAACCAGATTCCCACTCCTCCCATAAATCAGCAAAGGCAATGATGCCAGTTATATCTACTCCAATATCAAAAGTAAGTTTTACAAAAATTGTTTTGGACAGCTGTCTGGACCAAGCAATTTCAGCTGTTGATGGTGTATGCACATGTGTGTGCTGGAGATGTAGAGAGAAACCTGTTCACAATCTGTTTTTCAGACATTAGTTTATTTTGTACTTTACCACGTGAGCATGTGGCCCACAAATTGTCTTGTACTGAAGGCCATTTTATTCAGTAACAAATTGTGTGCTCCTCGTCTTCAGTTTGGGAAAAAAACCCATCAAAATCAAACACTAGGAAAAAAATCACGTCTCAACAGCATTTGTTGCCTTAGTTTTTCATTTTCATGGTTTGGACAGATCTCCTCACTGTTGTTTTATTCATCAAAATGATCACAAAAGCTTTCACTATGAACAACAGAAATATACAAGTGTTCTGCCAGTGTATCAGACAAAAGATCTAAACATATTTTGACAGACTGGCTGCATACAGGGCTAATGGTATAAGAAATGTGAAATGATGGTAAGGTTACGAAATACGGTGAAAAAACACACATCCCATAAGAATTAGGATTCTTTCAAAGTTCAAATGTCAGCCAATTAAATCCTCTGTTTAAATGCTGAGACAAAAAGCCACAAAGATCTCAATGCTATCTCATCAGAAGAAGGGGTTTTTTTACTCCCCTGCTGGCAGCTTGTAGATGCAAAAGGTCTTGATATAGAGAAGGGTGCTAGTATAGCAGCAGCTAAGGAGTCTCAATCAGATAAAGTGACATCTGTGACAGATAGCTCTCTTACACAGGAGTCACACAAGCCTTGCTTGCCTTTCTCACGGGAATGATCCACCACTATTACAGTATCTCTAATGCAGCTACTAACATGAAGTTTTAAACTCATTCACAGTTTGAAACAAGATCACATTTACAGTGAAAAGCCAAAGTCTTAAGTAGCATGGAAACTCAGTTCAGTTTTCCTTATCACTTCTCTTCTATAGCTTTAATCAGGTGTTTTATTTATTAGGGATTCAAAAAATAGTCTCAATGAATAGCCATTCATTTCTCTTGTCCCCATCCATTTTGTACTTTTGATGCTACATAGATGTGTCTTTGAATAGAAGTTTGAAAAAGGTTTTTTCTAAATTTAAAATAAGTTACACTATCATGTTATGAATTACACTGTTTACAGAAATATTGAAATGAAAAATACTTAAAATTAGGCTTTGTATGCATTAAAATTCATTTCTACTACAATAAGAAGGCATCAATATGATTTCCTAACATGTTTTCCACATAAAATCTGATCATTAGCTATTCCTTTCAGGTCTGAAGAGGAAAGAAAAAAAAAAGGAATTTTAAGATCTTTTCAGAAAAAATTCACTCAACTTTGGGGTTTCAGGAAAAGATAAAGATACCTGGAAATTTAATCGAAAGGTACAGAACAGGACACATTTTCTAGAAAGGGTTCAGGGATTTTTATATTAAACAGGTAAACTGGAAAAGAAAGAAAAATTTGCGTATTGGACAAAGGAAGAGGATGCTTACAGGAGTGGTAAGACAATAAGCAATCTACAATATCAGAAGAAAAGAATATTATTATTTCTATCTGGAAAGTCATTTCAAGCAGAAAGTGATACACGGTGCAAAAGGCATCCAGGAAAGGATTCTTTATACCAAGTGAATACTACAGTGAAATTTAAATTAGGTCCTTAAAAGAAAATATCTGATGTCACGTCACAGATATGACCAAATAGAGAGGAGGAAGAGATAATAATTTTGAACATGATCTTCCTCTTGACTCCATTTTAAATAATCTGTGCTTAGTTTCTTAATCTTTTCATCTTCAGATATATTTTGGTTTTGCTTTTTTTCTAAGTAAAGAAACTTTTTTCTTAATTGAAACAAATCAGCTGTACTCTAAACATGGCCCCATATGTCTCAAAATAAGTGATTTATCTCTCAGATATTGTGCATATATAGGTGCTCTTATAAGGATTACTTTAGATGATTTTTTAGTATCAGTGAAGAAAAACCTGTACTTTCAATTAAAAAGTTGTAATTGTTCAATTAAAAACCTGTACTTATAATTTAAAGTTGCCATTAACTTGCAAAAAGCCTGAAAAAGTGAACATTGTGATATAAGCAAGTATCACTAAAAGCACCAATAGTATTACAGATTACACAAAGTATTTACACTTTTCTGGAATCAGAATGGCACTAAATATTAATTGTAAGGTTAAAAATATCTGGTCTTCACAGGAAGATACATTTATTAACAAAATTTAGATTTTTTTTATTCCCTAGAGCTCTTACAAATGCACAAGACACAGTCTCAATACATTCAGGACCTGCTTCAAAACAGATTATTGATATTCTGACCCACAGCTCTCTTGGAGGATATTGAGTATCAGCTGCCTCAAAGGTTGGCGCCAACCTTCCTCTTCTATGCACCACAAACCAGAATTAATTGCAAATCAATCGAACAAACTACAACTGATCAGTAAACCAATTAGTAATTTTAGCTGTTCATCCTGTCTTCATTTACTGAGGGGAAAGATGTGGGATGAAGGAAAGTGATTTCTAGTTAACATTTACGATTTTTTTTTCACTCTGGTAACAAGGATGCCCTTGTAAAAACATTTCAAGCAGGGACATAGCCAAGCTAGGCAATTCCATCACTTTCATTACATTCTTCTTATAGTTCTTTGGTTTTCTTTCCTTCTTATGGTTCTTTTTTTTCTCCCCGAGACTTTCTTCGGATGACAGTGGAGTAAATTTTTACATTTATATTTTCCATGTTTCACCTATGAGTTCACCACTATTTCTGAATCTATTCAGAACATTCAGAGTGCAAATACCTACTCCCATGTGCATTAACTATTCTGACTCTCACTGGATTACTACATTGCTGCTTGCTGTTTCTAAAATGGGAGAAATCTGCAGCTACCTCTGGAGAACCCATAACTAGACTCTAAAAGGGGAGCTTTTGCTTTGATTTCATTGAGATTTGATGTTTCTTTTTTAATCTTCAAGCAATTCAAGAATTAAGTTATTTTTTCTACAATCTGCATATCACTTGAATGTAAGTACTTTGCAGTTTAAACAAGGCTACAATGCATGTCACATCTACATTGACTTGATCTTTCTCATTATACAAAGTAGGTGATTCCATGGAAAATCTATTCAATTGAATGTATTTTAAGTGGTCAAAACATAGCAGATTATATTTTATGCAAAAATGTGTCTTGTGAGCAAAAAGAGCTATGTGAAATAAAAGTGTTTAACTGAAGAAGTCAAAGGAAAAAAAAAAAAACCCTAACTCTCACACCAGGTACATTTTAAGGTCTCAAAGGTTCCTGGAACATCAGAATACGTATTCAAAAAAAGGTTTAGGTCTCTTGCTTTACAGCAAATAGGTATTCAAGAAATTAAATGTCTAGAATGTTACTAGGAGATTACTCAGTAGGCTTTTTTAGAATTACTTTTTGTAAGCATAATTATCTTTGTGTAGATTGTTTAATTATTAGATTGTGGCTCTTCTTGATAAAACAAAGAAACTTAATCCAGAAATAAAACAAGATTTAGTATATGTTCTGGTCTCATAACACTCTATATAATCCCTAGTAAAAAAGAAAAGATACACATATATTTCCAGGGAAACAGTATTTTTTGTGTGAAATTGTCTAATACTGAAAAAGTTGAAAACTGAACTCCAAAAGCTTGACTGATTGTGACAGCAGCTCCTTTCACCAGCTGACTGAAATTAACAGTTTCTTTCAGTTGTCCTAATTAAGACCAATGGGAGTTCTGGAATTCACCAAAGGTGTTTCAAGTTGCACCCTTGTTTAGGTGTTGGTGGTATCAGCTTCTACTTTATTAAACAAACAGTTTAGTCTAACTTGAGAACAACTCCTTTCTTAGGGTGCTCTTTCAAGAAGTGCTTGGGTTGATACCGTCTATGAGTGCTTCTTAATAGAGAGCACTGCAGTTAGTGATGAAAAGGATATAATTTCTGGTGAAAGATTAATATATGGTGGGAGCAACTCTGACAATGTGAATACAAAACTGTTACTGAACAAGCAGTCACTAAGGACTCACAGAAAACACTGCTTGCCTTTTATAATGACTACACTTTTCTGCTACAAAAAGGACAGATCTGTAACATACTCAATGTGGGGATACCATGACTTTCAGTGCTGAGTCCTGAAGGAGCCTTTCGTAGGTTATAATATGGATGCCTGAGGTTAAAGAAAAGGTTGCATTAGAAAGGCACACACAGCAGATGTGAGGAGCATCCTGGGTGCAGCTGCAGAAATCTCACACAGAGGAGAAGTCTGGATCTCCATGTGCTCTGGCAGTGCCATATATTTTTTTCTTAGCAGTATCCTATACTTTGTGATGACACTTACTGCAGAGGGCTGCCTTTAAAATGGGATCAGATGAGGAGAGCCCAGTCTTTTGTTTATTAGTATAGCAGATCCAGCATGCACCCAAGGATGGCAGGAACAGGCTTAGTTCCTAGAACACCCTGTGACTGTATTTAAACTCCTATCTGTATGAAAATGCTGTTTTCACCAGTCTGGTTGCAACCATGCTCATGCAACTGCACATACCAAGCCATATTTGCTGACTATCAGTACAAACCTGAAAGGGACTGAGGAAAGTATGACTGAGAACCACAGTCAATCCTGCAGCTCCGGTCCACAGACTCTCTAGGGTAGCAAATGGCTGCATTTTGGTGTGATTAAGCACTCACTTCACCAAATACTCCTAGTGAGGTCTGGAAAGTAAGAAAGTACTTCAAAATTCCACATCTGAGTCTTGCCCAAGGTTATAACGCATGATGCATCTGCTGCATAACTGTACTTTTACAGCTATTATATATGACAGTTCTTCCATGCTCAGAGTTTAATTTGGTTATTAGATATATGCCTATAAATTTCAGACTTTCTTCTTAAATGGATTTCAAGCACATTAGGAGTCATAAATTAAGTGCTACTATATTTGAGAGAAAATTTTAGTATTGAGTTTTTCCTTGCAAAGTATTCAAAATCTCCTAATTTTTTCTTCATTGCTATGAAATAAATGGCAGTAGAACCATAAGTCATTTCAGATAGTCATTTATATAGTGTCATTCAGAGAATGATGTATTACTTGACTTTCACTGAAGAAGTGAAAAAATGTCTTGAAATAAAAGTTGTATAGCGGGTTGGTTGGTTCTTTGTTCTTGGGAGATTAATGGGCCATTTAACTGAAAGATGCATGTGTTGTATTTAATCTTTTTTAATGTAATTATTACAGGGGAGGTGGAGGGTTTAGACATTTACAAAGACAAAATTGTCCTCTCCTTCAAATATAATTACAGTAGCAATGAATTTGGTTCCATTTTCTGATGTACTTGGGCAACTTAAATGGTGGATGTTTTTAATATATTTGCTGGTATTGTTCTTGTTGAGGTCTGTTTGTGTAGTACATATACATATACTCTTGATGGGCTTAATCCTCCTAGTAATATTTCTCACGGTCCTTACTCTTATAGGCACCATGCAGAGGAGAGATAGTTCATGAGGGTTACCAGGCCTAATTCCCACAATCCAGGTTCTCTTCCTAGAATTTCCTGCTCTAGAGTTTCTGTGTGACCTTGACCAAACACATCTGTATCCCATGTCTTCTACTCGGGTCTTTGTCTCTTCTTAGTATTGTCTTCAACTTTTGCTTCTGGCTTATCACTGACCCTGAAACTGCCCTCACTTCTGCAGAACTCTATTAAAAGCATCAGGGTTCTACCTGAGAAGGCTACAATGTGCTTTACTCTTTCTGAATTTCTGAAAAATTGTAAACCTGGAGCTCAGTGTTTCTGAACTGTGTATTTGTGCTCTGTTTCACTCCCTGTCCCTGAGCGAAGCCGTGGCTGTACCACCTGGTGCCACAGACAGCCATGCATCCATCTGCTCTCAGGTCAGACACACCAGTGGGCAGGAGAAGGCAACGCCATGGTATTTGGATGGACACACTGAGAGTGGACACACCACATATCTCCACTTGTTTCCTTCTTCTCAGAGAGATCCTGGAAGGGAGGAAGAGTAGCTGTTCATGTAAACCCTGGGGTGTCAGCACTGGTCTTCTGGCCCAGAATCCAAATGCCATGGCTTGTACCTAAGTTTTCTTGCACTATAAAATTAGTGACCTTTCCCATAAATGTTATTGGGAACATCTGAATTATCATCCAGAGCTTTCCCAGGTATGTGCAGCACTTGTGTCAGGCTAGAACTCTGCCAGAAGACTTACTAGCAGACTTTACTTATATGAGAGTGGGCTGAGATCATACCCAAATCCCATTCAATTTCCTGAAGCAGGCAGACAACCAGCTTCCACATGAATGGAGTGGGACACCTGAGCTACCAGCATAGCAGCAGAGGAGTAGGAAGGGACCGGAGAAAGGGGAAGGCCAACGGGTATCCCCACATATGGACTTAGCACCGTGGCACTACTGACAAGGATAATAAAATGTATATTGATCCTGATCTGTGACAAATCCTCATTATTATTTACGTATGTTTGCAATAACAAAAATTAGGTGACCGGTATGCTTTGCATTTGATATCAGCTGGTACAGATGGATCATGACTGACTTTTACAGCAGCCACTCAGAACTGGCTTTTCCTCTCACTAAAATAGTCCATCTCCATAAATATTATAGATATTTTTTGTTATTACCTAATTTTTCCCTGCTCCCAAAAAAGTATGTTTCCTTTCCCATCTTTTTACCCACATAAATATTCTGTGTAAGGCACTGCCCAACTGAAAACCCTTCAGAATCAGCTCTGTTCCCTGAAGAGGTCGATTCTTTCTCCAGCAACACTTATGTTGATAAAAATGGATTCCTGTGTTCTAGTTGGAATTATTTTCCCAAAGTGAGAGGACAAGTGGCCCAGATCACAGAGGCATTACTGTCCCCATAGGAAGGTAATATATATATACATATGTTACCTTTATTCAAAACTGCTGTTAAAAAAGCAAGCTGGATTAATATGGAGTCAGCTTCTTTCAGCAACGGGGTAAAAAAATTCTAAAGAGACGAAATACTTCAAGGCAATTTCACAAATACTGAAAATGTCCAGACTTACTGGTCCTGTCACATTTAATTTAACTGATGACATAAACACTAGGCAGGGTTACACAGAATTATTTTATGTTTTTTTATGAACCTCAATTCTTTTCTCTATTATACTCTTTAGCACTTACAATTGCCTTGTGAACTGAAGTGAAATGCATCATTAATCCCTGCAAAGCACCTTGTGTTTAATTATTTAGACATGTAGGGAGATTAGGCCTCTTTAGTCAGAAGTTCTTTTCAAATAACATAGTCTTAATTTGCTTCTACTTTCTCCTATTCTTTCTTTCTTTTGTCAGATTTTGGAGATTTTTACAGTCATATTTTTGTACTATTCTGCTTTATTATTAAATTCACAGTGGGCCTTAAAAAGTCCTTCTAATGGAATGTATTTTTCAAGGCACTGAATATAAATTCCCAGAAGAAATTTAGCTGTTTCTTGAATACGTCATAGGCTTTTCTCCTACCCAATCGGAAGTGAAATCTTAAATAGCTTCATATATTTGGTGATATAAAAATGCCTTATTCTTTTAAACAATGGAATGAATTGTAGCAGTTTTCTAAAGTTCTTTCATTTACCAAGAATAGGTAACAACCACATCATTTGGAATTCATCTAAGAGTTTCCAGATTTCTCAAGAAATCATTAATTAATCAACCTGAAATCATTCATCATGATAAGTATATTCACTTAAAACTAGTTCAGAATGATTTTTAAGTTTTCAAAGCAAAAGATGTTTCTTGGTACTTTACTTTCCTTTTGGTATTCAGGTTTAAAAATTATGATGAGGAAGAAGGATTTTAAACTCCAGGATTTAAAGAAAAGAAAAAAGGGTGTTGAACTTTCTAAAACCAATTATCAGAAAATCTTACTGGCTTATTCATAGGGCCAAAGGTTTAATTTTGCTATGTTCATTACTTGTTGGAGAGCTGATAAATTTCAGTGAGCTTTTCCACTGTGATATCTCAGACCTGACAGGGTATCAGTATGCCAGATTAAGTGGCATGAAAAGTTGAAGAGGTATTCAATTAAAGAAGGATTGAAGAACTGTCATACACTTAATGCTTGTTGACACGAGAGTAATTTTTCTTTTCTTTTCCCCCCTTTAAATAGGGCCTGTCAAACAACTATGATAGACTTTTTTGATAAGATTCCCGTTTGGTTGATAAAGATAACCACAGAGACATAAAAGGTCTAGACTTCTAACAGTTTTTGTGTTAATATCACATGACATTCTGCTTGAGAAAGTAGCATTATGCAGTATCAATAAAACACATATTAAAAGTTGGTTATTAGATGGTTTTCAAAAAGTATTTGTCAAAGGCAAATCATTGTCAAATGAGGATTTTGCACTGGGATTCCACAAAGACACAGGGCTACTCAACATTTTAATGAATGATCTGCTAGTAGATGTAAAATCCCTGCTCTTAAAATTTGAAGAGGACATAAAAATAATAGACTTTTAATATTGATGAGGACAGGCAGCCATAATTAGTCATCAAGTGTACTGGGACAACTCATCCAGTGTGTATTTTAATATACCAAAGGATAAAGTTATCTGCCAATGAATAGTGAACAGGCAGCATCTTCATGAGATAAACTTTGATTCTACAGTTATTGTGACTGTGGGAAAAGATCCACAGTCCAATGTAGATGAGACCTGAACATGTCTATAGCAAGAATTAATTCTTGGATAACTACATGGAAACAAAAGGTAGTGAATCAGAGAAGATACTGTAGAAGTACACTGTAGAGGATATCATACAGAAGAACTCCTAAGAGCTCTGTCTGTTTAACTTCACAGAAAGAAGATTAAATAGTAATTTGATTACAGGTTGGAAACCAGATATTAGTGATATCTTAATCTAGTTGGTAGAAGTACAATAAAAAACAGTAGCTGGAAGCTGAAACCAGACATGTAAAGTGGAAAAAAACCCGTGAGTGTAAAAAAGACTTCAGCCATTTGAAAAATCACAAAAGTGATGGAGTTTCCATCTCTTGATTTTTTCATTGAAGTCTGATGGGAAAGCGATACTGAATATTCTCTGAGCTCAGTAGATTTTAATCCACACTAGTTATCAGAATATTATTTATCATGTGTTCTTGCCATAAAATCTATTACTATTACACCCATTAGGTCCTGCTAGATATGTGTTGTATAATATTGAGGTATTTAAAATCTAACACTGGAGATAGAAATGAAAATTTGGCTGAAGTCTTCAATATGAGAGTGATTTATACCCTCTGTCTCTTCTAGAATAAAAATCATACCTAACAAAATAATTCAGCTGGATACATAATTTAATGTTTATGATTTTCTCAGTCATTAGAATGATCACAGATACTCATACTGTAAAGAGTCATAAATTCAAATGGGAGACACCAAAGAGGTAGGAAATTAAACTGAAGAGAATTTTTTGAGCACAGAGGGCCTGCCAATCCCAAGATGGGGTTACCAGAAATTAAAACTGCGTATCTTTGATATTTGTAGAAAAATAAATTCTTGATTACCTTAATTAAAAATGACTGATAGGAACCTTGACATGAATAGTAGTTCAGATCTATGATGAAAGAATTCAAAATGACTGAGGCATTTATTAAGTTTTGCTGCTCTGTGTTGTTTTTTTATGCTTGGTCTGTCTGGCAGCAATCACAGAGGTTTGAATGCTATTATGAAACACTGAGAAAGCAGAACATCTGATTACGAGTGATTTTCAACACTTTCTGAGACTAGCAAGAGCATCTGAAGGAAGAGTTTAGATGCTGTGTATTTAGGAAACCTGTGCATTCATTGCTTATACTGCACTTGGGTTAGGACAAGAATATTAGCTCACTACTTAAAGAACAAGCCACAAGTCTATGGGAATCGGTGACATGCATCCCATGGTCCTTAAGGAACTGGCTGATGTTGTTGCCAAGTCACTCTCTATGGTATTTGAAAATTCATAGTGCTCAGGTGAGGATCCCAGTGACTGGGGAAAAGGAAACATGGCTCCTGTGTTTTAAAAAAGGGGAGAAAGGAGGACCTGGGCAGCTACATACCTGTCACATTCACCTCTGTGCCTGGGAAGGTCATGAAGCAGATCCTTATGGAAACAATGTCAAGGCACGTGCAAGACCAGGAGGTTATGTGAGGCAACCAGCGTGGTTTCACCAAGGGCAATTTGTGCCTGACCAATCTGGTGGC
>VZRQ01003908.1:97396-113174 GCA_013397975.1 Machaerirhynchus nigripectus | reverse complement strand
GACAAAAAAGTAGTGAACAAGTTGTTGTGGAGTACCTTTTATTTGGGTGTTATTTTTTGTCTTTCACAGAACATTCCATTACCAAAAGATGACAATAGTGGAAAACTTGCTAAAAAATGCTAATTTATTTATTAAGATATTAGTTTATATTTTACAGCTTCCTTTCACATGCTTCATGTTTAGCTAGTCAGGACAATTGCTTGGTATGCAAGCGTAATTTTTCTAGACATTAGATGAGCGGAGAGATAGTGGGATATATGTTTAAATATAATGCCCACATTGTATTTTGACAAGAGTTGTATTCTCTACCCAAATTACACTTTTTCCTTATAAAATTGTTTTATTTATCTTCCTAATTATGAATTATTTGAAGCATGTATAGTCTTCAGTCAGAAAGAATTCATTTAGTGTACTGTATGAAAATATGGACATATTTTATAGCAATATTGTTATAATGATGTATTAAGGGCTGACAAATCATATACACTTAAATTCTTATATCCAAAATCTATGTACTGTAACTGCTTTGTAAGTTTTCATGAAGAGTGTACTAATATGTTAAATAGCAACTGTATTCTCTTAGCTTGATTTTATGACAATTATACATGTAAAGGGTTAAATTTCAGAAATAAGCTAAATTCTTTTATTTGTTCAGATTTTACTTATTGTTCTTTTTCTCCTTTCAGTCCTCCTTTGCTTCATTAGATGCAGTAATATCTCCCTTGCCTGTGACAATTTCCATTAATATCTAAAATGCAGCTATTAAGTATCATTACAAGAGAAGATTATAGAAGGATACCACATACAATAACACTGAAGATAAAGACAATAGTCACATTTTCATTTGTTTCTTTGTTCTAAAAATTTAAATCAAATTCCATGCACTTTCAAGCATTCTTTGCTCTGCTTATGCTTTCAAAGTGCTCTAAAAAGAAAAACCTTCACAGACAAATAAATTAATCTGTTAGGATTACCTCAACAAAGAAAATACTGCTCCTGTCAGAGATTTTTTCTGCCCTGCAGCCCCCCAGAAGAACAACTGTCAGTAGAAAAAAAGAAACTATTTCAGGTATATATATAGATTTTTTTTTTAAATAGGGGAATTTAGTTACCGATGTGTTTTAATAAAGCACTTTAAAAGTGAAGAACCACTCATAAAGTGTTCTGCATTAAAAGCCAGTCTGTGACACCATCTAAGTATTTGGTCAATCAGCTTTTAGAAAATTATCTAAACATATCTATGGCAATCTAATTATAGCTAAAGGTCTAAATCTGAACATTATGAAGGAAAACTGAAATCGCAAACCTCCTGTACTGGAAATTTCAAAATCCTTACAGTATTTATCCTCTGAACCAAGATGAGTTGTATGTCTTAAGAGAAGCTAACAGGTTTTATTCTTTTCCTGAGGTGGAGAACTGAAAAATTGGGGGAAAATTAATTGGATATTGATGTGGGCTTGTTCCACCTAGGTTTGGATGCACTATAACCGAGTGTATGTCCTTTGCAGGCAATGGGAAGAGATAGTCAACTCAAGAGCAACTTAAGTCACCCAAAATAGAGGAGCATCAGGCCTGTTAGAGTCTCAGTGCCTGAGAAAGTTAGAGAATAGATTATCTTGAATGCAATCACATGGCACACATGGACAATCAGGGGGTCAGACCCAGACACCATGGGAATGGGAAAGGCAGATCCTGCCTTTGTAACCTGGTCTTCTTCTGTGACCAGGTGACACACCTAGTGGATGAGTGAAAGGCTGTGAATGTTGTCTACAAGCACTTTAGCGAAGCCTCAGACAGCCACAACATTCTCCTGGGTTAAAAACTGGCTGGATGGCCAGGCCCAGAGAGTGGTGTTGAGTGGGGTTACATCCAGATGGTGGCAGGTCGAAAGTTTGGTTCCCCACGGCTCAGTATTAGGCCCAATCCTGTTTGCAGGAGTGTTGATCTGCTGGAGGGCAGGAAGGCTCTGCAGAGGGATCAGGACAGGCTGGATTGATGGGCTGAGGCCAGTGGTGTGAGGTTCAACAAGGCCAAGTGCTGGATCCCGCCCTTGGGTCACAACAACCCCAGGCAGGGCCACAGGCTGGGACAGAGGGGTGGAAAGGACCTGGGGGTGCTGGTGACAGCAGCTGAACATGAGCCAGTGTGTGCCCAGGTGGCCAAGAAGGCCAGTGGCATCCTGGCCTGGATCAGCAATAGTGTGGCCAGCAGGTCCAGGGCAGGGATTGTCCCCCTGTACTGGGCACTGGTGAGGCCACACCTCGAGTGCTGTGTCCAGTTCTGGGCCCCTCAGTGCAAGAAAGACATTGAGGTGCTGGAGTTCAGAGAAGAGCAAGAAGGTGATGAAGGGTCTAGAGAGCAAGTCCTGTGAGGAGCAGCTGAGAGAGCTGGGGGTGTTTAATCAGGAAAAAAGGAGGCTCAGAGGAGACCTTACCTTTCTCCACAAGTGCCTGAAAGGAGGGTGTGTCCAGGGCTGGTCTCTTCTCCCAGGCAGCCAGTGACAGGATAAAGCTGGGCTCAAGCTGTGTCAAGGGAGATTCAGGTTGGACACCAGGAAGAATTTGTTCACAGAAAGGTTGCCAGGCATTGGAACAGACTGCCCAGGGAGGTGGTGGATTCAGCATCCCTAGAAGTATTTAAGAAATGACTCAATATGCCACATAGTGCTATGGTTTAGTTGATATGGTGATGTTTGGTCAAAGGTTGGACTCAGGGACTTTTGAGATTCTTTCTGACCTTAATGACTCCATGAATCTATGATTCTATAAAATCAAAATCACCTCACAAAGGTATCTAACTTTCTCTATCAATTGTACTGGGAGATAGCATGTGCCATGAGAAGAAATATAGGGTCCGAAGGTTAATGTGTTCATGAACAATTTCAAGATCTCTATGTGTAGACATAGAATATAATAGATATATATTTTAAAAATGTATATGCAGATATCTGGTGAATACCTGCATATAGTTGAAAAATAAAACTTCTGATATATAATCTTTTGTGTCAACAGAAAATACATTTTCTCCACAATGGAAAATTTCCACTAAGAAATAGTATTTTTGGTAAAGCTGCAAAAAAGGATGGTTTTTATATGGGAGGTGGAACAATTGACTTCGAAATCTTTCAGTCTGTCAAAGGAGAAATACACGTTTTTCATAACTCAACTACAATCTGATCTCTTTTGATATCAGGGAAGCTAGAGCTAGACTATGTCCTCAGGTTTGACTTTTGGATAGACTGTCTCTCCCAAGAGAAATTTTTTCTATTTCTTCCAGTCATCGTGGTTCAGTGTGGGTGTACCTCATCCATCATACCACAGAGAGCACAGACTGACACAAGAATTTGCCTCTCAGAAGGAAGTGGTTACATAACCACCAAGATTAAAATAATATTTCTGAATTTACTTACACATTTTTGTGTAAAAACCTCATGTGCTTGATCACTCCCATCAACCTGAAGAATGGAGAATGAATAAATAAGTGACAACATGAGGCTTCAAAAGTCCTGGTTGAGCAGAAAAGCAATCTGCCTGATTTTCTGAAGTGCTAAACATCCAAGAGCTGTGATTGAACCAGTGGTTTTGTGCTTGAAGTAACATCTGTCCACATGTGACATATGGACATAGGCTATACCTCCCTCAACAGTGTACGTCTGGCTGGTGTTCCTTGCTGCTCCAGGCAAAGTGGAGCTGACTCTCATTGTCTTTGTTGCTGCAGCTCAGAAAGAATGCAATTACACTTTCTACCAGAATAAAATCTTTCGTATTCTCCTTCCAGACTAAGAACAATAACCACACGCAACTGCAAGTGGCTATGAATTTGTTACTGAGTATGAAAACACAACAGGAGTTATCATATTTGCTAGAATAAGAAGGAGCTGGTAAAATCATTACAAGCCAGGTGCTTTCAGTCTCTCCTCAGTGATGACTATTTAGGTGGAACTTAATTTCTGCTCTTTTTAGTAGCCGTCAGTCCAGTATCTCTTGGACAGCCCCAGAATGATTTCAGAGCCAGAAAAATTCTCAACCAGATACACATGAAATCAGCCTCAGTGCTCTAATAATAAAATGTTACCGTTTTTGAAGTAGGTTCAGCCATTCATTAGTAGTTCTGAAACTGCAAGACTACAATGTCAAAGGTGCCATTTTTACCTCTGGGGTCATCAAATAGTCTTGTGTAGAATTACACCACCCACACTGTCAGTACTATGGGCAAGATGCTTTCACTTAGAGTACAGAGGTGATACTTAGCGAACAAAGGTTTATTTCTTCTTTTCACTATCTATGTAGTTACAATAGAAATGCCACTTCATACAAATTTTAAATTTCAAACTAGAATTCAATAGACTGAGGCCTGCAGTCAGTAATCAAGAATCATTTAAATAGCTGGATAAGTCTAACCATTTTTGCTTCTTCTCCAGGTGTCTCAGCTATTTCATTTCACTGAAAAAACAACCCCAACCCTCAGGACAATTCAAACTTTCTGGTTTTATTACAGAACCTAGTTTGTATCAATTAGTATTTTGAATTGCAAGGCATCACTGAACATTAAGTGATCTCTCTCTGGTAGGGAGAGAAAAACAGGAAAGACTTTTTTTATTGTTAGATGCATCAGGTCTGCAGGGAACAGTCCCCAGCTACTTTAACTGAGAAAGCAAGGCACGGGATAAACAATAAAATGTCTGGCTCTTTTCCAGGTTTTTTACTGTAGAAAATCACTATGTAGTTCAGACACCATATTAGTTCCAGCCCATTCTGGAGAAAGGCAGGTTAAGGATTTAGCTAGCGGATTTGAAAAAACACATTTGAAAACTATTTCACTGCCTTGTGGCACTCATGTTGCAAACAGACAACTGGACTAAAGGCAGCAGAGCTCCTATAGCGGCAGTGCGGGAGGGAGAGGGCAGGGGAGGGTAGCAGCCAGAGCTATGGCCCACAGGAAGCTTGGTATTAGGGAACAGTGTGCCTGAGACCACCAAGAAGCTGCAGCCCTTCTTACACCTCCCCTGCTATGCTTGATGCAGCATGGCACTCTTTTTAATCAACTTTTTCAGGAAAATAGGGACCTTGCGGTGCTGGAGGAGCAACATTCAGCACACTATTTAAGTGACATATAAGTGGACATATATGGGTAAATTCATAATTTACCCATATAAATTTAGGTAAATTATGAATTTATCTTTACAGATACACATCTTTTTGCAGAGCTTAAGGTATGCTACAGAGTGTGTGCTGAGTTGATTAAATCAAATCAAAACCATGATGTTCAGACCTTTTGCTAAATTCACTCACTATAATCGCTTTGGTTTAATATGCTTTAGTTAATTTCCCATGCTGCAGCTTTCTTTTCAACTAAGAGCAGTAATAATGAGATCCTGAGATCCTGAGCTGCTTCAGTAGGTGTACACTTGTACCTCTATGCTGAGCAAACCTTGGCAAATGGCCAAACACCCCTCCAAGTACTCTCTCACTGCCCCTCCTTCTCAGTAAGTCAGGGAAGAAAATAAAATAAAAAGGTCATGGTTGAGATAAAACCAGGGAGATCACACACCAGCTGCCATCTTTGGCAAAACAGACTAACTGGGATGAAGATAATTTAATTTTTTACCAATTAAAATAGATCTGGATGGTGGGAAATTAAGGCACAAATTAAAAAAACACCTTCCTTCTACTTCCACTACTCTTCACAGGCTCAACTTCATTCCTTCATTCCCAACTCCTCTGCCTCCCCTCAATGAAGGGTGCAGAGGGATACGGAATAGGGCCTGTGGCCAGTTCATAATAGCTCCTTTCTGCTGCTCCTTTCTCCTCACACTTTTACCCTGCTCCAGTGTGGTGGCTCCATGGGCTGCAGGGCACTATCTGCCCTGGTGTCTGCTGCAGTGTCTCTCCCTCCATCAATGACTTTGCTGTTCTCAGGGTTGGTTCTCACCTATTTTTTTCTCCTCATTTCTCTTTCTCTCTGCCATTTTTACCCTTTCTTAACTGTGTTTTCCCAGAGGCACCACATATATGACTGTGGAGCTCAGCTGTATCCAGTGGTGGGGTGCTTTGGAGCCAGCTGAATCCCCCTGTGTTAGCGTGGGGGGATTCAGCCCCCAAGCTCTTCCCTCAGAGGCCAGTCCTGTAGCTCCTTGCTGTCAACACCTGGCCACAGCTATACCATACAGCCTCCTACTTCCCAAGACACTGCTATCATCAGCAGGCAGCACTATATGCAGGGTATGGACCTCTCTGCTTTACTCTTTATGTTATACTGCCTCTCTCTTTAAACTGATCATTATGTCAGGAAAGACAAGTGGAAGGAATAAAATGATAGAAACTGCACAAGGAAGCAAAGCAACAGACTGGATGGTCCAAGAATATTGTTATTTTCCTTATTCTACCACAATTCCCTTCTCAGTTTTACAAGAGGATGGATCTTCTGATCCTCGCCATTGCCTTTACCATCTCTTTGGTTTAACTGTCAGTGACTGAACTGTGCACCACTAAAATAAATTTTATTTTGAGTTTGTTTCACTGTATCACAGTTTGGCAGTCTTGCACCCATCATCTGCTAGTAGATGAAAGAAAATTAACAGTTTCTCAGCCTTCTGAGCATCTTCAAGGAAACAAACAACAAACATCACACTAATGTATCAAGTAGCCGTATTTCAAATTCACTGCCTTCTTATTTTAGCAGAAAACACATGCACACATATGAACATACCTTCTTTGAGATATTCTCAACAATTTTTCAAATACTTATACCACATATTGTCTTTCATGCACTTCAGTACCTTACACACATCCTATGTACCGTGTCTTTGCCCAGAAAACAACCACTCTGGTGTCTCACAGTAATTCGACACTCTGAATATATTTCTATTAAATGATTCAGGATTTCATGTAAATAAATATAACTTTAGCAGTTTCTCTTGGCTGCTCAGCACTGTTGTAACTCAGATGTTTGGACATGTGCAGAAGTAGAACTTTTTGTGTTTTGGAAGCCTCAGGCACCTGCAGATCTTGTCATTCCCTGTGGGTTTTAGTGGGGATTGCTCATGATCCAGCAGTGAAACTGAATGTCTGCATTGCTTTTAAAGCTGAAGTACCAACAGCCCTTTCTTTAAAAGCTGACCTTGAATTCAGTCGTACACTTAAAAGAAGTTTATTCTGTGTGTCCTCTAACATGGAATATTGTTAAGAACAGAAAACGGAAAACATCTGTTTATTTTTGAGGGCAGCATTGTAGATTAAAATCCAATCAGAATGAGAAGGTCAAGTTGAAATAAAATAATGAGAATTACTTTTTATCTGAGGTTAAAATAAGCTAAGGAATTTGATTTGGTGCTAGCAGCCTCTATATAACACAGGCAGAATCATCAGTACTTTTGATATTAAGTCTGTAAAGAACTAAATTTCATGACCTAACTGACACGTGGTCATGGTATGGTTTGTTCATTCTAGAAACTTTGTCTAGTTTTGGAGAGAAGCCAGTTTTTAATGAAAATATTCCAATACTTTCTAATTATTGCTGCTAATTAGTAAGATAGTATGCATGAAACTAGACTTATCACAAACGTATTTTCAGTTTCCAAGGGCTCAATTCCTACAAGGAAAAGCAAGTCACTTGTGTTTGCTGCATCATCTGTAACACATACCTTGAAATTATGTGCCCAAATTATACAATATCAACCTTATAGAGAAAAAAATAGCTGTATTAAGTCAAAGGATTGTTTTTAGATGCATTAACTTGGACAAAGAACAAACACCCTGCACTCATCAAAGTTATTCACATCTGCGTTAATGTAAAAGGGGAAGAAACTGTGTCTTTTAATTTAATGTTCAGACCTTGTTTACAGGGTTCTGCCTCCTATTACAGTGTACAAAATGTAAATCCAGTGCATTTCATGGAATACAATCCACTTTTGCTCACAGATAAAGTATAATTCTTTGTAGTTACAAAAGTGAGGAAAGGGTCAGCTCAAACCTCATAGACTTTAATTCAAACAGCTGAAATAGATTTAGAAGTTTCAATTAAATCCTCCTATTATCATGAAAACCCCTGATATTTTTTTCACTGGTAGTTTTAGCTTGTAACTAGTACTTCCGGGAATATTAAGAAATGAAAGAAAGCAGGCATTTTCTCAAGCATAAGTATATACTGCTTACTATCTCTGAAATATTAACTCATGATTGTGTTTTATTAGGTGCATTGCCCAGGAAGCTTTTTGTTTATTCTCATCAGCCTGCTGTCCTCTGTTATTATAATTTATAAGTGCTTAGGCAATCTAATAAATCCTTGTTTGAAACACTTCAGAATCTATTGGCAGTTTTCAGCAGTAGTATTGTGTGGTTTTGCTCTTGCATAATTGCCTTTAGCAAGTATTAGGGAAGAAGGATTTTCAAATTCACATGAAAGAAGAGACTGATTAGAGTATGCTATTTATGCTGATAGCATTAAATTTCACTGTTTTCCTTCAAACTCTCAGTAGAGATTCTCCTTTTTATCAAGACCCTTTCCTCATGTCTTAACTCTTTCAGGTAACACAAGTCTCAGAAATGTAACACAAGTGTGTTTAGAACCATATTTTGCTGCCATCATTTCAGAGTGCGCTGAAATAACTTTCTAGGAGTAAATTTAGTACCATTGGTAAGGAAAAAACAATATGCAAGTGACGGAAAAGAACAGAAACAGAAGGGACTGAAAAAAAGTGACTTAAGATAGAGGATCTATACTGATTTAATAATAATTGTCATGCTCGGACACTTTCTTTTCCCAGATATTACCTTTAATCTAGAATGATACACAATGAGGTGATTAAAATGCTAATTTGTGTGAGACTTAATGCAAATAAATAAAACCAAGAATCTTATCTCTGAAAAGTTAAGGAGCTTGTTCAATGCCATGTAGCCACCCAAAATTTGATTCCAGAAACATACAGCAAAAATCTAATTTCAGTACTTAAATTTCAACTATGTATAGCATAACCATGATATTCCACCAAAGCCAAAGTAACATACACCTTCACAGACCAGGACCCACAGAAAACTAAGTGAGGTTTTTTCAGCCTTTTTACCTAAGTTGTATCATCATGCTTTATACACAAGGATGGAATGGCATACCAGCTTAATATAGTGTCTTGTCTGCAAGACAAAGAGCCAATAATGAGGAGGGAATATGAAACACAAAACATGTAAAAAAGTCAAGTGAAACTAGGAACAAGTCCAAACTAAGTCCAACAGCTTTTTGCTTTAACGAGGAATAAATTGCAAATAATCCAGTAATGCAACAATTTTTTAAAAGATAGTCCTTTTCTAAATTGAGAGTTTTAAAAAACAGCAAGACATAAATCCATGCACCAACTATATAATTTGCATGTAAAGCAAAGCTTTTCCTAATCTCATTAATGTCAGTTCCAGAGCTGTGTGTCTCCCTCCCAAACAGTAAGTAAAATGAATAGCTACTTTGTCTTGAGCTTCTCCAGCTTCTAATTGTCTCATCTAAGTAACAACTGGATTCCTATTTCTGTGACTATGTTTAAGAAGTGGGCAATTTTTATCAGAACATGAAATCTGCCTGTTACTCTTTATGTTTACTTCTGCTGCAGCAAATGTCTTTTCAAACATTTAGGGTTCTTGTTTTCTTGTTTGTTCCCCTGATTCACATAGAGAAAGGCAATGAGAAGTAAATCAAACAGACAAGAAGCTCTGTGCTTGCCAGAGTTTTGTTTTATTCTGACACATTTATCACTTTAGGATAAGCAGTGTTCTGCACATGTCCTCAGCTAGTGAAGGCCTAAACAAAAAGCTGAGAATGAAAGCTTTCCTCATACACAGTCCTGCCTCTGCTGCCTTTTCTGCTGGCTCCAGGGCTACTCTCTCTTTGGTGGTCCCACTTGGAGCATCCCAAGGGCATTGCACAGGTCACGTAGTAGGTGCACATAACGTCAGAGATGAGATCAGGCCCCAGAAATCCATCCTGGCCTCTGTTCTTCATGCTTATGACATTTCTGATTTTTTTGCTGTTCCCTCTCCCAGTTTTTTCATAAAGTTACTCTTCAGGAAAGACGCTTCATTTGCTCCGAATCAGTATAGATAGGTCATCAAAAAGTCATCACAGCAGTTAAGAGAGACCAGGGACTTGTGGACATGGGAAGCATTTGAGAGGACAAATTGTTGCAGTTTATGAAAGCTGAAAGTTGACAGTTTGAAATTTAGAGGATAGGGCTTGGCTAGAGAGAGTGACTATGTGCACCTGTGGGAAAAGGGACCTAAATTAGGACGAAAAATTCTCAAAAAAGAAGATTGAGAATTGTTATCCTATATTGATAAGATCCTTAATATTTTCTGGTCTACACTGTCTGTAGTCTCCAGCATCTGTTCTAATAACATTTTTCTGTATTCTGTTGGCTTCCTTATCTAGCTATTCAATACACAGTTATACATATATAGTTAATAGGTTTCATTCATTTGCATAGTCATTTAAAATATTTCCTAACAAATTAACAAAAGCAAGGGGCTTAACAAAGACCCTTGCTTTTCAAAACATATGAAGGAAAAATCAAATAGGTAGTTTATTTTCCTCATGTCCTTTGCTGATACTAGGTTGATACTGATACTAGGTTGGCATTTTCTGACAAATCACAATTCTCTTTTACAGAATCTGAAGATGTTCCCTTGTTTCCATCTTCATGCACACAGAGTGGCCATAGATAGCATGCTCGAGGCCAAGAGAAAATAGTAGTAAAACACATAGAATCATAGAATCATAGAATCAGAGAATGTTAAGGGTTTGAAGGGATCTTGAGCATTTTTTAGTTCAAATCCCCCCCACCATGGGCAGGGACACCTTCCCCTAAACCACATTTCTCAAGGGCTTATCCAACCTGGACTTAAACACTGCTAGAGTTGGGATATTATCAACTTCCTTGGGCCACCTCTTCCAGTGCCTTGCCACCCTTCCAGTAAAGATTCCTTCCTAATATCCAGCCAAAATTTCCCCTCTTTCAGTTTGTATGCATTACTCCTTGTCCTGTCACCACAGTTCCTGATGAAGAGTCCCTCTCCAGCTTTCCCATAGGCCTCTTCTGATACTGGAAGGAGTCTGGAAGACTAGGAGGTCTCCACCTTCTGAAAGCTTCTTTTTTTTGTCCTGGGTTTGCTCATCAGCCCCTTATCCATCCATGGGGGCCTCCTGTCATTTTTGCCTGATGTCCTTCTTTTTGGCCTGCATTGTTCCTGAGCTTGGAGGAGGAGATCCTCGAATACCAGCCAGCATTCTTGGGCCCCTCTGCCCTCCAGGGTTTTTTCCCATGAGACTTTACCCAGTAGGTAAAGAAGAAGCCAAAGTTTGTTCTCCTGAAGTCCAGGGCAGTGAGCTTGCTGCATGACCTCCTCACTGCCATGAGGATCTCAAGCTCTACCATTTGGTGGTCACTGCAGAAGAGGCTGCATTGGAGCAGCACCTTTGCCACCAGCTCCTCCCTATAGGTGAGCACAAGGTCCAGCACGACACCTCTCCTTTTGGCTGATCAATCACTTGTATAAGAAGATGTCATTGACATATTCAAGGAAAATTTGGGATTGCTTGTGCAATCTCTGCTCTCAATAGCTTGTTAGATACTTACCCTCAAAGTGGTAATTTTTCAGTTTTATCTTGGTGATTTTTCAGTTTTATCTTCATTACAAAATTCCAGTTTGCTGAAAGAGCTCACACAAGGCCTGCTTCACTGCAGAGTTTTTTGTACCTATAGTGAACATGACAAAGCAGGACTGAAGTGAAGCTTCTTATTTTTCCTCATATTAACTATTTTAAAGAATTTCAGTCTTGGGTAATTAATTTGTGGCATCTTTCTCTCAATGTGTAGGTAATAGTAAGTTCTCAATGCAGACAGCTCTGCTGAATGTCAGGACATGTCAGTGTTAGGATCAAGCTAGTGGTTTGGATGCTGGAGCAGTTTCTGAGCCTACTCCCTGCATTGCCTTTCCCATTGCTTTTGTGAAAAAGGCCTGTAGTAGCATAGAAAATTGTATTTTTTCTATTCTCATGTGAATGGTTTCAAAATTATTATTATCATCTTTCTGGATTATTCAGTATAAAAAAGAGCTTTTTAAGTGAAAAGGAATTTCAAATCTTTTAATTTTTTGTTACAAAAGATGTAAATGCAGTAATGAGCATCACCTTTTGAAAAGCATGAATTTGGAAGAATCAGGACATAAAGATTGAAATACTATGTCTAGCGACTTTCCTTTAAAAATCATCAGAAAATCCATTTATTTTCTTACCTAATAGAGCTTAGCAATTGTTCAGACAAACTGCAAAGGAATTAAAATTTGTTTTAACATACGTTATGTTGGAAACAAGCATTGTCACAAACTAATACTTACATTGAGTTAACCTGAAATTATACTTGATTTAAGGTTTGTGATGTCTCACTAAGATTGTACATTTAAAAGTATACTGTCAAGGTAGAACAGAAGATGAGAGCTGCTAATTGCAAGAAATAATATTTTATTCCTGCATGTACATGTATGATGATTGTTAAAAGAGATCTCACATATTCCCTGGTTTGCTAAGACATTGTTTCAGCCTGAGTTAAATGCAGTATCTAATTGCCAATTGCAATGCATTATGTTTATATAATATGATACTTATTTTTTCCACTTGAGTAGATAAAGTGGGTATCTATTTATATTATCGTGATGTTTGAGTCAGTAGAGGCTGATTAGTTACACTGAATGCCGGCAAAAGCAAATGGAGTCTCCTGAATAAAAATTGCCAGCTTTCATGGCATGTGAATGCAAATAGACAAACAAGAAGAGAAACGTATTACTCTACCTATAAAGTCCTGATGTTCTTTTTATATGGCCTATACACACCAACAAAATTGCAAAATGTGAAATTCCTCCTAATTTTTCTTTTTTTTCCTTTCCCAGAGAACTAATGTTCTTGGCATTGCTTAACAATAAATAGAGACTCATCCCTTAGCTGTACAGCATATGTTATTTCTTTTTAGCAACGTACAGATAAAGTGTTACTGTGTTTGATAGAGTTCATTTGGGTGAAGAGGTTCTGCCTTGGATGAGCTGCATTTTCCACTAATGAATATTTTCTATATATTGTTCCTTATGAAGAATTGATAACCTTGTAATAATCTGTTTTGACAGTATTTTTCTTGAAATATTGTGTTAAATATTTTTAGACATGAGGGATCATGGACATATGGATATAGTGGTGTGCGCCTTCTCTAATTAGATGCATTATACAATTTGCCATTGTTGGAGACTGTTGTACCATTCTTCATTCATTTAATAATGCTTTTGCAAATTGGCAGATAGCATTTGGGCTAAAATACACACAGAGTTTTTGCAGGAATAAAACATGCTCTGCCTTTTCTCTAGTGTAGAGCAATTTGTCAAGTAATTAGCCAACCTAATTAAATTTTTGTAGCACTAATCAAACGAATATGCTAAAATTTTCTTTGCACAGCCAGTTTGCTGTCTGCTTGCATTTAACTTGATGGTTTGAAAGAGGCCCTACTATGTCTGCCACTCCACTTAATCACCTCATTTGCATTTTATATTGGTAAATCAAATAAAGCACCAGTAGCTTTTAGTATGATTGACTATGGTCAGGGCTGTTCAGATGGGACTTTTTCACAGAAAATTAGGCACATTTTAATATGAGTGAGTCTGTGCTTTCAACATTCAACAAACTACATTCACTCAGCTAATTAAAAGTGCTTGTTGCTTTTTGCCGATGTATGATAGATTTATCCAGCTGGTGTGTCCATTTTCTTTTGCATAATTTCTTGATGGAAGTTTTTATCTTTATACATAATAAGAGTGTCTAAACAACACTTCAAACCAATTTGCAGGAACTATATAAATAATATTTTGCAGAAGCTATTTACTTTGAAAGAAATACATTTGCTGTTCAGCAAACTGATTAGGTTATATATTGTTTCTTTTATATCCTTCTAGAATATAAAGCCTTGCACTATGAAATTTTCAGATTCTGTCTTGACTGAGCCAGAACATATCACTTTCTAAAAATTGTGGGAAAAGCTGCTGAGGAGTATCCCTAACAGTTTGTCAGAGCAGGGTTAGCCTTTAGATTAGGTCAAAATTCAGACCCAAAACTTTACAGATAAAATTTTTTAAAAGTTAGGAAAAAGTTATTTATATGCATGAGTAAGCCTTCATTGTTTGTTATTTTGAAAGATTCTTTACCAAAATAAAGCATTTCCCAGAATTGGAATGAATTTTTTTTTCTTTTTCTCAAGGATCAGTAAGGACATGAGTATAAAGACGCATTGCCTGATCACTTGAAGTTCATGTATGTGCTAACCATAGATGGAAAATGAGCTTCACCAACATATTTCCAAAACAAATCAATTTTTCATTAATTTTTGGGAATAAACTAACCAGGGCTAAACTGGGAGTAGGGTAAAAACACAACAAAATTTAAGACTGGATGATAAACAGCCTCTTTTTTCCTAAAAATAATTGTGTTCACACAGTGTCATTTAGTAGTTATCCTGTATATATCCACATACACATACATATTCATGCATATTTTCTTTTCTAGAATGACTGATACCACAAAATAGCCACCATTCCTAGCAGAAACCCAACATGAGACTTTTAAGTTACAAGACAATATTTTCAGACACAGATGGTAGAGAATATGAGGTTTACCGTATCTGTGTCCTCTAACAATTATCTTGTCCAAAAGTTGTCTGCATTCAAGAGGCTCATGTTGCCCCCTTGCTGAGGTGGTGGTGAGCCCTTGGCCAGTCCTTTGGTAGATGGTGGAATGGTGATCATTGCATCTTTCCTTTAAAATTTGCTGGACATGAGCAGCTGCTCATGACAATCTTCCATATAGTGGAAGGTAAGGAAGGAAAGAGATTCAGACATGGAAACCCTAATAAAATTGTCAGAGAGGAGCTAATTTAACAAAACACTTCAAAACACCTTTTTACATGGATCTAAAGCAAAATTTTCCACTGCAAACTGCGGTGCTTTTCTCTGAGGTGCCTTCAGGGCACTCAAATATTCTCTTTTGTCAATAGAGCCATGACAGAAGTAATTTAAGAGGGGGAAAGAGGGCAAACTTAAACTGTCATAGGTATTTGTTAAGGAAGTATTTGTCTAAATCTTTAGTCATGTCATTAGTCTCATTTATTGAATATAAAGGCTCATAGAAAGCCTTTTATGAATTTCTTGCATCAGGTTGTTTTGGAAGGGGGTGGGAAGGGAATGAAAGAAAGGGCCAAAATACATTATATAAAATAAAAGATAGAAATAGTGAAGAATTATGTAAATGTAGGAAAACCACTGCTTGCAGGTGTTCAAATAAAGACAGTAGAAAGCTGTACCTAACTGCAGTGCTTAGATACTGACCTTGTCATTCTAAGAGTCAGATTTAAACATGAAGTTTGCATCTATCTCCACTACTGGTTGCACATTTGTCCCTGTTTGAGATAAAATTGAGAGGAACGTCTGAATTTGAACGTCCTCTCTTAAAAGGCAGGTTACAGACACACCTCCCCCACCAGGCTGAGGAAAGAAATATTCCTCGGAGGAAAGTGAAAGGGAATAAACTATTTATGTAACAAACACACAGGAAAAAAATAAAAATACTAAATAATAAAACCTCACACTGTGGAGAGAAACCTGGGAAGATTTTAAAGTCCTTTCTGTGGGTGTGGTCTCTCTCCTCCCCAGAGCTGGAGTTTGGTGTGGAGGGCCCCCCTCTGGGCCGGTGTAAGGTCTCCCATCAAGGTTCT
>VZRQ01003908.1:59366-97245 GCA_013397975.1 Machaerirhynchus nigripectus | reverse complement strand
GGTTTCTCTTCTTAAATATGCTTCTTAAAATCTCAAAATGCTAGAAATTAAGGACGAAGCTACATGACTTTCCCTGATGAAGGAAAGTGTCCTTGAACATGGAAGTCATGGTTTAGCTATGAAAAATATTGGGGGGGGGGGGGGGGGGGGAGGCTCAGCAGTGGCCATACAGACCTCAGAAGAGAAGCCTGAGCTGAGCCCTTGACCCACAATGTACAAATGTAACAGATGTCTAAGTACCGTAATGCAGCTTTAATTAAACATAGGCCAAAACCTCCTTGCTCTAAGCTCATGGGGATTATCATGATAAGAACTTGGCCTTGTTCTGGCCAAATTCGCTCTGATCCAGAAGAAAGGCAGTAATGCTTTGTGTATTTTGATACCAGGCTGGAATAAAACAAGCTATATTACATCCTCAGGTGCAGATCATTTACCTGGGAACACTAGGTGAACTCCTTTTCCTATGCCTTACCACACCTTAGCTGATTTAGTACTCTAACCTCTCTGGTAAACTTATTTGAGATCTCTTGTTTCTAATAAAGCATTGTGTTGCAATACACCACCTTGAATCTGGTTTATATTTTATATCCTTATTTACATGTGTAAACAGTCTCATTTAAAAAATTCTCAAAGACACAAAATCATCTTCCTCAGTACTTAAAGAATTCAAATAAACAAAATCAGGCTATTAAATTTACTTGATTTGATATTCCAATTCTCTGGCCTTTTAATTGTATTTTAATGAATTTAAATTGAACTAAATGTCATGTTCAGAATGTGAATACTTTAATCACACTAAAAATTTATTCTGAATATCTTGTGCTACTGAATAGCATGTTGCTGTAAATTTAAAGATAAATGGAACATATTATTGTCAGTTGAAGACTATGCGTTTTTCTCTTAATTAAAGGCAATACAAAACAAAGCAAAAAACCCAACCTATATATTCCTTCCTAATTTCAGATTCAAAAGCATCAAATTCAGCATTCATTTCATCTCCAAAAACAGTGTTGCTCAATAAATCACAAAGGTCTTGTGATATCATAAATGTCATTTTTTTAACCTAGGGAAAAAAAATGATATTTCTTATTCTACCTGATAAGTTATAAAATTTATATATCCCCAGTCTGTGAATCTTATCCATACTAGTCTGAAAGTCTAGCTAAAAGCTGTTTTTATTTTGTGTCAATTTTTTTGAGTTTAAAACATGAATCAGAAGTCTTTATTCATAAAAACTGCTGGTCTTTGAATCCTGATTCTTGGGCCTCAAATTTACTGTAAATATATAAATGAGCTACAAATACATTCTGCATAATAATATGACATTTATTGCAACTCCCAACTACTAAACTCGTAAATACAAGTTAGATTTCAGACGACAGATTTCCATGTCTTAGCATAATTTGAAAAACATAAGTATCTCTATGAATTTTGTCTCACATTTTCTTTCTTTTATGCTACACAGAACAGTCTAAGTGCTGGTATTAATTCTCAATTATTCAGTTTATTCATTTATTATGAATTGTGAACTCCTCAGGAACTTTAAAGGGTCCAGCCTTGTTGACTTCAGCTAAAGCTTTTCCTGCATCGGATTAGAAGATCATGCTTTCAGTGAGAGTCAGCTGACAATAGGAAGTTTGCTTTCTGCTCCCTTCTGTCCCCATGAAACCAACTTTAATCCAGTTTTCAGTACTGATTTCTATCCTTCCTAACAGCTGATGATATATTTGTTTGTTTTGGAGAGTCTTTTGAGTTTATGTATGAGGGGAGGGAGTTAAAATTTAATTTTCTCTGCCTTCTACCCTATAATCTGTTTCTGACATATGTCTGTGCGGAGCTTCAGCTGAGCTCTCTTCTAGCTGTTTAGTGAATTATTATCCCATGATTACCAGTGAGCATAAAGTTTGTATTAGTAAAATATTATAGGTCACCATTCTGAAAAGGCTGAATGGCTTCACCTAAGTGGTATAGCAAGCATATTTGTTGATATCTATGTTATCTCCCAGACCCGAATGTGCACCACAACTGTAGTAAAAAACAAACCAACTGCTAAATGAAACACTTGAATGTGCCATTATTTAATGTCTGGAGAAGCTTTCAGAAATGTAACCTGTCTTGTTCATTTAAAAAATTCACACTTATTAACAATAGATCTATTCCTTATCAGAATGAAATTCGGTCTCCTTGTAGAAATAATATATTAGAGAATTTTGCTTCTAATCTTTATGTCTGCCATTCAGAAAAAAAATGCCTTCCTACTGGTACTCAGAACAATCATTGATTTTATTTTTTTGCTACAGATTTGTATAGATACAGATGCTCCAATCCAGACTCAAATTTACATTTGCAGTCAAATATGAAAGGTATAATTGCTCTGAGACTTATATGCAACTAAATGAGGGGTATAAGCCAATTCACCTTCACAGAAGTAAATTTCTGAAAATGTCTGCCTTAGAGAAGCAACTTGCATTGCATCTTGAGCTATGCTTGCCATTTAATGAGAACAAAACCAAGAGGAATTTATGCAAAGCAACACTGACTGACTCTATATGCCAAATGGCACAGTTTACAATGTATGTGTGCTACAGGCGCACTGCAGCAGACTCTAAGCTGCATCAGCTGATCATGCATAGACAGGAACCACAGTAAGCAGCTGCTGTCAGACCTAAACAATAGCATTTTGAGCAGTTTATTTAACTGAACTAATTCTACAGAGACAACAGGTTTCTTCCTATTGTTACAGACTAGCAATGAAGCAGAACGTCAAGCATGTCTCTCACTAAAGGGCTTGTTTGGTCTCTTTGTGTGGTATTTATAGCATGGTCTGGTTAGTGTCAAGTCTTCGCGTTATTGGTATTCTCTTAAATCCTGAAATTTTACCCAGACTATTACTAATAAACCCAAATCTTCTCATAGAACACATATATATTTTCCAACAAGTCCTGTGAAAACTTCTAAACCCCGTTTAACTTTGTGGTTGTATTTCATTCCAACTCCTTTTGCACACTACAGTCCTTTTATTTTTATTCTTGATTTGACTGCCACGGGGGGACTTAGCCTTTTATATACACATTTTTAAATGTAATTTTGTTCCATAATTTTATTACTTATGACAGTCTTTGATATATACAGAAAAACATAGGTTCCTTGCATCAGCTGTGAAGAAAAATGTAGAGATAAACCACCATGCTCTTATAAGCTAAAATAACATTTGGTATCATAACTGCATTGATAAAGAATTTTTTCTACTTCTAACATTCTTATTTCTGGATAGAAATTGTTTTACCCCAAACACAAGAAAAAGCTGAGGCACAGCCCAGTTAGATGTGGGAGAATTAGCTGTAAAAGCCACGGTCAGTTCCTGAACTGATCATAAAAAAATGTTTTCAGCAAGCTTTTTTTCCCCACTTCTGCTGGTAATTTATCAGCAAAGGGTTCTACTCTTTTCTTACCTACTGGGATTTATTTCCTATGGTCAGTACACTAATGCAAGTTAATAAATTGGCAGAACACCAGAAATCTTTGCACTTTTTTTAAGCTAGGAAAATAGCACTGAATTTGTATGGACCTTCAACTAACAGGCTTCCCAATGACAACACTTTGAAAAACTGTCATTTCTCAATACAATTTTGATATAACATGTACATAAATGACATTTTATAAGAGAACATCAAAACAGTACTAACCAGAAATTAAAATACACAAAAGAAATAAACAAACATTGAAAAATATTAAAATATAAAACTAAAGAGCATTTTCTGTCACAAAATTCCCTCCCTACCCACAAAACAAAATTTCAAGCGGTCAAACAGATTGATTGTTCACGACAAGAACAAGTCTGTTTTTTGCTGTGTTTCAGGAATGCCCAGAGTATATGGTGAAACAGGACAAGAGCCCAGCACAATGTGGGCTCAGGTTGGTACTACCTGTGTAGAGGTTACCCTGCTCCTTTACTATAGATGGTTGAGATTGGAGAAGACCTTAGTGGAGATGGTGAGCTTTTGGCTCTCAGTTGTCCACAGGTCCTAAACAATTCACATGTTTCTCTACATGTCATGGTGCCTCCCGCCAAGTCTGGACCAGCAGATGAAAAGCCATGAGCTGAAACCTCCAGCAAGGATAGTGGGAGTCAGCAAGGACTTCTGCCCCCAACACTGCCCTGCTACACTGGATTCAGCAGGCCAGGCCAGGACTCTCTATAATAGAGTAGAAACATAGAATCATAAAATCATTAAGGTTAGAAAGGACTTGGTTACTTTATGTTTAAGAACTACTCTGGGATTTCATCTGTTTCTCAGCATTCTATAGTGTGGCAGCTTCTGACTCTTGAACATAAAAAATATTGGTATGTAACCCCACTCAGGAGGATTTGTTTTCCTTCCCCATGGTGTCATCTGTTCTTGGTGAATATCATCATACCTGTATTAAAATACTATGGGCAGTTATAAATTTTATGTTTGGGTTTGGTTTGGTTTTCTTTTGTGGTTTTTTTTTTTCTTTTTTAATTTAAAATACTTTAAAATCAATAGCCTCACTCTCTCTTTCTCTTCCTCCTAGCTGCTGTAAGGAAAAAATTTCTTTTATTCTGAAGGTTATTATCTTCTTCAATTATCAGATTCAGACTTCCTGAAAAATATGCAGTCTTTCATTCTAAGAGTTCTATGTATCTTTCCATTTCAATGCATAAAATACTAAAAATCTCCTAGTATTGGTATGAAGTATTGCTTAGAGTTAGATATTCTCCTATAATAAAGATTTTATAATTCTCTTGCTTATGAATCTGTGGGAACTGTTCTGAGAAAGAAAACAAAACAAAACAAACAAAACCAAAATCAAAACCCAAACCAAAACAAGCCAGAACAAAAAAGTTCAATGAAAATATTTTATTTTTAAACCTTAGTGATTTTGCCACTCTTTTTTTTTTCAACGTCAAAGCTGAGTGCTGAGCACCCAGGATAGCTGTAAACGCTATGTGAATTTCCACATTTTCTTTCATGTGTTTGACATACCTATTCACAGATATGCAGTCTGTATTCACACATATATTCAGCTTTATTATTGACATATTCAGATTTCATTTTAAGTTCCTATTTGATGAATAATTTTTTTGTAATTCCTTAAGAATTCTACCTCACACATATACAAAGAGGAATAGGAGGCATAAACCAGGCTTTATTCGCTAGCTCTGGCCGCACAGAGTGCAAGTGTGTGTGTGTATGCAGGTGTTTGCTGGGGTTCCCAGGAGGCAGCTGCTGTGGAGCATGGTGGCTGTGTGTCACAGCCTGGGTCTGACCCTGCTGCTCCAGCCAGCAAGAAAACACCCAGCTCAAGGAGAAACAACACCAGGCATCGAACTGAAACCAAATTACAACATTTCGGCAGCCTCGCCTGAAGCTAAAGACTTCATTCAATTCAACTGGAAGAGTTTTGGCAAAGTGACCATTGACCTACTTTTCTGTTTAGAAGTTCTGAATGTATATATGATGAATGTTTCTCAACCTTAATGTGCTTTGATATTAATAATAAGCACTCTAATTACAGAACTTTTTTAATAAAGAGGCTTCTTGTTTCCCTTTTCTGAGGAAGGGCAGAGGCCAACAAATGTAGGGGTAATGAGATAAATCTCATTTACTGTATATGTCTTCTCTCTTTAGAGAAGATACATTTGTGATGATGCAGCCTCAGGTACAGGAACAAGCCCATAGCTCCTCTCAACCCATTCAGGTGTGTCAACCAGCAGGTAATTTCTGTGTCATGTAGTGCAGTACACGGGATGGCAAAATTGCAAGCCATGCATGTGACACACTCTGCTAGTGAAAACAGTGTTTGTTGGATTAATACTGCTTTTCGCACTGGCATTATTGTCTGCAGCAATGCAAGTTTTCTGTCTTACTGATGGAGTCAGCTGAATTAGTCCAGCAGAGCAACATGTTAACACCTCCATGTTCCTGCATGTCACTTGTGTTTGGGGCCATTAATACAGCTGTACACAGTGCAAACATAGCTTGAAATATTAGGATAGACTCTAGTAGCAGCAGAATGATACTAACAGCTTTTAATACCTTGCTCTGGGCTTTTTTAAGAGAACAGAAGAATCTCTAACTAATCTCGGTTAAAACCTAACCAGGAATGGAAGAATTGGCAGGATATTTTTGACTTTCACATAAATCAAGAGGCTGAGGTAAGCACAGACCCTGGCAGAGCCTTGGAACAATCTGCTCACTCATGTGCAATATAAACTGTTCTGCTCTCTCTAAGAGCGATCTCCTGCAAGTTACATTCAATTGTAATTTTACCTCAGGACACTGAATCAAGTAACTTCCTCCAAAAAAGACACAAGGTGAATTTAAAGAGGCCAATATTCCAAGATGAGCCATAAAAAGGTATTTATAGTATTCATTGAAGAGACAATAGGTGGATCCATGAAGACGTCACGTACAAGTACAAGCTCACTCCTACCCAAGCCAGGAGCTTGAGGCATAAAAACACGGTGTGACTCTAACAAACAAACAGGTCAGGAAACAGCACTCCCTGCAAGCCTGGTGCCACCTCCAAGGCGATGTATCCTGCCAATCAGCCACGTATGGTAGCTCAGTCAGATGTCCCTGCTGCTGCACCAGTCCCTCTCCTGAGTCCAGACCCAACGCAAAGGCCTGTGGAGGTATCAGTCCATGTTCAATACACAGAAAAGACAGGCACCAAGTGTTCTCTATTTTCATCAAGAAGATTACAGCCCAAACAAAACACTAATTAAAGGAATAACTGTTTTCTCAGGCTGCCTGACTAAACAGGAAAACCAAAATATTTTCAGTTCAGGCCAAATTGGTATTTAATGGACGAAAAAGAAAAAGCAAAATAAAACAGAACCCCGGGTTAAAAAGACTGCTTTGTTGCTCCAAAATGAATTCTTTTTCTTGATTACTCTTTTCAGTTTCTGCATTATCTGTTTTAACTAGTGTTGGCAGCTTTGCCCTAAAAATGCCTTTTTGGAAAAGGAAATTGTTTTTTAAAGAATTTTATATTTGGTATTTTCTAAATCCTTTCCCTTTATTTCCTCTCTTAACTAGAACTGTTTGCAAGCATGACCCAAATTTCAGAATCATTTCAATTACTTGACTGTCCTGTCAAAACTGTGCACTACTAAAAATAGGAGCTATTGAAAATTATAAGAAAATCATCCCAGAAGTTCTAAGGTACTTTTAAGTTTAAAGATGTGATACAATAATTTAGGCAGGTAATTATTTTTTTATTAAATATTCCTTTATGACAGTTTTTCCTATTAGTGAAACATCTTTTATGTATTTTTACTGATACAAGTGTATGAGAGTTTTATTATTACAGTATTAGTCACATTTGGGGCTCTAGTTCATGTTTACTGAGAAAAGTGTGAGTTGTCCTACTAGCACTTCTGAGAACAACTGTGAGTCTCCTGATCATAAAAATATCTTTAAAAACATTACTCATTTGGTTTGATTTTGTTTTCTTATAATTTTCGTTGTCTTTTTGGAAGATTTTTTTTTTTTGTGTATGTTTGCCTTTTTACTTCTGAGTTTCTGAAGGGTCCTGTATTTCATTCTCCTATTTTTCTTCCCAGCCGTAAATGACAGAGCAGATCACCAGGCTCTGTACTTATTGTGGGACCTTTTTAAAGAAAACTGGTTACTTTCTGACCAGAGATAAAATTCGGAGTTGGAAGCACTGGAAACGCAACCCTCTGTGCAGCAATGTACTTACTGCGTGGGAATACTTTCACCACAAAAAACAGATCTGAGGAATGACTTTTCATCTGTGTCAACTGCAGCTTTAACATTGCAGCAATGAACGATCTGCTTGGCTAAAAGAAGCCGTAGACACTGAGCCTAGTCAGGTTTTCCCACATATAACACTTTTGCCATCCTGAAAAACTTAAAAATTCGATGCAGGCCCCAAACACCAGATTAGGAAAAAAAAGAAAAACATTGCTGTTGTTGTCTGTTTAGTACTATTTCATTTTTAGTTTACACTTCCTTTGTCTTCTGAGTCCCATATCATGTGCATGAGTTTTGCCTAACACTGCTGGGACTAAGAAATATTCCAATCTCTGACTTCAACAGAACTGAATGCTTCTTAATTTAAGATTGATGTTAAAAATTGGAAGAGCTTGTTATACAGCTTGTGTTTGGCTTTTTGATATTGATATTTGATATTAATATTGATATTGATATTTGATATTCTGATGTTTTTATTATAAACGCTTAACAAAGCAAATAAAGGCACAGAATGTTACTCCAGCTAATTCTGAAATAGAAAGTCACAGTAACTATCTAAGCACATATAAAAATATCTGAAACCAGAGTGATTTGTACGGCAACTTCATTATTTTTATCTGAACACTGAGAATCTGAGGTGATGGTGGTATATCCGTACCAGGTGCTTGTCGGGTTGTATTTAGGACAGAGTTCACTAAACAAATATATACATATATGTGAAGATTTATTGCACTTAATCTAAGTATCAACAATCTAGTGAATGTAGTGTAAAATTACGAAAGAGATTGAAACTATTTACATATTTAATTGCCTGCAATAACTAATGAGGCTGTTAAAAAAAAAAAACAAACCTATTTAAGACATGGCTAGATAATTTTTTCTTGTCTTAAAAGATCAAATTATGGTTTTTTTACCTAGACTTTGGGGGAAAAGATCCATGGGTTTAAGATGTGAATTTTGTGTAAGAATCTATAAATTTAGATGCTTCCATGATCACCAGAGTCCAGGGTCAGCACAAAATGAGCATCATGGTTTTCACTTGGCATATGAAAAAAATACGAAGAGAATGGTTAACTAAGACAATGATGATTTTCAATATCAATTAGAAAGCCTACTGGGTAGCTAATTGGTATTAATTTTTTTTTAGAATAGATGTAAGTATTTCAAAAACAAAATAATGAAGGTGTAAGCAAACACTATCTTTGTCTATTGCTCCATTTCAGGTACCCATCAGCATAGCTTCCTATAATAATCCTATTTTTACTGTTCTTAATATTCATTTATTTATTCCTATTCATATATAATTGTAATACTATCTTATACATTATTATTATTACTAATACTAACAATAATAATTCCATCCTCTTCCTCTCTTCACATTTCCTTTGATTCCTACCCTCTTCTCAGTTCCTTCCTTTCTCCTTTAAGCTCATTTTCTTCCTCTTCACTTTGCTCTTGGTATCAGTAGCTGTGGGGAGAAGAGGAGGTGAGGCAGGCAACAACCTGGGCTGTTGAAAGTTGCCCAGGGGGCTGCAGGGACCACCTCTGAGAGGCACCTCTGACCATCTCTGTAGAGGCACTTATGGATTAACCACAGAGCCTTGAATACAACCTGCCAGTGAGAGGGTAGCAGTGGGAAAACCAAAAGTCTCTGCTCTCAGCAACTGTTCCAGATGAGGCTGCAGGGCATTGTGGTCTGAAAGGAGTTTTGGACTCTTCAGTGTGTAATTGACGGCTGAGTCAGCGCAGCCTGGCTGTCAGACACCTTTTGCTTTTCTCTCTTGATTCTGAAAAACTGCATACTCTCTGAACTGAAAGACTGCTGACTTTATCCATAACAGTGAGATTGTTATCCTTCCCTACTGGTCTCTCCTCCAGCACAGCCTTTATCAGTTATTTCATTGTATCTTGAATGAACTCTACCATAAAATTAAATTAAAAAAGACCTCTAAAAAAGGTGCATACTTAAAGCTGGCTGTTTAAGTAATATTACAGTGTATGTGGTAATAATGTGAGAAGTAAAACCATATTTGCCATATTTGCACCACCATTTACAATAGGTATGTTATTTATAAACCATGAAATACTTGACTATATACAATGCCATCCGATGCAAAATGCAGATTGTTAAATTTTATGGTCCAGATTCAGTTCTAAGCTGCAAAAGCAAATCTAAAGTCATACCACTGCTTTTCCTTTCTCTGGAACTACATCAATATAAAAGAGCAGAATCTGGGTCTGTATATTTTAATTACACACTTCTGAAGATTTTTTTCCCCTGGTAATTAACAATGCAGTCTATTTTTTCATCCATTTTTCTTTTCTTTTGCCTTTACTCTGTTCAAATAAAAAGTATACAGCAGAAATGTAAACTGTACATGGGAGACGTGAAATCAACAGCTGGCTTGTCTGCCTCAATATTGCACTCTGCTGATACCATTTGTTGCTGTTCTAAGGAACATGTAAAGAGCTGACTTCTGTATTTCTAGTTGAAAATGCATTTGTATGGCACTTATGCTCAAATATTGTATTTATTTCCAATACTTATGCTCAAATATTGTATTTATTTCCAATACTTATGTAAAGTGTGCATGTTTAAATGAATATAATTATAACTCTTTTTTTATTTGTGTGTGTAATTTTGTTTATTAAGCACTAATCTATTTATTTGTTGATTTCAAACTAATTAAGAAAAACAAATAAAATACCCAGCATTTATTTGATGTCCTGCTATGGTAAAGTGTAGTACTTTTTACATTGTTACGCTTGGAGAGTTTACACACATGTAGGTATTCTACTTTGGCATTTAGATTTAGTTTCTTGATGAGCAAAAATACTTACAGTGTAAAGGTGTTATTCCAGCACATTCTCATACGCCCAAAACAAGTAAAACTTTTTTTATTTTCCAGCACAGAAGTCATGTTATTCAAATGGGGTGGGAGGGCTGTCTTGGTCTTTTCCCAATCACTGGACAGCTGTACGAACTAACTTTTGTCACAAAAAACAAAAGTAAAACAGTACAAACTAACTTTTAAATATCCAAACAGCCATGTGATCTGAATGAATTGAAACCCTTATTCTAGAACTGTATAAGCTTCTATCAAATGAAATAGTTAAGTACATAGTATAGAAAGTAAATAAATGATAGTTATTTTAGGAAAATGGATAGTTTACTTGCCTTTAGCAGGACTATTTAAGTTACAAAGCTCTGATGCTTTTTTTAACTAAAAATCCCTTGTTCCAGTCTAACAAAGGAAAACAGAGAGAATTGTTCGGGTGATATTGTAAAAAGCAAGATCCATCCCAAATATGGGCCAGAGGCACTTTGTGGAGTATCAGGTTAATTAGCTGCTTAACTTCATCTAGACCAGACAATTAACCAAACTTCTGACTGCTTTCAAGACTGACTAGCATGTAGGTGTTACTACAAATATTAGATTCATGTAGGTATGATTTGAGCCAGCAAAGAATGCACTGTTTGAGACCTACTGCCTTGAACATGACAACGTTCACACTGCACTGATGTGCAGATCAGTAGGAGACCATTTTCCCTCACAGACACCAGAGTTTGTTCAGCCCACGCTAACAGCCATCAATGGGGATTGGTGGGGGCATGTACACATCGGCTCTCGGAGGGGTGAGCTATGCATCTTACAACTCTCAATGACAAGAGGATTTTGCCTTGCAAGGTCAAGGAGGTTGGCCTCCTGTGAGCTGGAGCAATAGAGAACTGGGTCATGACCCTGTAAAGATTTCTGCACATGCTTACTTTCAAGCATGTGATTACGGCCATTGTTTGCAGTGGTGCTGTTTGCATACCCAAATTTAAGCACACATAATCTTTTGCAATTTAAATTTTTACTATCTATGGCTTGAAAAATATTTTGGAGAAAAGTAGTCTGTTCTAGATTCTTTTGTATTACAGTCAGGTGTCTTTTAGTAGCAGTAAAAGTAAATTAATACAAAACTACACTGCATAGAGCATTCTGCATCAGTCTGATAAGACAGACCAGGAAATAACTGTAGTTAAGGCTTTAAAAATCTAAATTCAAGTTTTTAAATAGGCCATAAGTAAGGCTTATTGCAAAATGTATCTTACAATTTGTCCCTATCTCCAGTTTCAACTCTGAATAGAGGCAGCTCTGCATTTACTTGGGTGTCGGAGGTCATGGCCAAGGTACTGTGGAAGTGTTTTAAGAAGCTTGGTTAATCTTTGCCAGCACTCACCCTGGCTCTAGCTAGTGTTCAGAAATACAATTATCATGTTTACGCAATTAAATTAAAAATGCCAAACCTCAGTCTCAGTGTAAATGGAAACATATAACAAAATGTCTCTCTCCTGCACTGAAGAGAAAAATGGCTACAAATTACAAAATAAAATTTCTCTCGTAGAGTGGTTTTATTTGTAAAAAGAAAAGTTTATATATTTTCAAATATGCATAGTTTTTTATTTTCCAAATGAGCTACTTATTCCTGTGAAGCCCTGCAACTAGTTTCACATCATTCAAAGTGGGATTACACAATTTACAAGAAAAAAAGGAAAGGACAAAAAAGACATTTTTCTTTGAAAAACAAATTAATGAGTTTGGGATGTGGTTTATAATCTCCTTCCAAAATCCTACACACACAAGCCCTCTGAGGACTCCTCCTGTGCAGCCTATGTAGGCTGTGCTAGAATCACAGAACCCCTCAAACCAAGTTCGGACAGAGATCAAACAGCAGCCCATTGCAGGACTGGACCATTTCTCTCAGTCAACACAGTAACAATTTGGCTTTATGGAGCACAGTCAGAGAAAGAAAGAAATAAAAAGTGAAATGTTGATCTCATATATTTACATTGCCCCAAATAGTTTGTCCTGGACTTAGTGCCATTTAGTAGCTTCTCATGGCAATTTGAAAAGCAGCAAGGATTAGAAAATAGAAAGGAATCCCATCCAGTGCATTCTGTAAGGACTACAGAGTTTGAATAAAGACAAAGGTATGACATTTTTAACCTACATAAGAATATTTCTTAAGACATGAACCACAGAAATAAAATTGTAGCTTTGTACAACAGAACTTAACTCAGATGAGGTTTTATTCTGCTCATGACCATGACTACAAAAAGAGACCCGTGATGGTTGGCAAATTTGTGAACTTTTCACATATGCCCTGATAGCAAATATTTGAACTTTTTAAAACTGATTAATTCCACTTAAGACAATACTTTCATGCTTCAAATTAAGACTGTGTCTGGTTCAGCACGCAGATAAACAAACCTTTTGATTATTAGGTCCCTACAGGAAAGTTAATAAAGAAAATTTGCAAATCACAAAGTAACTGAAAGATTAAGCCCTCTTCTTTGTTACATATGCAAACTGCTATGATTTATAACTGCTGGAGGTGTTAGTAAAATCTAATTAACATATTTTTAGTGTGATTAAGTTAGAAGACTAATTTATTTCCATCAGTCACTTTCTTTCAGAACAAGCTTAAATAAAACTTTAAAAAAAGGATCTAGTATAGCAAAGTCTAAAAGAATAAAAGCAAAGAAAAAGAATGCATCCTGTTTTAAACATATCACCTGGAATGAAGTAGTATTTCATGAATTTTTTGAGAATAAAGATTTTAAAAAGAATTACGGATATCTTTTTTATGACTGAATGAAACTTTAATAGGGAGGAGGTTAAGAAGTTAAACCAAAGCAACAATAGCACTGCAGTGAAAGAGGCATGTTCTTTTTCATGCACATTGTTCCCCCTCAGAGGTCTGCCACTCAGTAGAATAGATGTACTTTGACTCATGGGTGGTGATGTACAGCCTAAGCTTAGCCTGAATCCTCTCCTAAAGGCTGAGTCCTGCAACCAGATCCTGACAACTTCCCTGCAGCACTATAGCATGTTTCACTAATATGAGCTGATAGGATTAGCAGTAGGCAGCAATTACAAACTCTTCTTTGTGAGTCCTGAAGAGTTTTGATTCCTGTGTCAACTGATGCTGTATTTCAGATTTCTTTTGTGGTAAAGCCTAAACCTTGAGTATTGAGATTAGATTTACACAGTCCAAGAAAGCAAAACAATAAAGGATACTAAGTTGCTTAAATTGAAGCATGTCTATACTGTTTTATTACAACTACGCGCCCACATCCCCCTCCAATTACTAGGACTATTCACAGGCCATAATATAGTTGACTGGGAATACTGCTGAAGACACTAAAGCAAGATTGTTATCAGCACTTCTGCATGCATTTCCCAGTCTAATATCCAAAGCAGTCTCACAATAAAGGAAAAGTTTTGGAGCTTACTTGACCCTAAGGAGATTTTCATCCTGGACATAAAAGTGTGTTCATGTGTGATCTTTTAATATAGAAACTAAGTAAAAAATAAAAAGAATTAAATGAACAATGCAAACATTGAAACACACTTGATCAAGGATGCACACAAATTGCAAATAAAAAACATGAACTGAAACCAGTGGTGTTATTTTAAACCTATGTGAATATTCACTAAGATGAAAAATATTAGGTTTTATTCCATCAAACTACATACTTAACCTTAGATTAATTGAGTTGTTTTCTTCTGATAGACATGTATCCATGTGCACAAAAATAACCCAAATAGTTTCTTTATACTGAGTGAGGGCCACAAAGATGGCTTCCCTTGGGGTGGCTTCCCCAGATGTCTGCCCTACTCGACATCATGGCAGGTGAGTCAATTTCTTTCTGCATATCTGATATCTGGATCATCAGAACTTTATAATTGGTGATAGCCATGTGTGACCCTACCAGCTGCCTATGCATCCATGAACTGCGACAGAGAGCTAAAAATTTCACCAACCAGTCCCACCTGTCAGTGACAACCCAAAGTAATATTTAATAACTGACTAATTGTCCAATGAGTGCACCTGTAAGTGAAAATGGAATAAAGACTTCTTCAGATTTTCATAAAGAAGCCTTGCTGAACCCAAGTGGAAGATGCTATTACTTTACAGCTTCCTGCTTCATTCTCTCCTTGTATCTGCTTTGTAGGAATTGAGAGCAATTAATGACATTGGGTTTGCAGAAATATGTCTTATAGACAAGCTACAGTGCTAAGATGCAGTTCCGTATTCCTTTCTTCTTATGTTACAGAATTTTTGAAGGGTGAAAATTACCTGGGACTGAAACAATTCACCCCTCTAATACTGATCTGCTGACAAAATCAGAAACCTAAATTTGAGGACATAGTCAAAATAGGAGACATCAGGTTTAAGCCATTATGAGAGTGTAAAAAATTATATGAAAACAAAATAACCTTCCATTAAGACAGTACAAGTATTTATACAGACCTAGTACGAGTTGGTTTTAGAAAATTAGTCCTGATAAATTAGGGAGTAGCTCTTTTGAGACACAAAATGTCAAATACTACATTGCAGTTCTCTGAATGTCTTCATGAATATTAGATTTAGAATCCTGTGCATGAATATTAGATTTAGAATCCTGTGCAAAACTGCTGTGAACAAAAAGGTGAATTTGCTTGCATCATTCACGTGATTCATGTTCACATTCCAGTCTGTCATTTCAATGAAATTTCCTAAATCTTTGAGAGTATAACACAAAATAAAACTTAAGTGTTTCAGCTTTCTTATACAATCTATCCTTTGTAACCCTCACTCAAAAACAAAGAGTGAGTTTGCAGAATAGTAAGATGAGCTCCCACCTTTTTTTCAGGTTCTTCAAATAGAATTACTTCTGAGAAAAGTGTACTATAACTTGAGCAGTGGCTACAAACCAAAGGATTTAGTATGATGTGTTTTGGATAAGTGAAAAATATTTTGCCTATATATTTAAAGCCAATGACACCAGTTCACAAGAAAATCTGTAAAAAGAAATCTTATTATATGTTCCAAAGCTTGTAATTTTCTCTCTCAGTTGTATAAAAAGGGTGACTTGGCAATAAGTTTCTTTTATCTATAAGGCTGTATTCTTTGAAAGCTGGTACAATGACCTCAGTAATCAGTTAAAATTATAAGTTAAAGCTAATGACTCTGACCCCTTTATATGCATTTTCAATTTAGAACTCTGCATTAGTCTCCTTTTGTACCTAAAATACATGAATCCACCTATGTCTGTCTGCATATTTGCCCATTTATTATGTGGTATCTTTTTTGCGACACGAACAGAGACATTTGGAATGCGCCAAACATACTTATCAGAAACTTAATATGGCTTCCACATAGTACAGGAGTTTCTGGGACAAACAAGTTGTTCTTGACAGTTTGGATGTATGAGAAATCTGTCACAAATTTTCCATTTCAAAAGGAAGCCTTGACGTATCTTGTTGCATTTCCAGAAATGGAACAAAGCAATACTTTATGGCTAAGAAATGGATGTGAGCCAACAGTCAGTACCCTAAGGTGAAAAGTTGGAACTGCCTAGCAATTCCTCAGTTTTCAAGCATGAGTTCCTCTGTTTCATATAATGAACAAGTGAAAAAATAAGTAATTCCAAATAATGAAGAGGTGTGCTCATCTCTACTGAAACCTTCAGTGTTCTGTGGACAAAGCACTCTCTGAGCATGACATAAAGAGAGCACTTGGTATAACAACTGAAGAAACCTGCAACATCTCTAAAGTAGCCTCCCATTTCTATACAGCTGTAAAAGCTCTGCAGTAAGCCCCTGAAAGAGAACATTTATGTGTTTTATGTTAATTTGAAATGCTTGAAAGCAGTCAAAAGAGAAGCTTAGTCCTGAAGAAATCCCAGCTTTAAATCCCCCTTAAGCCAGGGCATGTCTATGATGTTGCCTTTTTTTTTTACAACTGCAATTCTTTTGTTACTTCTGAAATGTTAGGTATGTTTCATGCAGATTTGATTTTTCATATCACCTCTTAAGGGGTGAATCAAAATTTCTTCAGCATCCTAAGAAATCCTAATAGCCTGGCAAGCTTTTCATCCAGGACCTAATATTCTTCTGTTCTTTGTGTGTGGAAGCTGCTGTCCCCATGAGTCTGTGCAGGGTGAGCATGAAATGTGGGTGGAAGCCCTTTATGGCACGTTCCCACTCCGCTTCCCAGTCCTTGCCAAGAGTCAGAGACTCTTGGAAGCAGCAGCAGCCAAAAATTTCTTAGGCTCTTCCCTGTGCAAAATCCAAAGGAACGTAGTGTAAGGTTCCTCTGCTTCAGTGTTGGGATCGAGACTGGAGGCTTATTCCATAGGAACAAGGCTAACTGGAGACCAAGGCAGTTTTTTCTATTATCTTGGATAATTCTCCTTATGCCTTACATCCTTTTTGTCCAGGACTGTGCAGTTAGGAAAGACTATTTTGAAATGATGTGGACGCACTGGAAATCTGAACACTGAAAACTGAAATTTCTGTTAGTTTATACAACAATACTGTAAATGGGGCAAGGGATAGTGGTGGGGGGTGGTAGTAGTGTTTGTCTTTTGATTCAAAGTTACTTGAACTGGGGGGAATGTTTCATTTTTTTCTCCTGTGAAGTACTAACCATATTAACAGTAGTGCTTATTGAAACTATACTAGTAGTGAAAGGACAGACCTGTCCACACAGATATCCTGCTGAATTCAGCTGGCCAGTTGCTCCTGAACTCAGTAGCTGATTTTATACCAATGAGAAGGTTAATGAACTGTTTTCTACTCCTTTCCAGGAGCAAATGTCAGCCCTATAGAAGTTCATTGCTCACCAGAACTCAATCTGGAGTCCTAGTCTGGCACAGGAAGACTAATAGGCTAATGCATTAATTCACTGAGCCTCTCTGCCCTTAGACTGGTTGTGCATTTTTTAATATGAACTATAGAAGCTATGGCATTCATTTACCTTCCAACTATGATTTCAGAATGCATATAAAATACTCTATATTCTGATTATTGCCATCAATATAAATATGAACTACTACAGAAGGGCAGCAGAGGAAAGAGGAAGGTTTTTGGATTCAACTAATAAGCATAAATGCAGAAAAGCATGTACATCACAGCTGGAATCCCTGAACAACTAATTAAAATGAAGCCTTGTTTAATTTTTCCCAAGAATGATCTGTTTTGGCTATCTGCCAGCTATAGGTAGATGAGAGTTTTCCTGTGTTTTTTCCATTGCATACAAGATAATTTTTGCTTAGTCATACGTGACCAAAAATACTTTTTGACCATTCTCAGAATGTAACTATTCCCAAAATTATTTAACATAACTGCACAGTCTCACTAATGAAATAGGTCTTGCAGGTAAAGTTGTATTTTTTTAGGGTGAGCATCTATTCTCTATGTGATGGGAAATAAGCTATGATTAATACTAACACAAGGATTAATGCAACACAGAGGAAATAGAACAGGAGTGTTTAAAAGATTTATTTGTGGGCTAAGAAGATGAGAGGAACAAACTGCATCAGTGGGTTAATCATTGGTAAGAAAAATGGAAAGTTACTAAAATTTTGGTGTTACTTCTCCACATCCTAGGAAGCAGAATTCAGCTGAGGCATTACAGAAAGTATCTTGAATCCTTATTCTTGGTGAAGGACAGTCACTGGCTGAAAGCAAGGATGGCACAGAGAAAGAATCAAAACTTGTCCAAGTCATGTAGCTTTAAGACTTCAGAGTATAGCAACATCACTCAAACAGAGGGTTGATCCTAGCATATGGAAATTTTAGGTCACAATGGAGAAATAATGAAAATTAAAAGACTATATACAATAACTTTCAGATGGTGTCTTGGCTACTTTACTTCCAGTGATATTTTAAAACTGTGAAACATGAAAAAGAAACCCAACCTCATTTGAAGTAACCATGTGAAATTTTGCACTTTAATCCTTTTACTTTCAGAGGAGCCCACAGCTTCAGTTGAGGTCAAGTCTATCAGCAATTGAGCAGCTCCCATTCTGTTATGTCAAGAGAAATACCTTGAGATATAATTACATTCTGAATGACTAAAACAATGAGAGAGTCAGTGGTGGAAAGAAAATATGCAAACTAGCATGTCCTAATTGAATTGTTCATTTAGTTTTCTCTGTTCTATGGTATAAGCAATAGAGTAAATCCTCTTTTTCATCATTCAGGATGGAAGTTTATTTGAAGTTGGAAACTATAGCTGCCTTTTCACAGTAAATTGACCTTGTTCCATGCAGCCAATGTCATAATGCTCTGCTTTATCTAGGCTGAGAGAGAGAAAATCGCAAATTGCTTCTGCATGATTAGTTCTGCCACTTCAAACGTGTTTCTTCCGAGTTGGCTTCCACACTTGCTGCTAGAGATATGTGCCGCTGGGAAACCCTAATCTGTCTCTGAACTCGTCTGATTTAGTAACCCTTTACCAGCCAGTCTCTTAAGTCAGTGAAATTACTCTTGTTGAGAACAATAGAAATAGCACAGAAGAAAAAGAAGACATTAATTTTAGCAAGCTTTTTCCACTTAGCAGATGGAAGTCCTTTCAGATTAATGGATTTTTCACAGATATGTATTTATTTGTACTACTGTTAACAAAGCATTTTTTCTTTTCTATATATACTACATCTTGATGAATAATTAAGTCTTGGATTTCTTTTCATCTTGAAATACAGAAAGATATTTACCTTTATGTTACTAAATTGTTATTTGCATACTATCATCTAATTAACTCTAAACTCATGAATCTCCATTGTTCTTAGTTTTGCTAATGTGTTCCAAATAAAAAATCCCAAGACAGTCAAAGATGAAGAAAACCCAGGACAAAAACGACTGCTGTGATGTACTCTTGAAATAAAAAACAGCCACAAAATTTTTATACAGCCAGACCAAATTACTGTCTGTTGTTCAAGTCAGGAGATAACCATTAAAAAACCATGTAGAGCTGATCAAAGATATGCAGGTAGCGGCACAGCTTGGAGTTTTAAAATTATACATAGTATTTTTGTGTTCAAATCTAGAAACCAAGGAAAAAAACACAAGAGTGATGTTATTACTAGAAGTAAGACTGTCTCACTATTTGGTTTCTCTTTGGGCAGGACATCTGTACAGTTGTCACTTTTTGAAGTTAAGACACAATGCAGCAAAACATCAGTTTCTCAGATTCAAGTTTCTTCTCCTCCCTGCTGACTCTGCCTGATAGCACTCATGCTATATCCTCACTGTTAGAGAATCACAGGGAGTATCCACATATGGAAAATAAAGTCCATCTTCTGGATATTCGAATAAGGCCATAGGACTGAATTGCTTACATGATCTATTTTAACAGAAAGATCAGAATCATTTACATTTAGAAATTATTTACGTGTTACTTTACTCTGTAACATGAGCATACAGGGCTGAACTCTATGCGCTGCACAGAGTGTGTGTGCACACTTAGCCATATTAATGCAGTTTTTATTCACAAGGGTTTTGTTTTATTTTATTATCACTATAAAAACGAAAGAGCAAAGAATTAAAAACATGCCATGGCTGAAAAATCATTTTCACAGAAAAAAAAATTCAAATATTTATTTTTTTAACGCACACCAATCCTTGTAGCTGATTTCCTCCTAAAAACCCAGAGCCAGTTACCATATCACTCTACGAATTACAAGCATGTAGTGATTTTTTTTTTCCTGGTGAAGTAGAGCAGCAGTAACAAGCTGAACATGACAAGTATTTAAAAATAAATTGCTTGATAAAAAAAAATGAAGAAGACGAAAATGCCAACTTCATGTGACAAGATTCATGCTGAAGCAGTGTTTTCAGATATTTTTGACCAAAGAAGGATATAACAGTTTAAAGGTGAAAAGGAGTATGGGGAATCTGCTACCTGACAAATAAGTCTACGTATCAAAAGATTTTGCTAACCAGTCTGACACATAATGGCACATGATGTCAACTACTATTAAAGGCTTTACAAAAGATGACAGCCTGGAGAAACAAGAATTGCTTTCCAAGAAAAGAGTTTCTGTTGAATTTTGTATATTATTTCCAAGCATTAGAAACACATCAACAACAACACTGCAGTCAGGAACCAAATAATTTTTACAATCACTAGTCTTGTGGACTATGCATAAGCCTGTGTGGCAGGAAAATTTCAATCTTAGATCCCCTTGGAGTCCCTCACCATTATGAAAAAAACTTCAGATATTATATGCATTTCCATAATTATATCTTTCTATTAATTTATGAAAGTAAAAGTAAGTACTGATGGAAGTCATTATTTATTATGGCATGTCAACAAGTTGAATGGAATTCAAGGGACAAATCTAATATAAAGCAGTTAATTTATGAAAGTGTTTGATTTAACTATGATTTTGAATTGACTTCAGAAAAAGTACCTCTGCATACTGTGGCAGTTACAAACCTCTAGGCTATGTTTCCATGCTGATAAATTGACTATACAATTGCCAATCTGTGCAGATTATGACTGTAAACACAGAAAATAAAAATTCTGTATAGTAAGATCTATTGAATTAAATTGCTTGGGGACTTTCCATTAATTCAAACAAGATTTCATTAGGTCCTTACAGAATAAAAATCACCAGAAATGTTTGCATGTTATATTATTTCATCCACAGCCACCTTGACTTTTTAACTAAATGTAGAACCTCCAACAGGATTCTCTTCAAATGTTCCTGGCAGTTAAATTTTCTGTATTTCAAGATCAGATAAGGATAATTTTTAGTCTCCTTGAGTACATTAGAGAAAAGAATTCCATCCTCTTCAAAACCCGAAGAGAAACATGTGAACATCATCTGAAGAATTTCAGAACAAACTCCATAATGAACACCAAACATTGCATGTTTAGAACTCCTCACAGACCTTTTGGTTTTCTCCAAGTACTATTGAAATGGCAGTCCTCAAACACTGAATTACTTCCCACCTTTCACTTTATCAAATATTATTACTATTGTTGCTGTGGTCAAAAGCCTAAGAGTGGGACCCCATCTCCATCCCTCTCATCCCTAAAAACATGGGCACACCTTGCTGGCAAGTGGAGGGGAGAAGTCAGTGTAAAATTTCTGATTAACATCAGCTGGAAACAGTGTCATCCTATAAAAGAGAATACATCTCTAAACAAGACTTTGTGCTATATTAATGCTTTATTACTTTATTAAAAGCTCATTAATTACTTTTAAACCATCCTAACAACAAATCAGTTGTGCTGGTAGGCTGAATCTAGTCAATGTTTACACTCAAATGTACTTATTTAGCGAACTACACAGGTGGATTAGTAAAGAGGAGTAACAAAAGAGCTGTGCAGTCTTTGCAATTTTTCTTTCTTAAGTAAGAAATACTTACCTGTGGTAAGGTCAAAACATCATTATTTTACTTACTGTTAATGAAAGTGTAAAATACATCAACAGCCTGAAATCTGCCATGGCCTGCAGACATGTACATCTTAAAATAGGTTCAGATAATAACAGGGAAAAGAAAGAGGAATTTCAGGGCTAATTATATTTGTGAGGCAGCAGGTTTACAGTTTCTCTGAGATAAATACTATTCCTGGTTACATAGTGAGAGGATCTGTGAAAAAAAGCAGTTGCGAAGAATCTAAAGCAGAGATTGATTTTTAATATTTTTAACGGAAGAATTTACTTTGATAAAGTAAATTCCAAAATCAGAAAAGTTCAAAATCCAGAAGTTTTCCTGAATTTTTTTTTTCTGAATTAGAAATGTTACGGTTGGAAATAATGCATTGTAGTGCTCCTGGTATATCCCCGCTGTACATTGGTACTTATTGGGGACTTCCTAGATAGTTGGAAAATGGAATAATATCTCAGAAAGACTAAAAACTGTCATCTGGTATTAGTACCAACTTGTACATTCTCTGCTTCAGGCTACAGAATTCAATAACAATAATGCAGTCCCTCCTTTGCTTACATGTGGTTGGTTGTTCAGAGCATTCTTGAAAAAATACATATAAGGTGGAATTCTTGTTTTCAAATGAATGAATTGGATTAAGATTTCCACACCTGTATTGAAGAAACTAAACATAATAATTATTACTTACAAAAATAAGGATAAATAACAGCTGTTTTGGTTTGAAAATCCTTCTGTGTTAGAACTTGATGGGATTGGATAGCGTTTTTTTGTCTATGCTGAAGCTGCTCATCTTCTGAGTAAAGAAACAAACACGAAATAAAAAAAAGATTCTACAGGACTTCCAGCACTGATCTCTTTCTGCACATATACACTTCTGTGTAGACCAGTAATTCAAGAATTCACAATCATCTTTGTTTATAAGAGCCTAAAAATGTACAGAAAAGTGGGCATGCTGTTTCTTGAACGTCAGTCATTTCATTCAACAGCAGGAATTCCCAAATGTGGGGGAGCAATACCACATCTATTTTTAGGCAAGCAAAAGGTATCCTTTTAAGGATAGCAGTGCTTATTCCCATAGCAGAGTTAGATACTCTCCTGCAGGTAAAAATCCATTGTTAACACTAGCTGCCTGTTAGACATTAGCAATAAGCCTGAGCTGAACATGGAACAGACCTGAGCTTCTTCACAACTGATAAGTACTGAAGCTTAGTGTGGGGTACTACTTGTTCACTTACTGTGAAAGGTATCAGGCACAACATATATGTCTGAATCTCTGATAAATATATATTCTCTACTATTGAGTTTTGTTTTGGTCCTTTTTTTTTGCCAGCATTAATATTGTGAAGCAATTCCATTTCTGTGCTCAAGACAGGGTCTTCCTGAGTAAAACTTTTACAGTGTTCTGTAACATGTGGAATTAAATCTCCTTTTTCTTTGAGAAAGCTTGAAAATCATAAGTCCATTCAGAAACAAAATTCAAGTGTTTCTCTTGATCTCATATCAATTCCTTGAAAAATGAAAACATATTTATGGCAAAAAAAAAAAGAAAAACACAATAGTATGTTTCAGAAGTTTACACACGTAGGTTAACTAAGATGTAAATTAGGATGAAAGAGGAGGCAGGTGAAATAAATCTAGTGTTTGTATGCTTTCAGCCCCAGCATCATTACTACTGTTTTTAGATCTCTAATAATTTCCTTGATCTCCTTGAATTACTGCTCTCTTAAAAACAACTGTATTAGGAACTCTAAAGGGCAAGGAACATCTGTGATTTCAGACATGTCTGTACTTTATAAATATACATATGACAAACTTCATCTGATACATTCAATTCTTGAAGTTTATTCTAACTAATATCTATATTTGCACTTTTGTCCCCCACATTTACAACTGATGACTTCAGTGATAATTACAAAATATTTTTGGCACTCTGGACATGGTCATCAGCTGCAAGGCAGGTATCACATCCCTGTTTATGGGAGTTTGGGGATTTTGAACATCGTCCTGGACTGTTCTGTAGGGACTTAGCCTTTTCTGATCACCAGCGAACTTTTGGTTGCCAACGCCACGCTGCCTTGCTGTGCACACAGCAGTGACTGGGGATCAAATCAACACTCTGGAAATCAGCACTCCTTCCTCAAGTGCTAAGTAGAGCCTTTATGCAAACTGAATAACTCTAATAGTGAGGATATCCTCAATGACCTGCTTCCTACATGTGGATTGAAAATTAGGCCTAAGCATGCCAATTGCCAGATAATGCTGTTACAGGGAGACTTGTGTACAAACTGAAAGGTTGAAGTGCACCCTTTCAGCACCCAGATCCATTCCCAGCAGGCCGGCTGCCGCTCCCCAGCTGACGCCTGCGGTGACACTGGTGCTGGGGGCTCTCAGCATTTGCCTTCACACCCCAGTGGCCAACGGGTCCAGGAGGCTGCCTGGAGCATCCCCTTCACTGACACGTCCTGGGAAGCTGTGCCTGGCAGAGCCATGATCACGGCTGATGACAGGCAACTCAAGTTGGTCCAGCGAGGCTTAAAGGGAAAAGAAAAAAACGAGCAAGGGAGTGACATGTCACTTCACACTGTGCTGTGGTCACTTTAGCTGAGCTGTGAACCACAGCTCTTTTGAATGCAGAAAGTTGCTCTGATAACCCTGTAGGAGAATGATATGGGGGAATGAGGCATGTCTCAGAAATGTGAGACTTTTAAGCCATCGGCACTCTAAGTTTTGCTCCCTGTTTTAACTCTTGGTAACTGCTGCAGTATAGATTGCCTGTGTGCAAAATACAGATTTATCACTAATAAGGGTTTGACTATCTGCAGGGGAAGAGGGATCCAAGTTCATGCTTTCAGAGTGACTCATGGTCTTAGATGCTGTTGGGCTTTGTTACCACAAAAAGGCATGTGCTTGCTATTGGCATGTGCTGAGCACCCCACTTTTGAAAAGAGCTCACTACTTAACATCAGACTTTGGGCATTCATAGCCATGCTGAAAAAACTTCAGTATTTGTATAAATTCATTTAAAGTGAACATAAATTGATGGCACTGAGATGGCCAGGCCACACCCATACTATAATTTGAGTTGTTTGGTTGTTCAGTGTGTATCGTCATTTTACTTTACAGGAGGCACCAAAGGATCACCTGAAGGATCTCATCTATGGGTAGTTTCTTGCTTTTCCCCCAGTCTGGAATGAAGCAGCTTATTGCTTTGCAGGAGCTAGATCTCTGTGATCATAAACACAAATCCTGAAGGCAATCTAGCCATGGCCACAATGGCTCTGTCTTAATACACAAAGTTGTCCTAAGTTTATAGCAGTGGACGGTCATCTTTTTCGAAGACAATAATCTGTTCCACAGACAGTAAAGACAAAAGGCAGATGCCACCAGAATGAACAATTCAGAACCTGGAAAGCTGGCTTGCTTCGGTCAGAACCCTAATAAAGGTAGAAAAGCCAAGTATTGCACATTTATACATCTTAATTCCCTCTTGCATACTAATAGTAAATCTTGCAGGGCAAGAAACATAAACCAGTAAAATCAGAATTTCATACTGCTTTCAGATTTTAGGTTATGCTTTATGCACCAAAAACTTATTCACATTATGAAAAACAAATCTTAGAAAATAATTGCTGTGTGTTTAAAATATGGGAACTGCAAAACTCCTATGTCATTGATGTTGCATGAAAACTCTCTTGTCATGGTCCAACTGGTATTGACATGTTTTCTTAAAATGAAAAGGGAAAATATGTGTTCTGGGCTGTATTTCAGCCCCATCAATGTGTTTCAGCCCCATCAATGTGTTTCAGGCCCATTAGCTGCTAATTCTCTGATCTCATTCATATCACTTAATATCTTTGTTGCTCAGTTTCAACTTTTTTTGCAGAGAATAAGAATACTGAACTTCATTAATTACTTTACAAACTGTATGAAACTCAATAAATGTTAGTTACTAGTTTTTATTAATCTCACTTCTAACATATTTACTCTCCCCTGTTCTAGAGTGACGTGAATTTCTTAAATTTCGTAAGATAAAAAGCAACAAAATTAGTTACAACTGAAATGGAGCTGTATCTGCCTTCAACGAGGTTTGCTATCTGTGAAGGCACTTGCTGGTCTTTGTCATGACTATATCTCAGCACTCAGCAATCACAAATGTTTTTTATCCTCCAACTACCTCTTTCAGATAGGGCAGGATTGGTGTTATCTCCAGTATTCAGGTGGAGAAGTGAGGTCCAGGTAAACTGAGAATAGAGTCACATCACACATTTGTGCTGAGTTAAATGTGTCACAGATGTGTGCCAAGACCATCTAGATAGTAAGAGCTCTTGTGCTTCTGAGAACAGCACAGATCACAAAGTCTAGGACAAAGTATGTGACAGCCAAGGACACAGCCTTCCTGTCAAAGCTTCTTGGTCAAGGACAACATACTTCCAGATAAAGCCATGGCCTGAAAATTGTTAGGAAATACTGAAAAACTGCAATAAATAAATATAAATAAATAAAACCACAAAAAATAACCTTTTGCAATAGCAAAGCCACTTCCATTAACACAGTGCTACAGCAGTTCCTGGCTTTCGGTCAGTACAAACAAACCATCATCCACTGTGGCCTTGGAGCACACCTGCTCTCAGAAGGTGGTGGAGGTTGGTGCCTTCCACCCCTTGAGGGCCAAAGGTTCACCACAGCTGAGGTAGTTAACAGCCAAGACAGTTAACTTTCAATGTTTCACCTTTCGCTCCCCCGGAAGTCCTGTGCTGGCTGCCAGTCATTGTCCCAGGCTAGCTGCAGAGAACACTTCTTCGTGTTGTTTAGGGAATAAGACAAAAGTGTTTTTATTTTTTCATTAACAAAACCTTTGTGTGCTGGAACAAGATGTTGGGTGACACTTTGTATAACACCCCATCTTTCTCTGCTTCATCACCTTTGCCAAATATTCAGGAGCACTGCCCATGCTATTGGAATTCCCTAACCTAATTCTCTCATCCTCCATCTAGGTTTGATCCAAAGCCTATGGGTATTATTCCACTCTCTTCAATTCCCACTGCATCAAGCTGCTGAACTGTCATTTAAACACACATTATTATCCTTAAGAGTACAAACTAAACACATTTGACCCATGTAGAAGCCAGTATGTTTAAATGGACAAAAACTAAAAAAAAAAAAAAATTTTAAAAAGATAATTTATGCTGGAAAGCAAACCATGTCTGCATCCCACTGTGTGTGGATTTGCATACTACTTATCTCAGGACTGTGAATAGCGAGTAAACATTACACTGCAGATTTCTCTCGGTTGTCAAAGACAGAATCAATCAAATACATTATTTCAAAAAGCAAATAGGAATTCAGTCTGAGAATCTGTGTTGCATGTGGTCCTGCACCCACCCCATAGTTGCAAACTAAGCTTGCGGCTTTCCTGGCATAAATTTTGCAAATGAAAGTTCAGCAGTTAACTTGGGACTGGGGAGAGCCTTTTTGGTTTAAAGTTAAACCAATCTGTTCATGCATTATGATAATGCAGAACATTTGTTTATTCTGAAACAATCAGCCACAAGTAGCCAGTTCACAGAAGTATTTTCAGTGTGCATCTATAAGGATGTTTAAAATGCAAGGTCTTCCCGTAACATTAAAACCAGGAATGTATAAGGTTTATGTGTGCCTGGCTTAAAAGATTGGGTTTTTTTCTTTTCTTTTTTGAAAGAAGCACAAAATGTCTGCCAAGCTTAAAAATAATGTGGATCATGTTTCTGTGTCTGTTAGGTGGTGCTTAGTGGGCAGTCTGGCTCTTGTCAGTAATTCTTCAACTGCTTTGCTGCAGTGGAATTACTGTAGGGACTTATGAGTTGGGGTTGGTGGGAGGGATTCTTTGTCCCAGTTGCATTTAAAATTACATCTAATCTTATCAAGGAGCTCGTCATTGTTTCTGGCTGCCCATAGCAGGTACAGTACTGCTTTTGTTCAAGTCTGTTGCTTTACCAAATAAAGGCAAGAACTGCTTGCTTTTCTCATACCAGTAGTCCAATTGATTTCTGCAGGAATACTTGCATGAGTAAGGCAAACAGGATTTGGCAGTAAAATTGATTAAAAAGAATCTGAACACAATATTCTTCCAGAGGAAGTACCTGTTGATTGAAAAGTGTTTAAAGAGACAGGTAAAATGGATAGATACAATTAAAATTTAGATGCCAGGTATGTCTAAAGCAAGTGAAAGCATGAAACAGTATGAAATAAAGAACAAAATTAAAACAGCAGCCAGATACTAAATACTTTTCACTATTTATCAAAAATTAAACCCTTTTTCTCAAATGGTAGGGTTTTAATTAAAAGTTGTTTTGAAAAGTTCCAGTTTCAAAGCAGAATATCTAGAGAGGTACATAAATGCATAATGAGTATTTTCCCCAAACTCATCAGCAGTCCAGGTGGTTTCGCTAAAAATTTTGAGCACCCCTGAGGTGTAAAATATTTCTTCAAGTGCTTGCATGTGGATTTTAATATTTCAGTTTTTGTATTCATCTTGAATATTCTGGCATCCTAAAACTGAAATAACATTTACTTGCCTCCCAAGGGAGTTATATGCAAATAAAACCAGACCGCAAACAAAAGCATGCAGATGTAATGACTCTTTCTTGCACTGCTTTTCCAGTAGTGGATGCAGTTCCTTATCTCTTTTTGTATTCATCAGATATTTAATCTTTAAGGACTTGTTACTCAGCTGGTATCGTCTATTTTCCTTAGCTGGAACTGCTGTGGGCTTAATAAGAAAGTAGGTGTCATAAGTAGTATTTATGCCTTCATCTTAAAAACTTGCCCTGACCAGTACTGAGCAAATTATTGACATTGTAATACCAACACCAAAAGAAACAATACTAAGAACAGACCAACAGTGTCAATAAAGATTCCAAGTTAAATCAGACAGAAATAATTGGTATTAAGTTCTATTGGAAACTCTATTCATGTCATTTTATAATTAAGATGCAAAAGCTAACTTGTTCAAGCAGGCTGCATTAAAATCACTAAAGAGATGGAGAATTAGCCTGAGTTGTTTGCAGAAGTGTAACTCATCCCAACAAAAGTTACTGAGCATTTGAAAGTAACCTAGGAGGAAACAAAATCTAAATAAGTTACCAGAACCAAAGGGTTCTGCATGTTGAGCAGTTTTTCTCAAAATTTTAACACGTATATTTCATCAAAATGTAGTGATATATCTACTTAGAAATCAGAGTAGGGTTCCTGAATGGCATAGTTAGGTGTCTCTGCAAATTGCTCCACAGCAATTCTGCTCAGAGTGCAGCACTGGTTATTGGCATAGCAGCACTTGCTTTACTGTAACAGGTTATTAATCATGATTGAAAATTGATGGAGCTTTTCTCATTCCTCAGAACCATAGCCATAAATTTAGATTCTTGTTTGAGACATTTGAATAGGAACCTTGATATCTTTATAGTCAGATTATACAAAACTGTACCTCCAAAGACCTTCTCATCACATTACAGGAGTCTAGAGTTAAGTGGGTCTCATATCAAGGGCTTCAGTTAGGAGCCCAAAATTCAGTGAAATTATTTCAGGTTTTATTGACAGAAAGAGAACAAAGAAACATGAAGATATAGGAAGAAATGTTCAGAGATTATAACTGTTGGATCAGAAGAGGAAAGAGATAATTTGTCCATGACAACTCAGACAATCGTATAGGAAGAAATGACAATATATTTTTTTCGCATAAACACTTCAACAGTGAATGAGGTCGATAATGATCAATAGGCTTATAAAATTGTGGGGGTGTGTTAAGTAAATAAGAATGATTTCAAAGAAACAATTCTTGTAAGATCTTACCAAAATAAATATCAAAGTAGAAGCCATATCAGATTAGACATTTACATGCATAAGGAGAATTTCTGTAGCTATATCAGATAAGAAAAAGATAATAGTACATACAAACACTTTGATTTCATGATGTAAGCCAACTAACACTTGACAAAAATGGGTTAATAGAGTCTACATCCGGTTGTTCAAGGATAGGAATTTTGCATATTCCCATAAAAAAGAGATAATTGATATTTTGTGAAGCATTTACAAGACTATGTTTAAAATGTTAGCATAGGTTTCTTCACTTGTCTGAGTGTTCACACTACCAGCTGATTCTAGCTATAATTGAAGAATTGTGAGTTTACTCTATTAACTTTACTGCTCTGTGACTGGTAATATCGGACATATACAAAAGTACTCAGATGTAATACAGTGACAGATTTGTTTTGTTTCCATTTCTTCCGGCCTATCATTTTTAAAGAGAGAGAGACAGTGTTACTTGCATCCAATCTGACACCCAAGGTATATTCAGATCAAAGCTGGCTTGGTGTTTAATTTGCCTGCACAAAACAGTAACAAGACTAATTTTTACACACCACTCTTATTTTTCATGTTGTTTATTCAATCTTGGTATTAATATCTACTTTAAAGTAACTTCAGGTCTCAGCATACACAACTCAGTATCTGAGGCTGCAACTCTATTTAGGACAGAAGTTAGAACTTCAGTACACTGTGTATAAACTGTGTTCAGGTAACAACAAACTCAAAACTGTTTGTGATTTACACAGGTGCTTAGCAGGTATGTCCAGAAATCCAGTTTGTGACCCCCTGCTCTGCTCATTTATTGCACATTCTTCCTAAAAATACCTATGCGAGAACTCACTGCCAACTGCCAGTTTGTTATTTATATCCCCTCATTTAAAAGTCACCCAAATCTTTGGCCCACTGGGCCTAGAAAAATGCAGGAGAGTCTGAGTAACCTCAAGGGAACTTAACTTACACAGACTTGTGCATCACCTGCATGTTTGGCAGTGTCTCCTAGCACAACGTCAGAAAATGAGCCACAAAGTATTCATGCCACTGTTTTGATTTCACAGGGCATTTACCAGGTGTTATTTTTAATAATGTGTCCAAAACAATCAAATGCATGATGAGTCCAGCATATTCTCCTACCAACAGGTCTTTAACATTCTTAAAGTGCTGCTCATTTCTGAAAAGGGATGATATAAAAATGACACCTCCTTATTCTGCACATCTGTTCCTTATTTAGGAGCTGGCGTCATATTTGCTGCCTGCAGAAACAAAACTTAAGCCTTACAGTGTTTTCTTTCTGTTGGTCTTGCAGAACATGCAATGCAGAAAAGAAGCTGGATCACCCTTCCTTGCCACATTTCTAACTATATGCAAGTTTATCTGTCTGCATAGGTCACCAAATGCACAATACAAGAACAAGGTAAAGCACTGTGATTGAGGTCCTAATTTTATAACCAAAACTGGAAGATTATTTCTGATTAAGTGTGAGGCAAAAACTGTAATCTAGCTTGAGAACTACACATATTGTTCTACATAACATTGGAAAACACCAATATAAATACAGAAAATACAGTTTCAAGGCAATAATTCATAATCACGCATTCAAAAATCACTTTTTCTTAAACCTGACTGATGTGTGAGAGGAACAATATTATATTTCAGAACAGCTGCATCCATCTGAAGGTGTTCCGCCCATTAAAGAAATCAAGGCTAGGTATAGGTTTCAAAATGAAAATAACTAACTGGTCTTGTCCACCTTTTCTCTTTCTTTTTGTATTACATCAAGGACCTTATTAATAGAAACAAGCAGCTTGCCAGGCAAGTCCCTGTAATGTGTTTTCATCAATTACACAAACACAGATACAAGATCTACAGTTTAGTCTAATTAGTTCATGCTCTGTTACAGTCCTAGTAATTATTAGCTACTTTTCTGATTGATATTTCCAAGATCATTTTAATACTCATTATACAGAGCTTTTAAGGTAGTGTTTAATAATACAAATCTATCATAGACAATGTATTCCCACTGGTATTTAGGCTTGTTGCCAGCTTGTATCCCCTCTGCAATGCTGGCTTTGCACCAACGGAAAAGGAAAAAAAAGAAGTTGATGTTTCGAAACTAGATTTGTAAATAATACCCAGCATTATATGCAAAAGTAATTGAAAGAAAATTCGTGGTAACTTGTGAGTTTTGAAATTTAAGAATTTCATGTACCTGCAAGTGATTTTTGATATTCTCTGTAATTCATCTTTTTAACAATACATTTTACATATTCAGTGCACAGTCAGATAAAAATCCTCCTAGCATAATATTTGTACTTTAAACTGTGACTAGTACAAGACAAATCCTGAACAAAGACTTCCAGTGAAAAAAAGATGTAGTTTTAAAAATGTCAATGCTCTTTGGGTTTTGGAGAATCTTCTGGACTACTATCCTTGCTTCCTAGATTTTAACCCACGTTTACTCACCCAGAGATTGGTACAATGGAATCTATTACTGAAGAGCAAGTGTTTCAAATGACATTAAATCAACTTGGACTAACACCTGAGGACACGGACAAGTGCTCCAGAGTGGGGTCCTTTGTTCTCCAGCGGCGGCCACGCCTGCGCTGCCCAACACAAGGCAGAGACACCTGGTGGCAGAGGGACATGCTGCAAAGGGCCTTGGACACCCCCCTTCCACATTCCCCGTGGCCTCCCCTGCCACATGCCCTTTACCTGCCCGCAGTCAGAGCCCTCCAGCTTTGTGCTGCTCTCCAGGAGTCAGTGCTGTCCCCTTGGTCCCCATCACTACAGTTGGTTGTGGTCGCTCCTGCTCTTGTTTCCTGCAAAGCACCTTGTCTAGGAAACAAGTGACACCTCTCTCCAAACTGAAACCCAGGAGGATCAATGTGAAGGCATCACAGTTTACTCCACATTCACGTCTTCAACTAGCATAAGTTCTTCTGTTAAACATGTTGGGATAGCAGGTTGTTCATGGCCAATCTCCATTGACTACTCCACCTTTGAAGTGGGTGGCTACAAATTAAGCCAAAGGCATCAAGTAGAAAATGTTCCTGGGAGAAGGAACCAAGAAGGCTGATTTAAAGGAAAATTATGTAATCTCTCTCTCTCTGAGTAGACCACTACACCAACTCTGGTCCACCATTCTGTTCAGTCCACCACTCTGTTCAGTCAATAAAACCGTGCTTGCCAGAAATGTAAACACCCAAATATTTGGGGAGGCCAAATGGTATTTCTTCATTTAGAGAATGGTAAATTTATTTTGTTTTAAAGTAAAATAACTTAGAATATGTTTATTCCAAATAAAATACAAATATTTACTTTTAACTGTATCTGTAAGGTAGAGGATATTAATGCAATTCCATGTTCCACTGGATACAAAATTTACAGGGGTCTGTTGGATTACACATAGATCTTTTCTTTGGAAAAATCCATCCTAATGGATCATCAGTGTTAGCAGTCAGACAGTGCAGGATGAGGAGCTACCAAAAACCCAACAGTATTGAAAATCTGAGGGCTCTGCCTATATTATAATACATCTTTAGTAAAGTTTAGGGTCATCCTTCTTTGAAGTTTAACAAGACAAGAAAAAATCCAAATGACACAGTTTCCTCCATCAAACTAATTGTTTCATCTTGGGCATTCTAAAACTCTTTGGGTTTTCTGAGTTCTCTGTGCTCATTTAACAGGTTGTAAAAACAATTATCTTCTGTAAGACTAAATAAGAGACCTTTACTACAAAGGATTGCATACCATGACAGTCAGAATATTAACGGTTCTTCTTTTTCCAGATTCAGACTTGTAATAACTCGGCTTCACATAGTATCAAGTTCAGGATAGCAAAGCTGAGATCTACTTTAGGAGGGTGCACTAAAGCATGACTGACCCACCCATCCCAAAATCACTGTGGGAATGCGAGCAATGGCTTTCCCACCATCTTCCTTCAGGTCCTGGGCAGACTTGACCCAGAACTGTGGGAAACGTATTTTATAGTATTGTCCTACAGCAGAGCATGAAACAGTAATGGCTGGATCCCAGGCAACGCTTGGGAAAGGATTTGATGAAACAAGGTTTCATCGGGTGGTACTCACTAATTTGATGAGTGCTGAGCATGGAATTCTCCAAGGCTCCAGGACAGAATCATGCCTGATGGATCCATTGGCCCAGTATCTCCACAGTGTTTCACAGCAACCTATTAGCTGCAAATCCTGACTGTGTAAAAATAAAAGTCTGCGAACACAGACATTTCACAGGACAGAGGAAATCCATTTTAAAAATAGAGCATACAGCTAGAAACTTTTAGAATATTTAGACTCAGAACATTTGTCAAGTATGTATTCATATTTTACAATGGCTTCTTGCTACTTCTGGGATATTTCTTAATTTACCAGTGGGTCACTGCCAATGATTCCCTTGTGCTTGGTGCCTTACAAGCTCCTTCATTTCTGTGTTGAGCTCTAGCATACACATCTTCCTACAAGAAAACAGACTACAGAGATTTTGTGCCTGAAAATCTGCATTTACTGTCCATCTGAGAGTTAGTTTAGGCTCACATATAAAGTGTGATGGTATTGCAGGACTAGATTTTTGACTCTTCAAAATTTTTCACATCAACCCCTCTTCGATGTCTGAATTTTTCATATTTTAGAGGCTTGAAGAGTTGGAAGACCAACTTGATAGGCAGAAGCATTTGGGGTAACAGGATAGTTTGGATCTTTCTGTATGAACGTCTATAATAGGATACAGGAGAATATGAGCCCAGAGTCATGGCAGTTCTACGCCACTACAGGTCCTTCTTATTCCGGCAACTTGTATGGAAATGGGTCAGATTTATTTTTTCCTTTACTTTTTTCTGTAATCAAATAGATCTGTTCTCTGGCTCTTCCACTTTTTCTTGTACATGTTCCTTCCTGTGATTACAAGTATCTTTTTAGGGAATGGTCTTGTGTTTTTCGGTATTAATCGCTTTGCATGGTTTTCTTTATATACAGACCATCACTGAGAATGTTATAACTTAGTATATGTCTATTACATACAAGCAAGGCACAGTGTCTTATAAAACACAAAAAAGTTGTCTCCATCCTGCCACAAGACTGATGGATATGGGGGGTCTTTCCCCTGAGTATCTACACCTACAGTTACCTCCTAAAGAGACAATAACAGATCAACCTCTTCTAATAACTTGAATCATTATTATGAACCAGCATTTGTTGCACATTTTTATTTTCCCTCAATCTTCTAGTTTTGTTCTCAAACCATGGCAATATCCAGCTGCGAGCCTTGTTTTGAGGATTGCTTAATTTAGTTTGAATGAGATCAGCTTGATGAAAACTGCTTCAGGCTTAGAAACATTTTTGTTAATCACAAAAGTTGTAAGTCCCCGTCATACATATATGCACATCATTAATTGTGGGTTTGCATTCTTTTAAAGTCGACCTAATTGCTTCCTACTTCTACTGCAAATTGTGTAAGTGTCATAACAATGAGAAAAATGTTAGTCTGGGCTCCAGAGGCTTCAATGTGAATGAAAAACTCAGTCAGCTGAATTCACTATCTCCCATAAAAGTATTGATACCCTGGAGTACTGCAATTTATGCCTATGCTTCAGCTAACTTACATCATGTATCTCAGTGGCTTTTCCAGCTTTCCCACTCACTAAAATCTAACAGCCTCTAGCCCTTTTGACTGCAGAAGCAATTCCTTCTTTGTTGGAAGTGATCCCCACTTGAGTCTGAAGACAGCCTGAAACAGTGGCTCAGAGAGGTGACTTTTCCTAGCCTTGAGTATGCTTGTACTGTGCTTGAGGCACAACCATAACACTTTAATGTCACCTTTATTGTTGAATGGCTGTGCACTATTTTTGTGCCTAGGGTGGCCTGGGATTAAATTCTGAGTTGAAAAATAAAGAATTTTTTTACGTTTAGGTATTAAAATAAAAAGGAGACTCATAAAATCATGGAAGTAAAAGGAGTGGATAGGAAATAAAAAGATGAAAATGCCCTAGAAGTTTTCTCTTTCTTNAGAGATAAATTGTACTTGAATTTACTTGATTTTAAAAAGGAAACTGGATCTCAAGAAACAATAGCAGGGCAGTGAACTTCTGCACTGAATCCAGCCAGTTTATCCAGACTGTGGTTTTCCCCTTTATGCCTTCTTTCACAGCATGTCCTGGATGTTCACCCTCTGTTGGTTTTGCTCCCTATGACTTACATATCCTTCTTTTGTCAAATGACTAGAGTTACATCCATCACATAACCAAATACAGGTGTCCCTTACTATTATCACAGAATAGATTTGCTTCTAGTCACAGGCTAGAGGCAATACATCAATGAAAAAGGGCAGAGACAAATCAAATTTTTGCTCTTGTTTTATAAAAAGTGGTTAGTTATTTTCCCATGTGGGTGTTGACTTGAGAAGAACAGCAGCTGTAGAACACTGGATTTCTGCCATAATCAGGGAATAACCATTTAGTGTAGAATCTGACAGTTTCTTCTAAATTAGTCACACCTTCCATTGTTTTAAAATTCAGACACCATGAGACAGTAATAGTCAGTTCATTTCACTTGCTGGGCTGTTAAGTCATACATAATATAGCTGCTAATTTGGCAAGCGAAAGCATCGGGCATGCTGATATTGTGCCCACACTGCTATCTCTGATTCCTTTGTGTTCCATCATCACTGAAGATTTTTTTCCAACTCCATGTTTCATAACAGGAAGGAAGTGAGCTGAAGAGCTATAATGATTTCCATCTAAACTACTCTCTTTTTGTCTGCACTACAAAAACTAACATCCCTTTGCCAACATTTGCTTAGGCATTTTTCAAATGAAAGGAAATTATGGGAGTGAGAATACAAAAAAGAAGCAAAATCTTCTTTTTACCATAAAGTGTGCATTGGAAATGAGTGAGTTTCCTACTGTTCAGAACATACATTTGAACAGTAGGAGACAATGAATGCCCTAAGGATTTTCTCCTGCCTGGTGACACAGTAGAGCAATCAGAAGACAGAAGGTTGTTTGCCTTTTGGAAGGAAAAAAATCATCCCTTCCTGAGAGCCAGTGAAAAATGCTTTATTTTCATCTCTCCTGTGATGTTTCATGACCTCATTCGACTTTTAAAGTTACATACAGCTATCTTTTCCTCTGTGCTTGCTGGTCCTATGGTTTTCCCTGGAATGTATAAGATGCCCAAAGATTAAGTCTTGCAAGAGGCTCTGTCAGTTCTGTTACATTTCAGGAAAAAAAATATTTTTTTACAGATTTGCTTTCTTAACTACACACAGTATTTGCTAATAGGAACTTTTTGATGAACAAGGTGAACTCTGTCTCAAGTCGTTACTTACCCTTAAAAATCACTCACACAGGTTCTTTCTGGAAATCTTCTAGTTTCTAAATCATTACAATGTTCATAAATCATAAACAATGTTCATATCGCATGTTTTGTTTTGTTGGGTTTTTTTTCTACAGGCACAAGAAACTAAGAGCTTTTAGGACTATTTTTTCAACTGATTGACTGGATGAATGATAAATACTCTAGGGACATAGTATACAGCAGTTGTGGTTTAAGAAAAAACTTTGAATCTTGCTGGACATGGTACTGCTGTAAGGTTAGTGCAAGTCCACCCCTGAAGTTCCTAAAATTTCTATTCGTTTAAGTGCTGCACTTTATGGTTCTAACTGACAACATTTTAAACAGACAAAATATTAAAATTGGGCTGATAGTCCTTTGATAATCAAGTAATGATAAACACGCCAGTCTTTAAAATAAAGTTAGCACATTCTGTTCTGCAGAGGGACTGAAATGAGCTCCAGCGGTTTAACTGGGTCAGGGTAAATCCAGTAGAAAAAGTGGATTCTCCAGCCCAGAGCTCAGGGCATTTTGCAGACTCTGCTTATGCCACCACTGAGGCACTGTCCCTCCCACACGGTTGCTGAAGCCTTGAGTGAAATCTCATTTCAAGCAAAGGAACATCACAAGACCAGGCTGGCTTTGGCCTTGTGCAAGTGTTAAATGTAATAACCTGAGCTAATTTACAAGAGATATAAATTCCTCCTCCAAAAAAAAAAAAAAAAAA
>VZRQ01003908.1:40058-59290 GCA_013397975.1 Machaerirhynchus nigripectus | reverse complement strand
GTCCTTTTTTTAAAAAAAAAAAAAAACCAAAGAAATCAAAGGAAGAAATACCTCCAAATCTATCCAAATAAAGAGTTTGCTTTTTTTCACAGCTTGATTCTTTGCTATGAAAACCTGCTATAGTCTCATCTTTACACTAGTTTTTTACAGTAGTTTGTGAAATGAAGAAAATATTTTTTCAAAATTAAAAAAAAGGAGGTGAAGAAAATAAACACCTATCTAATAAAACTAAAATCTAAAAGAAAAAAAAACACCAAACAAAAAAACCCACCCAACAAACCACCCAAAACGTAACCACCTACAGTGCAACACTGAAACCAGCAAATAATCTGGGAAATCTTTTTCTAAAAAGGATGGTTGTTTAGTTAACTTCTCATACAAACATGTCTATTTTTCTTTAATTCACCTTAGACTCTGAAAGAAAAAAAGCATCATAAAAGTATAACCAAAATTCTCTGATTCTCAGCTCTCAACTTGTTCAGAAATTATTTGAAGAGGATTTAGTAAAAGAAAAAAAGAAGAAAAAGGGATCAAAAGTTCTCCCCAGAGCCTTAACAGCTTGGTGGACCACAGCAGGTAAGGGCGATTTCTGTAGTAAATGGATGATAAACAAATTAAATAATTGGAATAATGCCCAACCACCTCTGATTCACCAACAAAACGGTTCTTTGTAAGGGGGCCAAAAGCAAGTGCAAAGAAGGTGGGGTGAAATCTGAGTTTCTGCCTCTGAACCATGCAGGATCTGTTCTCCATCATGCCCTCTCATCATGAAGGAATATTTAAAACTTTTTGCAGTCCTATGCATATTCACACTTTTATGCTGTTCCTGTTCATTCCTGTTTCTATTCTAATTATGGCTCACTGCCACTTCAGGAAGATTTTCCAGGCATCAGCCCAGGTGTATTTTGCTTTAAATATTCTATCAAATTATTTGCTTGAAAACAATCTGTATACAAAAATAAATACAAGGGTTTAATTTTCAGTTGCAAAAAAGCAGGTGCATAAGAAAACCCATCCATCATGACGCAGATTTCACTATGTTTGCATGGCCTGAAGCAGTCAGTTTGAACTCATATACCCACATCCTATTTTAATTCTAGTCATCCTTCAGTACTGAAATGACTGAGGCACCTATATCACATGAACGTTAAATCTCTTACAAGTTATTTCAACATTCTTATATTTACCTTTTTCAATAATCTTAGTTTAAGCAAGGTTGAACAAAAGAAATTCATTTTTTCCACCAGAATCAAACACCTAATTGGGTGTAAATCTCAACAAATTAAAACCTTATGTCATTGGCTGTTATGGCAAACACAGCTTATATGGTTTGTATTTTTTTCAAAAGCAGAGAAAATAGGACTAGGAAGTTAAGTCTCCCATCTAATATCTGTGAGACAGCAAATTGCCCTTGATGCCTTAGGTTTTAACTTCTATATTTTTCAAATTCTGCATCTCTTAATGTGTAACACTGAAGTTTCTTGTAGCTTGTTAGTTGCTCTCTTAGGCTAGATAGACACAGCAAAGCTTCTCTGAGCTTGCTATTTAAGGATACTCAGATTGTCCTAGGCCCAAAAGGTGTAGACTAGGGCCGTGAGAGAGGTGGAGAAATTGAAGAAATTACATCATTAGCTAAAGTTTTAATTGGTGAATTTATGCTGATATGCAAATGGACCAAACCTATAAAAGCATGAAGAATTTGTGATTTGTTGTCCATCTTGGGGTCCATTTTGGAAATAGCCTCTGGCTCCCCAGGGTGTACCTCTGAAGGCCTTTCAAATAAATACCTATCTTTATTCCCTTACTCCTGTCTAGTCTCTGTTTCTAGGTAGCTGGACAAGGCATCACCCTGGAGCCACTGTGGGCTTGGCAGCAATGAAGGCCAACAGCATCCTGTTGCATCACGATGCAACAGCATCCATCAGCAAGAGAAATAACAGATCAAATAAAATGATTTTTCCACTCTCCCTCCTCAGCACTTTTTAGGCCACATCGGAAAAAATGTTCAACTTTCATCCCCAAGTTCAGGAGAAGTGTCAAAAATATTGAGAAGGTCCAATGGAGGGCCACCAAAATGGTTACAACACTGGAGAACTTCACATGTGAGGAAATACTGATATTTATTCAACTTAGGAAGCTCAGGAGGAACTTAATCACACTCTATCAATACCTCGTGTATATTTATGACAAAGGAGAAGGGACTCTCTTTACAAGGAAGCCTGGCAACAAGACAAAGAGAACAATTTGCCTCACAATAAATTCTCTTTGGATAGAAGAAAAGTATTCCTCACTGTGAGAACTGAATGCTGCCCAAAGAAGTAGTGGAAACTCCCATGAAGTATTAAATAAATTAGTAAGGTTTAACAAGGTCCTGGAAAACTTTGTCTTAGGTTTTGCATTCAATAGAAGGTTGAACCAGGATCCCAGAGGTCACTCCCAACATTTTAATTAATGACTTTTGAATATTCTGTTTTTCTTTTTTGGTATTCTTGCTTTATTTTTGAAGATCTTATCTTTTCCCTAGAATTACTCTTACTTTCTAAAAGTACTCTACTTAGAGTACATAGAAAGAAAATATTCATGGTGTGTTGAAGTGCCTCTGTTGGATTTGAAAGAGCATGAGAAGGATATGTGAAAGAAAAATGAGAATGTGCTCTTTATCTGACTCAACTGTTCATGTAATTTCCACAGGAGAAACATATAATGAGGCTTTGAATTTAAGCTACACTGCCTCTGGGTTCCCCCTCCAGTTATCAGGCTGAAACTCAAGTCACATTACACTTATACAAGAGTGGGATTACATTCTCCTAATGGGGTAGGATTAAGCCAAAGGAGGTGGAACAGCTTTCAAAGGAGCAACTTCAACACAGGGGGCCAAATTCTACTCTCAATTACACACATGTGACTATCACAGTGATTTCAATGGGGATACTCAGGTGTAACCAGAGGTAGAATGCCTTTGTGACATGGAGCAGATGTGAAAATCCAAGTGTAGACTAACCGTGAGCATCTAACTTTCAAATAGTCTCGGTATTGTGGCTGGCAAGCAGTGGAGCTTTAAATAGGATCATGATCTACTGCACTCAAATGTAAAACTTCCTTCCATACTGAATTCATCTTCAGCCTCTTGCAACTGCTACAAAGTACAGTAGAACTACAGTAACAGACACTGAGAAATGAGGGTGAGATTCTGGAAGGTGAGATTCTCTTCTCTAAGACCTTATGATTTCTCTGCTTGTTGAAGCATTTGTCTTGCTTCCAGCAATACATCCCCTGTAGTGTCAGGCTGTGATCAGAGCTGCTTTATACTCCTCCGTCTTATTTCTTGCAGTTTTAAGAGTCAGTGTCTCACTTTTTCTATCTTAGATGATTTTTTCACTTGACTGCGTATTTCTGTTTCCATGTAAGTTATCAAGTGCAATAAAACAGTAATGAAGGTTTTGAGTTTGAAAGATTTATGTAAGTAAAAGAGATTTTAACATGACTCACAATATGGATCCCTCATTTGAAACATACCGGACAAACTTTGCAGTAAATTTCATCAGTGTCTCTAGAAGAATTTAAGTTCAACAATATTAATTCACACCAGCAATTTGCCAGAGTGCTAATAAATTGTATCCTAAGTGGCTGAGGTTCAGGCATATTGAAGGGAAGGGAGAAATATCTGTGGGAAAACAAATTGCTGACTGGAATGTTACTGTCCAACCTGTCTGTCTAGGATCAACTCATCTGATCTAAAAGACACCATCACATGCAGAGACTCTCACTATATTGCTCGTGTTACGTAACCACACGAGCAATGCTGACAGAATGAATCATGCCATGGGCAGTGCAGCTGCCTGTCACCCACGAGGGTGAATCACAGAGCTCTGACTGTGCCTACAGGAGCTGCCCAGCCACCAGAGCGAGCGCACTGAGACCTCACTCATGGTCACACTCCAGACCACTGTGTCATTGACAGAAAAGAGAGAAGGGGAAGGAGGAGGGATGGGAGCGTGGAAGGGGAAGGGCAAGGAGAATTAATCTGACAGTAAAATAGGGATTTCTTCTCAATGAAAAATTTAAATGCAGGTAACCCATGTTAACTTGTATTAAAGCTATTGTTCACTACAGAAATTATTCCCACTGCCTATTTTGTTTCCCTGAGAAACATTCCTATAGTCCTTTAAACAAATTATTTCGCTAACACTTTTTGAGAACTGACTGCCTCTACCTCCTCAGCCTAGTATTGAAAATCGGAAAGGTAAGAAAGGAATCCAAAATTAAGAATAAAAATACACATCAGTGACACATCTAAAAATTATTAGGGTAAACTATGTTCAAACCCATATTTTGACCATAATCTTAAAAAGCTAAAAGTCAGAAAAGAGTTTCCTGTAGTAATGCTGTTGTTCTACAATTTTCATGAGTTTCCAGTAACAAGCTTCATCTCTCACTATGCTGCACACCTTATCAAAATCATCCAGGAGAGGAGTCAAGGGAAGTCAATTAAAACTGGAATGCAGGGACATGACAAGAGAAGATACCTAGCTTTAAATGAAGTATCTTTTCTGAGGGACCAGAGGTCTCATTCAGAGGGACCAGGCTGTCCAGTGCAGCCCAACTTACATCATTAAATTTAGGATAAATTATTTATCTTAAAAAAAAAAAAAAAAAAAAACTACCTCTTCACCGAGTTTTGCAGAACACTAGAGGAAAAATGCAGCTCTTTCTTTCAGGAAAGCCAGAAAGACTAAGCTGTCTCCCTGTCAGGTTGTGACACTGCTGGTCAGATGCTCCTGAATTTCACTAGTATTTGTGGAAGCTATCTGAAACTGCTTCGCTGGTAGCTTACAGAGAAAGGACCACATCCTTTCACCCACATCTCTGGAGCATATCATATATTCAAAATCTGATTTTCACACTAAGTAACAACAGAAAGTTAATACTGAATAATCAGTCTATTTGATGAGAAAAATGACACAAATAGTTAAGTAGAATATAAGCCGATCATCTCTCTAGGCGAACCAGACAATACCTACACAAATAATGTATTTATTAAACACAGAGAAAATAAATTGAGAAAATTATTTTGCAAATAATGTTTGAATAGTACTCAACCCTGCTTCACACAGCTGTCACTAAAATTTACTGTACCTGACTGCCCTTTACCATTGTGATTAATGCTAATAAAAAAATCTAGTGGTGTTTTATAACGTTGTCAAAAAAAAAAAAAACCTGCACAGGGCAAGTGGCTGAATAAAAATTTGCAGCACTGACTTGGAGTCATAAATATTACTGATTAATAAAGTGTGGCTCCTGTGATATAATTACTCTTCCCACTGTTTTATTCACTTGGGGCTTGATTGTGAATGGTTGGAGTTAGTGGTATTTTACCATAAGTAGACACAAAGATGCACTTGGGTTTTTTTGGAAAATACTGAATAAACAAATCTCAGTGACATTCAAAATGTGTAAGAATCATGAACGCCTTGATAGATTTAAAACAAAAAAATAATATACATATTCTCTTTTTATTTTTCTTTGAAACCATTTTAAATCATACCTTGTCATGGCATTCTCTATATATTTCTAAGAAATGTGTAATTTCTTTCAAAAAATTATTCAAGAATACTTTTCTTCTCAGCAGAGGACAGGAAAAATTATAAACTACAAGTTCATGAAAGATTTTGATAATGAGAGGACTTGAAAAGTAAAATATTGAACAATGAAGATGAAATAAAAGAATTTGTGGAGATAGCATTTCTACCATCTGTTCATTCTATATCTTTGAGTCAGATGCTGAAGCAGTCCTGTTCTTCAGTATGTACTTAGATGGCTCCTGCTGGAGCCTGCAACTCCAAGAGAAGTGGCAGATATTAGTCTACAGTTTTATTTTTGTATTACAATTGAATTCAAAGGTAAAAAGGCTGTGATAATTAGTCAAGAATATGTGTCTGTTAGGTCAGTGGCACATTTGTTCTGTGATCATATTGACTTAGAAGTTTTAATAAAAAAGAAGAAGAGCAAAGGAAGCAATTTCATCAGAGAAGTTATTTTGTGACACAAATTTAACAATAGTTAAAAGACAGTATCTAAACTGGTAGTTTTGAATATTTTATGTTCTCTCCAGCTAACTACAAAATAATTCCAGACGTATCAAAATCCAAAAGACCAAAAACAAGATAAAATGGGGTTTTTTGAGACAAGAAAGAATAATTTAAAAAATAATATTGAGACATAACATGACTTGGTATTACAGGAAATTGTCTGCTATAGAGACAGTTTATTAGGTAAAGTGTTGTACTTTAAGAGTGCTGAGTATGCCATAATCCCTTTTCTCTGCTGCTTTGGTCTTACTACAAAAGAAATGCTTCTTTAAGAAGGCTGACCAGTGATTGAAAAATCATGGAGAGAATAATGCAAGTACAGAAGCAGGGTACATAGGCAAATTTTGGTCGAAAGCTGATATAGAAATGGAAGACCTAAGGAATTCTATCCCTGCTTCTATGTCAGTTGCCCTCTCATTTTCACAACATCATGGCATGTGTGTTGATACTGCACCTCTGCCTAGTTTTGTTATGTACATGGAGATCACATCCACCACTTCTAGGAGCACACCAGAATGAGGATAAAATGACACTATCCTGGCTATTAAAAAGCGATCTATTCAAAAGGCAGAGTTCAGTAGAAAAAACAAAAACTCACATCAATACCACTGAACTGTTCTTAGTATATCTGTAAAGAGTCTGCATGGTTTACAGTGATAGTGGCCTCTTGTAAATATTTAACTAGTTGAGTTCTAAATGCCATAATTATATATGTTTTCTTTTTTTCCCAGTGGGAATAAGAGTGAAAATGCAGTTTTCATATGAAATTGTCACTTGTCCTAATGTTTTATTGCTGGAGTGCATGAGAACATATTTTCGTAGTTAGCACAGAAAAATTCCAGGCTGGAGGCAGTATTCCATGATGGTCAAGAGATCAGATCCCACATCCTGGGATTCACTCCTCTCTGAATTTTTTTTTAATCCAATCATTTATCATTTACTTGTCTTGGAGCAATAGAGTTAATTTTTTTTTTTTTTTGGGTGACAAAACCCATCCCAACTTTTCTATTTTCAGAAACCTATCAGGTTATGCCAATTCAGCTCATGCTTAAGTTAATACATTTGGACAAAATCCTGAATGATAAGAAGGAGGCGTTGCCCTTATCAAGGTTTTTGAAATACGGTTTCCTTAGGAATGACCTTCACTGAGGGTACATTCTGTGCATACAAAGAGCAGAGTCATTAATAAATTATATACAACGTAGGACTTGAAAAATACATACAAGGTAGACAAGGCTTTGTATTTTGAAAGAGCTGCATGAAACTATTAATATATGATGTGACATGAAATAAAAGTAACTGGCCAATAAGTGTTTCTAGAAAATCCAGTACCATTTGATTGGAAATAAAAATCAAAGGTGGAAATCAGCAAAATAATGTTACCTACATTTATCAACCATTAGAAATAAAAGTAGAAATGTTGTTCAGAGTTTGCAAAAGGGGAGGTTATAGCAAATTTTGAAGGCCAAATTTTTTTGACCTGGAGAATTCAAACAAAAATTTCAGGGATAGTAGATGAGAATGGTACTTCATAGAGGTGATACAGATAAATCCATTTAAAAATATATTCAAATAATTATTTAAATGGTTGTTTAAAATGTTACAGCATTATCAATCAGTTGAAAATATTTAGACATTTTACTACACAGAAAAAATTTTTTCAAATGGAATGTTTAATCTCTGCTAACACTTGTATAGGTTATTGGGAACAAACAAACTGGTGTTATATGGGCTGAAAAATGGGAGATCTTAGTCTTTCAAGGAGGGGAACTTTGAGGAGGTGTCAAGAACCATCACCTCCGGTGATAGAAAAGCCAGGGATGTCAAGTACCTTCACATCTGAACAAATGAGTCGAAACTTTATTTTAATAAGGAGGACAAAGGTTAGAAATAGCAAGGACTCAATCATCCTAAGAGTAAAGTCAGTAGAATGAAATCCTGTGCCATTCAATAAGACTGAGTCCTTATCAAGAACTACGGCATCACATCTGACAAGATACTTTTATCCTGCCTCTAACAAAAGCATAAGAAAACAAGATGCACATGGAGTGACCCATCCCTGATAGAGCCTTCTAGAGGCCAACACTGATTTTATTCCTTAGACAATCTATTTACCCCTCAGTACCCATTAAAACTTGTGACTGAGCACTGCAGAGTTAATAACTGTATGTTGCCTGAAAAAATGCTATATTTTATTTGCTTTTATACCTGCTGCCTGATAAACTGGAGTAGCTCAAGTGGTAAATAAATATTTTATTCTTTGTCTTCAACTTATCTGATTCCATGGCTAGCCAAATCTGCCAGGTTAAGAAATGGTTAGAGCGATGGTGTTGCAGTCAGGGTTTTGGTTACTTACATCATGGGACTTGCTTTGGGAAGCCTGGTCTACCAGGGGCTTTTGTTGTTCACCTGACAAAGAAAGGGAAAAGAATCTTTTGTCAGGGAATTTCCAGGCTGATGAAGGGGGCTTTAAACAAGATTTTCTGGGGGAGGTGGGCACCTATCTGTCCCAATCCTACCAGTCAGATGCCATCACCTGTAATGGATGTCAGGGGCAGTTCAAAGGTATTTCAGCTGCTCCAGCCAGTGAGTCAGCATTATGCAGATAGCTCAGATGCCTCTACACAAACACACATAGTATAGGGAACAAGAAGAATTAGAGACATGCACATGCCTGTGTGCATATGATGCCACTGGCATCGCAGAGACATAGTGGGATGGCTCCTATGACGAGAGTATTGTCATGGAAGATTGTAGGCTTCTTAGGAAAGACAGGCTAGGGAGACAAGGAGGGGGAATAACTCTCTATGTCAATGACTGCCTGGGAGAGTATGGAACTCTGCCTAGGGGTGAATGAGGAGCAAACCAGAAGCTTGTAGGTCAAGATTAAAGGGAGTATAGGGACAGAGGATGTTATAGTGGGGGGTCTGCTACAGGCCACCTGCTCAGGATGATGGTGTGGTTGAAGCACTCTATAGGCAGACAGGAGCAGTCTCAAACCCCCAAATCCCTGGTCCTCTTGAGGATCTTCAATAACCCCAATACCTGTTGGAGGAACAACACAGAAGGGCACAAGAAATCTAGGATATTCCTGGAGTGTGTCGATGATAACTTCCCCATAGAAGTGATAGAGGAGCCAACAAGGAGAGGTGCAATTCTGGATCTTGTGCTCAGCTTGGGAAGGTGATGCTCCAATACAGCCTTGGCTGCAGTGACCACCACATATTAGAGTTCAAGATCCTCATGGCAGTGAAGAGGTCGTGCATCAAGCTCACTGCCCTGGACCTCAGGAGAGCAGACTTTGGCCTCTATACGGACCTAGTCAGTAGAGTCCCAGGGGACAGGGCCCTGGAGGGCAGAAGGTCCCAAGAATGTTGGCTAATCTTTAAGAATCACCTCCTCCAAGCTCGGGAACAATGCATCCTGAAAAGGAGGAAATCAGGTAAAAATGCCAGGAGGCCCTCATGGATGGATAAGGAGTTGTTGAGCAAACTAAGAGAAAGAAAGGTACAAATAGAATAGGTGGCCTGGGAGGAAGAAAGGGAAATTGTATGGGAAGCTAGGGATAAGGCTAGGAAAGCTAAGGCCCAGATAGAATTGAGTCTGGTCAGGTATGACAACAGGAAGGGCTTCTGTAGATATCTTGCAAACAAATGAAGGACTGGGGATAATGTGGGCCCATGCTGGAAGGAAACAAGAGACATGGCCACTCTGGATATGGAAGAGGCTGAGGTTCTCAATAACTTCTGTGCCTCATATTCAATGCAAGTGCTTCAGCCACATTACTCAAGTTGAGAAAGGCAAACGCAGGCACTGGAAGAAAGACCCTACAGGCACTGTAGGAGAGCATCAGGTTCAAGACCATCTAATAAGACCAGCTGTGCACAAGTCCAATGAGATTCATCCACTGGTCTTGAGAAAACCAGCAGATGACATTGCCAAGCCACTCTCCACCATTTTTGAAAAATTGTGGCAGTAAGGTAACTGGAAAATGGAATGGAAAATTCCAGGAATGACTGGGAAAAGGGAAATATAACCCCCATTTTTAAAAAGGAGAAAGTGGAAGACTCAGGGTACTACACACCAGACAGTCTCACCTCTGTGCCAGGCAAAATTATGAAGGAGATTCTCCTGGAAACTGTCCTGAAATTTACAGAAACAAAAGAGGTGACTGGGAACAGCCAGTGTAGCTTTACTAAAGGTAAACCATGCTTGACAAATTTGGCAGTCTTCTATGATGGGGTTACAGCTTTGGTGGATAGAGACAGAGCAACTCACATCATCTGCTTGGATCAGCGCAAAATGTTCAGCGCAACACAGCCCTGCATGCCATCCTTGTCTTTATACTGGAGAGACATGGATTTGACGGATGGACCACTATGGGTAAAGAACTGGCTGGATGGCCACATGCAAAGAGTTGTGGTCAACAGCTCACTGTCCACATAGAGAGCAGTGACAAGTGGTGTCCCTCAGTGGTCAGTCCTGGGGCCAGTACTGTTCCACACCTCTGTCAGCGACATGGACAGTGGGATCGAGGGCACCCGCAGCGAGTTGGCTGATGACACTGAGCTGTGTGGGGCAGTTGACACAGGGGAGGGAAGGGATGGCATCCACAGGGACCTGGACAGGCCTGAGAGGTGGGACCATGCAAACCTCATGGAGTTCAGCAAGGCCAAGTGCAAGGTCCTACACCTGCACTGGGGCAATCCCAGACACACCCACAGGTTGGGCAGAGAAGTGATGGAGAGCAGCCCTGTGGGGAAGGACTTGGGAGTGGTGGCTGATGAAAAACTCACCATGGGCCAGCAGTGAGTGCTCACAGCCCAGAAAGCCAAGGGAATCCTGGGCTGCATCCAAAGGAGAGTGGCCAGCAGGCCAAGGGAGGGCATTCTGCCACTCTGCTCTGCTCTGCTGAGACCCCACCTTGAGCACTGCATCCAGCTCTGGGGTCCCCAGGATAAGAGTGACAAGGAACTGCTGGAGCAAGTCCAGAGGGCCAAGAGAGGAGGGCCAATATCATAGATAAGGACAATAACAAGTCTCCCCTATGGAGACAGGCTGAGCAATTGGAGGCTGCTCGGCCTGGAGGTGAGAAGGTTGTGTGGAGACCCCATACCAACCTGCCAGAATCTGAAGGAGCCTACGCAGAAACTGGAGAGGGGCTCTTTGTCAGGAACTGTAGTGATAGGGCAAGGACTAAAGGTTTCAAAGTGAAAGAAGAAAAAATTAGGTTAGATATATGGAAGAAATTCTTTCCTGCAAGAGTGGTGAGGCAGTGGAAGATGTTGCCCAGAAAAATTATGGATGCCCCATCCCTCACAATGTTAAAGGCCAGGTTGGATAGGGCATTGAGTGAGAAGTGCCCCTGTCCCTGGCAGGGTGATTGGAAACAGATGATGTCTAAGGTTCCTTTCAAACTAAATTATTCTATGATCCAATTGTTTGATATATAGCATTATTTGATTTAATTATTTTACAGTGAAGAGTTTTCACTTTCTTCTATGAGAATATTTTAGGATCTGTTGCCTTACTGAGGTAAATTTAGTTTCCCTCTAAAAGTATGTTGGGTTTTTGCAACAGATCTTTTCTACTTTACTATTTATTTTATGCACAGTACTGTGGTACAGTATTATTCTCCTTTAAAGAAGAAGGACTATTAAGTAAAGTGTGGGTTTTTATTAAAACTTCAGCATATGAAAACATAGGCACAGAACCTGTGTATCTGCCAAGAATGAAAAGGTACTCTACTTTTACAGGCATTTCCAAAGAGAAACAACATAAATGCTGTTTTCAATTTTGCAAGGGACTCGGTGCAGCACAGGCTTGTGCTCAGTTATCTCTTCCTCAGAAACATCTAGTAGGTCCTACCTCCAGTGAGGTGTTGAGTAAGATCATGTTTATAACTTATCAACCAAGGGTGGCTACTCAGTCCTCTGTTGCTCTTGCTAAGAGCAATTGCTCGTCAGGCCTCAGTGCCCATGCAGATGGCAGCAGTTTGCTGAGGATGTATGAAGTGTAACAGTCACTGGCCATGTCAGTGTGAGGCTGCTCTTTTTCAGTGGCTTTCTTACTGTTGCCTTACCTGTTTTGGGACACACAGATACAAGATTTATTATTGTGCTGCTGCTGCTGCTGCTGCTGTTGTTGTTGCTGCTGCTGCTGCTGTATGGAATTCAAGCATACTTTCTGCCTGCAGCAGACAGTGGCAGAGAAATGCTGCTTTTGAGGAAATCAGCATTCTGGCTTACTTAATGAAATAAAATCTCCATGGATATTTGTTCTACATTACACATTCTTACAAAAATGACTGCATCACACATCTATGAGATATTTCAGGGTCAAATTCTGGTTTATACCCACCAAATTGTATTCAACCCAGTGAAACCAAGTAATATGAAAGTGAGAGTAGTAAGTTACCATCTGTCTCTATATCTCACGACATAAGAAAACTAGAATATATTTGATTGTGTAGTTTTATTTAAAATACATAATGTTAGTCTGCACATTTGAGTAAACTTGCAGTCTAGCATATCATGACAAAGAATTAATAGTGTCATAACACTGGCATAGGATAGAAACACTAAGTATTTTTTACAAAGCAAACATTGTCTGTAAATGAGAGCACACAAGCTAGCTGAAAGGAGAAACAATTAGAGATTTATTTAATATTAAATAGCAGGAAAAGCACACTAAAGTCCACAACAGCCTTGCAGCTTGGGTGGGTTTCACTTGATCCTTAGAAAAGTATACAAAGCCTCATACTCTGATCTTCTGCTGTATAACGCTATACCAAGTAGAATCTCCAAACCTCAGACAGACAGCCTTCCTGTGGGAAAATCCCTAACTTTTCTTTACAATCATGAATCTTGCTAGGGGCAAGCAGAAAGAACGTTTTAGTGATTAAGCATAGGATAGATTCTTTTAAAATGTCTTGGAAGAGGGTAAGCTTAGTCATTAGATCTGTAGTATTTTTAAACATCCTGGATCAGCTCTTCAAACCATGCCCCAGCTTCTTTGTGTTGTGGGTGTGGTACAAAAGAAAAAAGCTGCCCTTGCAGGTCTCTGTCGCACCTCCACGAGCTTGTGCTATGTTGCGAATCTGGACAGAGCAATGTACCTAATCAAGACAAAATGTGAGAAGGAAAACTGCTGTGATTTCCTTGCTTGCAGTTAAACTCTGGTTCAGATGGCATTGAACTATTTTGCAGCATATCTTCTGCATGCTGATGAAAAATACGATCAGAATGAACTCCTAATCATTTAAACCTCATTATTCTGGGAAAAGAAACCATGACATTGAGCCTCTGCTCTGCTCATCCTTGTCCTTAATTTCGTTGATTTACTTTTAGTGAATAATAGTGAAAACAAAGCATTTCTTTCCACATGCTGCTAAATATTTATATTGACCACACCCCTTTACCACTACCTTCCATAACATTTTAGCTGATTACTTTAAACAGCTTGACCAACAGTTTCCAATAAAAACTCTCGTGAGATTCTTTTGCACTCTCCAATGCAGCCTTCCATTGCCAAGAGATTTCTCCTAATATTCATCAAGTCAGTTGCACTACAAATTGCAATTATTATCTAAATTATACTTACAATGTGCTTTTAGACAAGTCTACTTGTCTAAAGCTGCTGGTGTTTGACTGACTCTGAATGGAATAAAGCAAGGATTACCAAACTTAATTTGAAGAGGTTACAGTACTTAGAGCTCTGTGTAAGGTCAAGTTCTTGCTCAGGGATTGCTCAGTTCTTCACACACTGCACTGAACAGCTGCACAGCAAATACAAGCGTTTGGAAATTTCTCAATAAACTGCGGTATTCCTGACACAAATATGACAAGGAACTTCTGACAAGCTCAGGAAGAAGAGACCATGTCTACTAGTACTCGAGAAAGAAACACAACAGTTACAGTCTGAAGAGAAAATCTGTAATAATAGCTATTAAAGACACAAAGAGAGCGTTTTTGAAAGTTAAATAAGGATTCACTTCTAACTAGACAATAACTTCAGAAAGATGGGCACAAAATCTTACCATGTCTCTCAAATAATTACCTCTTCCTCTACAATCTCCTCTTCCTCTCTCCCCAGGGAAACTTGGTCACGCAGGCTGGTGTATTCTGGCTACATTGGCAACAGGCAATGCCAGAGAATACCAGAGAACCTCAGAAGCAGAGACTTGGGAAAACCTGTTGGCAGGCATTTCTTTTCCATTTCTGTATTGTGTCTGCTCCAACTTAAAACCAGCTATTGCAGGTTGTAGCTGTAGAGAGATTGTGCAGATAGATGCCCATGTTCTCATTCACACAGGTCAAAATTATGCTTTAAAACTTGACTTGGAGACCAGCCAGTGGCTAGCAGAGCTCTGGGAACACTGGTCTCAGCAAGGTATACCCTGCAAGGTGTAATGCTTAGTGAACAGAGATGGCGCTCTGAGTGGTAGCACAAAGCGATAAATTTGCTGTAATAGACCATTGCAAGGACACATGTGCCAGGGCATGGATCACAAGAGCAACGTCTTCATCCATTGAAAACAAATGTCTTAGAATAAATGAAGGGGAAGAGTTCTGGGGAACCTGCCTTCCATCTAGGCAAGAAGGGATCACCTAGCTGCGGTGCAAACAACAGTAATGCTTCCAGTTCAGCAGCCAGCAGAGCCCCCATTGAGCAGGGCAGGTACAAGCTCTGCCCTATCCACTGGCAGTGTCCTCCAAGCTGTGGCAGTTCCTTCAGCCTGATTCAGACCAAACTGTGGCCAGAGAGCTTGCAATCGTTTCTCAGTCTCACCCATACACTGGGCAAGGCATTTGACAGCAATGACCAAGTTAAATGAGGCAGATTCACAGTCTTCATTTTCCATTGCAGGAGCCCTACGCACCACTCTAATGCTGCTGAAAGACAGAACCTGTCCAAATCTTTCCCCCTGTGGACCCCTCCTGACAATGCAAACACCCTCCACAGTGGCAACCACACAATGAGGGGCTGAGGTGTTTAAGCACTTAGGGCCCAAACTGGGATCCTCAAAACTTTGCTCAGCTGATGACCATTCCCAGAGATGAATGACCTCTGCAGAAGACCTAGATTCCTATGTTGGAGTTTCCCGGAACCCAGAGCTCTGCCCAGTCTGTTTTTGACAAGCCACATGCTTCAGACAAAAGCCATCCTCCAAATTACAGAAACATAAAATTGTTAAATTTGGAAAAGACCACCAAGATCCTGGAGTCCAACCAAATGGACTCAAAGATGCTTTCCATGACAGAGGTTTCAACCTTCAAGCTCTTGATTCCTCTCTCCAGCCTCACAGTGGAATAACTTCAGTGACTGGGGTGTAAGCACCCCAGCGGACACACAGCAGCCTCACACATACACAGGACTGCCTTGGCTGGGGGAGGGATGCATGGCTTCATCAGGCATGGAGGGAGTTTGAAACCAGGTTTGCTACATCCTAAATAAACACTGAAACCACTGACCACTTTAAGAGAAGGGGGAGCTGCTGCTCCAGGCATCTTCTGAAATTAAAAATAGTACCTTGCAAACCTCAAATTTAAAAAAAAGAAGACGACATTAGGGTGTGCACTTAAGAAAGGGCCTTGGCTGTAAATTCTGAGAGGCGACGGATGACTCCCAGTAGCACAGTGGCCCGTGTCCTTTCCCAGCAGAACCTTTACAAAGAGCCATGTGCTAAGTCCTGGCTTTATGAGCAGAGGTCTATATTCTGTCATGAAGCACGCACATGGATCCATGCTGACTGAGGAGATGGAGAAGGCCCAGGTGGAGCTTTGCCCAAGAAAGCCACAATACCCTACACGTAGCTGAGTCTGCAGCACTGGAGTGGGAACACCCTGTGCCAGAGGAGGGACCAAGGAGTGTGGGAACTTGGGGCAAGCTGCCGGCCAGAGCTGGACTCTTGCACATCTGGAGATTTCTGGGTCACAGCCTGAGCAGTGCACTGGGAAAAAGAGCAGCAATGCACTAAGGCAAGGCCTGGCAGCCACACTCCTGAGAACTGACAAGTTTCATCTCTCTGATTCAGATTCCCAGCAGCCACCCTGGAGGGCTTTCATGATGAGAGAGAAAGCATTGACAGAAACACAAGCCCAGGTAGTTTCACTGACCTAACTGGAATCACTCATTATTTGTTCCTTTTAGACTCCACGGTCACTAGAATTCATATATCCTCTGGCTCTAACTCACTTTTATTACCAAATAAAAAATACTTTGCAATAGTAAAAAAATGTATAAAACAATGATTGACTAAAGGGCAACTCAGATTAGCACCACCTGAATAACAGAAATTATTAAGAACTGGATCAGGTAACTCACCAAACTTAATTGATCATTAACTGGTTAAATTTTTATTCTCTGCTTGATCAACAGCTGCTTTAATTACTGCCATTTGTCCAGGAGTATATTAAAATAAATATCAAAAAAATACCTTCTGAAATAAAGGTATAGTTTTATCTTGCTAAACAATTAAAGGCAAATAAAACTCTAGTGAATGAAAGTATTGCTTTAGTGACTGTAACAGGCAGACAAGCATTTGATCTTGCAGAACAAGACTTCCAGCTTTCAGGGGTTTTCCATCCACCCTCAGTCCCTGCAATGTAACTTGCTCTGATAATTGCAATGCTACTACTTGTCATGCTCTTTCATTCTTAATTCCCATTTCTTCTATGAGGAACGTACTGAATGAAGAGATCAAATTCACCTGTGAAAGCTGGCAACAATTTCACCAGAGAAACAGAAATAAGTGCAGTGTTGAAAAAAATTATTTTATCATAATTTAACATTTATAAGACACAAGGTTTCAGTCTATATTAGTCAGTTATTACTGTAGAGTTGTATTAATATCACTGTGTTGTTTTATTTACTTTTATGGGCTAAAAAGGTTACAGAATTGCTCTAAGGACCTGTGAAGAGCCCAGTCCATTGTATTAGGTACTAGATATTTGTGGAAGAGCCATAAGCATCCTCAAATAAATACCCGCTTAAATGACCCTCCCTCCCTGGCCTATAGTGAGCACTTGTTTGGTGGCCCTTAGGCACTTCAAGAAAAATCTTTCTGATTTCCGAAAGAAATGTCTTTCTACAGACAAAACGTTTACCAAGAAAAAATGTCAAACTGATGAAGAATAATTTTGATTTGATAGTTGTAAGAATTAGTACCTGCCCTTCAAAATCATCTGGGGTTGTGGTTTGTTTTTTTCCTTGGTTTTGTATTTGTTTGGTTGTTTTTTCTTTTCTTCTTCTCCTTTTTTTTTTTGGGGTGGGGGTGTTGGGGGTTTTTTTGATAATGATTTAGTAAATTAAAGTAAAACTGCAAGCACCTTTGCCTAATGTAGTCAGTTTTGGAGAACCAATGCACTGTGGGACGAGATCCCAAATGGTAAAACTTCACTTCTAGGGCTAACTTAATGACCAAATCTTCTGCTTTGAAGTACCTCGTAATAGTATTGGTACCACAAAGAAATATGATATGTAGCAGTACTTGCAAAAGCTTAAATGTTCTTTCCTTTGCTACTATATAATTGGCAGGGATTGCTGACTTTGAAATGGGATGGACTCAAATAAATTGAGGACACATGACTCTCTAAAAGTCCACTGGGGCTTTACTCAGAAAAAAAAAATAAGATTAGAACATAAAACATCTGTGCTTATTGGAATGACAGGATGACAGGCAAAGATGCCTTGAAAATTAATTCATTAGAAGAAAAACAGTGAACAGGTATTTCAAAACATACTGCTCCTGTATGAACAGTGGGAGTTAGTTGTTTTCCTAGTTTACGCTCACTAGTAAGCCAGTAAGATCCAGACTCAATTCTTGACTAAAACACGTTTATTTAAGGTAATACAACAGCTTGAGGCTTCTGGCCACAAAGTCCTCAATCCTGCTCATCCTGACTTAATTATCAGAACCATCCACAGATTTCAAAGAGAAAAGGCCCAGCCCTGAATAAGGTTACTTGATTAACTAAAAAAGCTCTAGTCTTTCAAGTGCCCATTTAGTCAAAAGGAAACCCTGTGTCTTTAGAAAACCTCAGATCCCACTGACTGTGCTGTGTGTGAAGTCTGGGATCATTCTGCAACAACCAATTGGGCAGCTGCCAAGCTCAGAATGAGCCTGAACTTGAGTCATACCAGTAAGGTCAATCCTGCAAAACCTTCCTTACTGCATATCACGAGGTGAAATCATGCCAATTAGACCTTCAGACCTGGTATGGGGCTAATTCCATTAGGTTTTGCCAAGAGTTCTCTCCCTTAAAATATAATATAGGTAATTTGTGTGTAATCTTCTACCCCAGGACTTGCACATATGAAATTTCCCTTAGGCAGCAATAAGTGAGCCAGGGAGTGGTTGTTTTATTGTACAATATTTTCTACATTCAGATTAGTTATTAACTCCTTTTCCTGATTCCCACACCAAGCAAGATGCTTTTACTGACACATCAATAGCTTAATAGGGTAGTTTATCTTATAATAGAAAATTATATCATTTAAAGTAAAATATGGAAAAAGAATGAGGGTGGTAAAAAGGAAATTACTTTTTCTACAAAATCACAACAGTGATTTTATATGATTTTTAAACACTGACTCTATGCAATTTTTACACAGATTTTATACACTGATTTTTTACCCACATGTCTAGGAGATTTTTGTCACTAGCTTCTCTGAGAGCTGGAGTTGAACATTCAAAGCTTTGCATTCCTGCCTCACTAGAGGTTAGCAGCAAATCTTTCACTACCTTCACAGAAGGCCCTGTGTACTTTGCTCCTGCAGTTTCTGATTCACTAGAGCACTCTAATATTAATTACTTCAGATTACTTACAGTAAGATCTTCAGTGTCTGAGACCTCAGTTTGTCTTCAAGTTGGGGGGAAAATGTTTGGTCTCCAAATTTTAGAGTATATTTAAGTGTCATATATATTGTAAGATCTTCTACATATCATCGTATCTTTGTAAAAAAGGTTAATTTATGGGCTGTAGTTAAAACCTTCATAAACTTTTCAAGTTAATTCCCACCATATTTTACTTTATCATGCACAGTGACACGTCAGTATTATCTCTATATACCTGCTAAGTTTAACACTTTTCAAACAACACCTTGTATTTGTGACAGTTAAAAATAAACACAAAATTTTAC
>VZRQ01003908.1:0-12606 GCA_013397975.1 Machaerirhynchus nigripectus | reverse complement strand
TTTTTTTTTTTTTTTTTTTTTCCAGAAAGTAAGAAAATTGAGTATATCATAATCATTGGAATACTCTTTGTCGGAAGCTGGAAGTATCTTGCCCATCCCTGTCCAGTTACAGAAGCCAAATTTACATAAGCTTCACAAAATTGTACCTAAGACAAACCAAGCCTTTTTCAAATAAATTGACAAAAGTATTTTTATAGAAAGGATAACAAAATAAATAAAATATAGAAAAGAGAATAATTCTTTGATAAAAAATACAATATTTTAATAGAAAATATAATTCTATTTTTATAGAAAAGATAAACCAGAAATTACACAGTCAAAATACTGTTGAAAATTTAATTCTTATTCTTAAGTGTATATTAAAAATGAAGAATAGTTTTACTTATTCCTTTTTCCAGTTCATGTTTTGATGACATAGAAGCAAAGTGGAAACAAACAAGGAGAGTGTGAGAAGTGAAGAGGAATTAAGGAATGCTAAACCCAAACTGTAGTCTTTTCCAAAGAGACCTGTCTTGTGACTAGATAGTGCTAGTATAATTATGAATAACTACAACTCAAATCAATAGAGTGGAAGCTTTACTTTACTATCAGAATTGGAAACAGAGAATACAGTTAAATTGTATTTTACTTCCTTTTTGTTTTGTTCTTTTAAAAAAATTAAACTATATATTCAACTAATCTGCCAATATCAACAAAATCTATAGAAAATTTCTAATAGAGAATGAGCACGTTTTTCCATTTACTCTAAATATTTACTTTTTATTATAATACCCCTACCCATATTATTCTTATGAAAATTTTTGATTGCTAAATAAACATATTGATGCAATTACATTCAGAAACTTACAGGGACTAAGTCTTCAGCTTGTGAATAGAACATATATAAACTGTATAAATCTCCCAAATCAGTAATAATACCATTTATGTATCCTCTGTGCAACCATCAATAAATTGTGATTTTGCAGTATATGTTTAACTGATTAATTGCAGGCTTTCATGAAGAAATTTTGTTCTTTTTTTCCCTAATATATCAATAATAAAGCTATTACATTAACAGAAAAAAGTGTGTGCTGATACAACATTAGACTTACGAAACTAATTTAAAACATTGGCAATCTTTTGTTGGCTATGAAATGCTGAATATGCATTTCTTTTTGCTTAGGTAGTGCAGAGGTATGCAGACAAACTCTGAAACAGAAATAGGCAAACTAATTGCTATGACTATTAATTCCATGTTATCTGTTCAATTAGTTATGGCAAAAAAAAAAAAAAGGTGTAGTGCATGTGTGATACAGTTGTGGTTTTCAGACTTAATTTTATGATCACTGAATGCCAGGATCAGCCCTAAAACTGTTTAAAATTAGTCATTAAATGATTAAAATAAATGAATAATTAAAAATTAATATTTCTTATTAACTGATAACTATTGATTATGTTGCAAGGATGACTTGGGTGAACTGAACCCCAATGTGAATATGCTGGAGGACATTGTACTGGCAAAGCATTGCCTGTATGACCTCTAACTTATCAAAACACAAAATTTTAAATACATTTAAAACTAGATATAAAAACACCCCAACAGCAAGGCAATGTCAGATATTGCTGTAAGCAGGTGCTTGTAAAGAATCTCTGTTCAGTACACCCCATGGGAGTAAAATATGAGTCTGAGACCATCCTTGAAGCTCCTGTATCTTGGTGTCCTAAGAGCTGATGTGAGAATGCACAGACCTTTTTGCAGGACTGTCTCATGATGTGTGCTCCACTGGAGTACAGTAATGCTCTGGCCACAGAGCATCTCTTTAACATGTCTTAGAGCCAGCTGCTACTCAGTTTTCTGTGCATCTGGCTGGATAAAAAGCTTAACAGATTCTGTGCATCACTGACATGAACAGGGCCAGAGTGGCCCTCAGGGTATGCCTCAGTACTTTCATGATGGATACAGAAAGGTACTAAGGCAATATTCATTGTCCCTTCTTTAAAAGCCACGGTTCTGGTTGCCTGGAACATCATCAGAGATATTATTAGCATTATAGTCCCCAGTGGGAATTAAGGCTTAACATGTTTGCCACCATAAAAATATAGTAATAAAAAAAAATATCTGCCTCAAGTCTTTTACAATCTGTAATGCCATTGAAGGGAAGGAGCGAAACAAAATATGGCACACGAAGTGAGTTTTGGAAAATTAAATGACACACACAAAAAGAACATGGAATGAAATGCAGAATTTGTGAGGTCCATGCTGTTGAATACCTCTGTATGCTGTGCACTTAATGTGCCTGATTTTAAATACAGCAAGAGTTAGATCCAAGAAAAGTGGTGCCATTACAGAAGATTTACATCTTGTCTTCCAAAATGATTTTTTTTTTCTTACTGGTGAAGTAAATCTGAAACCTTGTGTTAGGTGTCTCAGTTTGCAGGGGTGGGGAAAGGTATGTGGTCCCAAATAGGTATCCACCATAATAATGCTTGCCTGCAGTCAGCATGCTGATCAAAGAGACCTGTAGAGATCCTGAGTGGGAAGCACCTGCAAAATGCTAGGTCTTCAGTCTTTTCCCTGTTCATAGCTTTGACTTCTTAGCTATGGCTGCAAAAAAGGACTTTAGTCTGTCTGGGAGCAATAGCTCAGTGACCCATATTTAAAACAAACAAAACCAGCAGAAAACATAACAAAGCCCAACGTTGCTGTCAGGCACCTGTTATACAATAACCTAGAGATTACAAGGCCTTGCCTGGATGTACCTGAGAAGGCTCAAGGTGACACATTTCAAGCGTCTTCAGAGAGCTCCCATCACCTCACTATTATTCTGGTGGGAGCAGGGGACAGGGAAAAGCACAGACATCGTCCATCCACTCTGCTGAAGGTGTACAACTGTGGAGAAAAGATGTGCAGAACTTGAAAACAAGGACAGGAAGAACCATGATTCTGAAGCTCAATGATTCATTACTGGCCTGGAAGAAGAAAAACCCAGGCTGTTATCTCTACCTCAAGGCTTATAAACATATTTTCCTCTTTGATGCTGCATACACTCATTGGATAAGAAGCTAGAAATATGATCTTCTCTGATTTTCAACCAGCAGATTAAATAATTTTATTCCCCTGGTTCTCATATTTTGGTCCTGTAAATATTAAATTCTTTTCTGATCTCTGAATAAGTCAGTTAAAATATCAGAAACACTGAGCACAACTCTGTGCCCATGCATAGGGAGCTCAGGTGACACCACGTGGAGCTGGCATGGATATACTCCAGTCTCAACATCTGTGTGCTTAGTTAAATATTTGTAAGGGTGACATATACTGGCTCCCAGGAATGTATCAGGAAGAACACAACAGAAAATGAAAAAAATACTTTAAAACTGTAATGTCTCTATTACTTGTTTTCTTATTTATTGCGAGTTTTTTCCAAGAAATAATTATTTGTCTGACAAATAACATTGTTTCTCATTGTTTGCAAGCCAAGAGAACATAAACACAGTGAACAAAATACTTTCAATGTGGCTTTTGGAACAAATAAATGTCTGTGCTATGAGTGCATGAAGATTTTTTCACGAGTATCTGTTTTACATTAATGAATGTTTGGAAAATCTAGCAAGCAGTAAATAGGGAGTGGAGAAATCCCAGGATTGCATCTTTTCCCATTGTCCACCAAGCCATCAAATGCAGTAGAACTGGCAACGATGTATGGTGCAAGTGTTACATTAGAGCTCCCTCATGCTGGTGGAGTGATCTAGCTAATGGACATTTTTGTAAGACAGATAATTATTTCCTGTCCTTATTCTTATTTCTAAAAATTGTGCTTTTCCTCCCTGCTGGTCTTTCTATGCCATTCAAACACTCCTGGTCTGCCTACATCTTCCATCATCCTGTGGGCACTATCAATTCTGTTTTCTTTCCATTCTTTTTCTCTTGCTTCTGTAACTTCTCAGTGCTTTCTATCCTTCTGGCAATGGAGGAGAGGTAGTAAATTGCTAGAAAGGAGTGGAAGAAGGATGACAGAGTGGCCACCTTTGCTCCCAGTTTGCACTTCTTCTCTTAGAAGGAAACTTTCCCCTTTATATCAGAGGAAGGGAAAGGTGTTGCTCAGCTGCAGTGCTGTTAAATGAGAAGGGGCACATTGGCCTTAATATCATTAATGGCCTCACAGACATCTCAGTTCCATTGCAAACACCAATTAGTATGGTGTTCTGCTCCTCAGCTCTTCTTTTTGTCTGTCCTAGCATTCCTTTTTCCCCTCAGATAATGCAGGTACTGTTAGGAATTTCACAGCCTCACAAAGACCAGTCTCATGATTCACAAATTTCAGGGGGAAAAAAAGCGACAAATTTTAATTGGATTATCAGTCTACATGGATTTGTATTGGCTCATATATTCAAGAATGTCTCTGTAAAGGAGAAGGACCTCCTACTTGACATAGATGCTAAGATTAACTTTGACGTTCAGAATATTTCACAACCAGTATTGATTTTGTAGATCATTAGAGCCATCTGGGGCCTGATTCTGTAATTGCTTTTATCAGCAGTTAATATATTCTAGAACTGAACATGTTATAAGCACTGAATGGAAGTAGATTTACACCTAGTATTAGATAAATATGAAGATACACATCTAGAATTTGTACTTTTTTTTCTTTCTTTTGAACACAGTTGATCACCTGAATGTCAGAATTAGAAAAAACACAGCTGTTCCTGGATCACAAATAGGGGTTTCCACTCACTTCCATTGGTTTAAGAGGCTGTCGCCTTTATTTTCAGTGCTCTGATATGGGTCTTGTACAGTTATTCCTCCCATTATAAGTTCTGCTGGATAATTTCAGAGCTTGCTCTCTGAGATAATTTGAAGTCCACTAACAGTACACCAGTAGCTCAGAGAACAGTTTCTTATCTAATTAGCATAGTTGCATCTAATTATCTCTTTTTCCACAGGTTTCCGGTTTGCATGCAGCTCAGTTTGTAAGACCAGCTTCAACTTATAAATGCCTACATTAATGCCTTGATTCTGCCTCTTCTGCATGTTCAACAGCTCTGACCTTGTTAGCTCTCTTGGCACTGTGTGGCTTAGCTCTCTTCTGGTATGTGGTGGCACTACCCATCCCCCTGGTCCATTGCATAGGCTCTTCTCAAGGCAAGTCTACACAAAAAGACATTATGGCTTTGAAATCTCTTTCCTACTGCTTCAGGATTTGTGATACAGGACCTGTCCCATGTTCAAAGAGCCTCTTCTTCTTCTATGGGTTACATGTTTAACTCCCTTCCTAAGGGGTGTTTGTGTGTGTGTTTATAAATCAGGTTTTGCTTCAAAAAACCTTCATCCACAATCCCATTTAGGAGAACCTGAATAAACTCTCCACTCTGGTTCTTAAGGGTACAACAATCAGTGTATCTAGTGGGGACTGCTCTGCTCGTATTTGATGCAGTATGAAGTTGCAAGTTTTCGGATAAGTCCAGATCTGTACAGTAATGTTAAATTTATTGTGCCAGAGTTATTCTCTAATCCTAGAAAAGCTTCTGCACAGCCCAAGCCAGATCAGCATTGGCACATTGACTAGTTCTCTTCTGTCTGCTTCTTGGTGTTCCCCCTTATCTGTCCAGGTTACTTGTCACTGACCTTATTCTCTATATTTTCTGTATCTGGTGAACCTTAGCGGCAACTTAACATTTTATGTATGTCTGCTCTTTAGTGTGAGTGTTTGGGTTACAATCCTGGGGATGCTTCTTTTTGAAGTTGTGGCTGTGCCACATTTTACCCATCATGCTACCCTAGTTTATCACCAAATCCACGAGACAGTAGGCTGCAGTGATCTTCCACTGCTAGTGTTACTAAGGGAGACATGAATTCTTAGATTCTTCTAGAAACACCTGGAATACATGAAACTAAAAATTAATTCTAGTAAGGAAAGTTTTATGAGATTTTAAATTTGTTTCAGAAATTAATATGAGTAACAGAGAGAGCTATGCTCTAAGATGTGCCACTCAGAGCACAGCAATTTCCCAGAATAAGCCTAAATAGCACAGATGACTCTATTTATACTGAATATTCCAGAAAAAAGGTGATGAAACTGAAATCTATAGCTGAACCAGGAAGTGGTACTGTTCTGAATAGTATGGGAACAGAGGCTAAATAATAGTAACAGGAGATGACTGGAGGAGTCCGGAGGCAGCAACATGAAGTAGACGGAAATACTGCCTTATGCCTCAGAGGCAGGTTACTTTAAAAAAGTAAAACAACAGTGAAATAAAAGAATGAAAAAAATAATTATTATGCATGGTATTGTGTATTACTGTGTATAGGAATGTGAAAAGGGATATAATGATAAATAACTAATATTGGTGTATTCAGAGGGTTTAGTTATTTCTTTACAACCTGTTGCTTAATCAATAACAGTGTAAAGTCTTAAACAGATTTTCAAGCCTGTAATATAAAAAAGGATAATGGGACTGGTGAAGTAGAAAGTAATCAAGAAGGTAACCCATGAAGCAATGAATTAATAGGAGAATACTTCAGTTGCAGCAGGAATAAACTGAGAAACATCAGGACTGTGTTCAAATTAGCCTCCTGTTTTTATTTAGCTTGAATGTTTAGCCTGATACTTTCCTTAACCAAGTGGTATGTATCTAACATTTGTGTCATGCAGCTTTAGTAAGGTTCAACTTTTTTGCAGCACCTGTAGCTTGGACTTGTGATATTTACCTAATATTCTGCCATTTTCTCATGAAGTTCCTGGACAGTTTTGTAGTTCAGGAAGGACAGGAAGATTTTTGGTGTTTATTATGGATGAATTATTAAAAGAAGTCAAATAATGTTAACCAAAAGGAGTTTATTGATGATTAAATGGTGGTCCAATTGTAAGTAATTGATGATAATCAAATAGTGATTAAGCAATAACTGAATGGTAATTAAACAGTGTTTTAACAATTATTTGACAATGATTTAATGATGATTTGACAATGATTTAAACAAACATTTAGATGGTGCTTAGATGGCAGTTGAGCGGTCTACTATTTCTTACACTTCTAAAAAATAGCTGGATATGTGTATGTTGCTAGCACACAATATAATTTTAGACCTAATGTAAAATATTGTTTACCTCATTAGAGACCTTGAAGAGTAACCCGAAGGAGGATCCCTGCTCAAAGGATCACCACTGTGCAGCCTGCTGCTGTTCAGAAGAACTCAATCGGCTCAAGAGTACAGATACTTACAGGTAAAGTAATTGACTTGCAATCAATCCCCCCTTCAGTGTGTGCACAGGGAGTGCAGAACAACAGCAGTTTTAGCTATGTCTAGTCCCAGCTCAGGCTGGTACTGTTAGCTTCTGATAAGACATGGCCTCAGCTCTTGGGTGCCTGAGAGCCTATGGTCTAGCACAGCTCTCACAGCTTGTGCTTGTCAGTGATGCCTGAATCAAAGTACTGCTCACCATTCGTTGCAGTATCTTCCTGTAAAAAACTTCATCCTTTTTGTTGTTGTTGTTGTTGTTGTTGTTGTTGTTGTGGATTATACATTGTGTACAGCTGTACTGGGCTTTCATGGCCAGCCTCTGGTGTTGGGGGTGTACAGGGTTGGCTCTGCAGCTTCTGTTAGAAGCTGCCAGAAGATTTCCCAGTGTCTGACAGAGCCAATGTAGCTGGCTTGAGGACGGAGCTACTGCTGGCCAAGGCTGAATCAGTCAGGAATGATAGTAATGCCTCTGTTGCAACATATTTAAGAAGAAAAAAATTTTATTGCACAAATGTAATTGTGGCCAAAGAAGAGAGGACTGAGACCATGGTGAAGCAGCTGTGCCCCTGCAGGCCGTGGAGGTCCATGGAGGAGCAGGGATCCACCTGCAGTCCCTGGAAGAGACCCATGCTGGAGCAAGTGGATCCCTGAGAGAAGGCTGTAACCCCATGGGAAGCCCGTGCTGGAGCAGGGTCAAATCAGCAGGTTTCCTGGTAGGACTTGTGACCTGTGGGGTGCCCCTGCCTGGAGCAGCCTCTTTTGAAAGATTGCAGCCCATGGAAGAGGGACCCGTGGTGAAGCAGTTCGTGGAGACTGATGCCTGTGGGATGCATTAATGTTGGAGAAATTCACAGAGGATGGTCCCTGTGGAAGGGACTCAGCACTGGAGCAGGGGAAAGACTCTTCTCCCTGAGCAGCTGCAGAAACAGGGTGTGATGAACCCACCATAACCTCCGTTCCCATCTCCCTGTGCCACTGGTAGGGAGGAGGTAGAGCTAGGAAAGAGGTTGAGAGGGGAAGGTGTTTTTAAGATTTATTTTACTTTTCATTATCCTGTTTGGGTTTGGTTAGTAATAAATTCATTTAACATCCCTAAGTTCAGTCTGTTTTCCCATGACGGTATTTGGTGAGTGATCTCTCTCCCTGTCCTTAACTCATGAACCTTTCATTGTATTTTCTCTCCTCTGTCCACTTGTGGAAGGGACTGACAGAGCAGCTTTGGTGGGTGCCTGGCATCCAGCCAGGGCCAACCCACTATAATTGCATAGTATAAAAAGGGATTGCTTAAGTTTATATTTAGTTTTTATGTCACTTTCCTCCCATTACAAAGGAGCCGGAATTGTTAAATTGAACACCAACTAGATTTTCACAGATACATTTTTATTACTTCAGTTCATATTTGGTATTTCAGATTTTAAGATCTTGTGAGTTTAAACTTCCATCTACAACCAAGAAAATTAAAAATCCCTCAGTATATGAAAGCCAAGATCCTTCTCTAGAACCCATTTTAGGAATTAATGCCTAAGTGCAATACTGCAACTGTGTCAGTAAAATCCTGAGTCATGACAATGAGTTTCACACAGAAATTCTGTCCTGCAGCCAAAATTATCATAGCTTAATTGAACTTATTCTCACTGAATGTCATTAGCAATAGTTTGCTTTAGTGGCTTTCCACTGTCAGATGCCTAAATTCTATGTGTTATAAAAAGCTGAGGAGTCAGACAGACGGCAGAGTACACACCAAAAAGGTGGAAGTCTGAGCCAGGCTCAGTGATTTACACAGGTTGAACCCCACGTGAACATGGGTTTTTTTTATTCTCCGTCACAGAGAGACAGAAGAAGGAGATTTCAGGCTCCTCCTGTGTGAATCAGTTCACCAAAGTCGGGGTAGGAGCCTCTGAGCTTAAGGGAGACCCTAATAAATGTCCTAGAAAGGTAAAGACAGTTAGACACAAATGTCTTCAGGGACTGTGTTAGAACTGATTTGGCAAAATGCATCACAGTTCTGGTAGACATGGAGATATATTTAAAAAGCAAAATATATATTTTTTTTTTTACTTGCAACAGGGGCAAAACCTATCAGTCTTCCAGACACAACAGTTAGATTTGAGATGACTTGTGCCACTCCAGTTTCATCCTCATATTTATTTCTGCTGCTATATATTTCCGTTTATGTGCATGCAAGTTCCTTTAAAATGTTTACTTAGGTTTGACAGTTGGCAGCTTTGCAAAACTAAACCAAACTAACTTCCTTCATAACAGCTCGATTTTGCATATTCCCTGGTGAATGCATAATATGAAATATTTTACTTGAAATTTTAATTAATTTTAAATTAAAATTCCTTAGATTTTTAACAGATGAAGTATTTTATTGCCTCTTTCATTTCAGTGTTATATTTTCCAGCTTTTCTGATCAAGCCAACATCATTTACATCATTTACATGATCTATACTGTTATTTTTTTGGTGGGTTTGTCTTTGAGACATTAGCAAAATTATACTTCAACTTAATTCTACCTTTCTCTTCTTAAAACAAGCTCCGCCTAGGTTTAGGGTCACAAACTTTCTAAAGAATAAATAAATGCTAAGACTTTCTTATATAAAAGTTCACACTTACATGGTGCTGAAAATTAAAAAAAACAAAAACAAGCAAGGCTAGCGAAGGAAAATTTGTATGCAGATTTAGGTTATTATAATATAGCGCATGTATAAAAGAAAGATACTGAAATACACAGAAATGTGGTATGTTTCCAACAGCTCCATGGAGTAATGCCATCAACCCACCATTTTGTGGTGCACAAGACTGGCATAGAGTGCTCCACAGAAAAATCATCTTTCTGATTTCTTTTCACTATTCCAAATTACTCATGGCTTCAGCAGATAATTCTGATCTCACTGTAATCTTGTTTCTTTTAATTTGGCATCATGGATGAGATAAGAAGTTATTCCTTGTTAGATGACTCTACTTCCAGCCCAAGTGGTTACTGGTTTGGCATGTCAAGGACAGCACCTTAAAAGGATGACACTATTAAGAGTGTGACTGTAATACACGCAAGATCAAAAATAGATCTGTAGTACTGTATATTATTTTAGGGAATATATCCACATTCCATAAGACACCAAAGACTAAGGAGAGTTTTACAGTTGGCATCAAAGTTTCTGGTTTATCTGCATATCACTTTGGTCCTCTGTCCTCCTCAGAGGGGAATAATTTTGCTTTAGCAGTTCTAGTACAGCTGAAAAATCTCCTGCTTCCCCCTTTGAACTTTAGAAAGGGCCAAATAATGTTTTCTCCTGCTCTGAAATGTCTTCAAAACTGACACTAATCCTTATGCGTCATACTGCAGCTTTCTCTGGATATGTGTTTTGGGGAGGTATATCACCAGAGCAGGAAAAGGGTGGTGAGTTTTATGAGTCATATTTGTTGTAGGCAAAGGACCTCTCTAGAAGGCCTGGCTACTAAATCAAGGAGGCTGTTAAAACAAGTCACAGTGTCTTATTTTTTGTAATAGTTCTGCTTTGTGTGGAAACACAGTTTGGTATATAGAAAGTTAATGTCTGAGCTTTTTCATCAAGTTTGTAGTCAGAAAGAGTCTGGGATGAGCTCCTATATCCCACCCCACATCCAAAACCAATGGAAATCTTCAAGGAACAGAGTCCTGTTGCTGCAGGGAAATGACTATTCTGTGAAACGTGACTCCTGCAGAATTTTTCTTTTGATGAAGAAATAACTCTTTGGTTTTGCTCTTGTATTACCAGCTGGAAATTCCATAGCTTTAATGTCATCTGACACTGAGGGGACAGATGGGTTCTTTTAGGGATCCTTAGCAGAAGGATGATGACATTAATTCACAGTTAAAATGGAAACTTTAATTTCTTAACATGATTTCATGATTACTATAGGACAGAATTTGTTATCAGAATGACACAGGATGTCTACTAGGAGAATTGATATAATAAAATCTGTAAGTAGCATAATATAGATCTTAAAACACAATTTGTGATTTCTAATCACCTGGAACCTCTGCAGATTGTGTCAGATCTTAATACGCGGTTTATCACCTATGTAGCAATCACAATCTACACTTGAAATTTATATGAAAAAATACAAGTTACTTAGAGTTTGGAGGAAGCAGAGGACAGCAGAGGTGTCTCAGGCCATTGTGAGGTCACAAATCTCACTGTCCAGCAGCTGTTCTAATCCAGATTTCCTGCTTAGGACTTATAACTGTTTGATTTTACGGAGTGTGCTCTGGCTGCTGCTGCACTTCCCTGTTCTCTGGCAAGGCCATTATCACCACCAGGCTGAGTGCCTGGGAACTTCAAGACAGGTGAAGAAGCGGGTAATCAGCCTGGACTCTAGGAACCTTGAAGCCAGTGGTGAGGGGAAGAAGAAATCTGTTTGGTTTGTCAACTTGGTTCCTAGGACCTTCTGGGATTGATAATGAGGGAAAAGGAACCAATATGTGACTTGCTCAGTCACAGAGAACAACTACTTGTCTCATAAAACAGCAGGACTTATGCTAACCACATTACCAGGGGTTGGGAGCAGGGTGTACTGGTCACACTTAGTCATCAGAAAGCTCCTGGGAATGGAGTAATTTGCTTTCCAGAGGTCTGACATGCAATTTGTTTATTGTTTGTTTGCTTGTTGTTATGAAAGCTGTCCCATAAGCATAGATCCTTTCATTTTATGAGATTATATGGCATAGTGACCTCATATAGTCACAGAATCACAGCATCACAGAATATTCTGAGTTGGAAGGGACCCACAAGGATCACCGAGTCCAGCTCCTGGCCCTTCAAAGAACCATCCCCAGGAGTCACACTATGTGCCTGAGAGCATTGTCCAAACACTTCTTGAACTGTCTCAGGCTGGTGCTGTGACCACTTCCCTGGGGAACCTGTTCCAGTGCCCGACTGGAACCTTTTGGGTGAAGAACCTTTTCCTGATATCCAACATAAAACTCCCCTGACTTATCTTTATGCCCTCACCTTCAGGTCCTGTCACAGATCACCACAGAGAGATCAGTGTCTGCCCTTCCTCTTCGCCTCACAAGGAAGCTGTAACTGCAGTGAGGTCTCCCCTCAGTCTCCTCCAGGCTGAACAGACCAAGTGGCCTCAGCCTCCTCCCATTTGGCTTCCCCTCAAGGCCCTTCTCCATCCTCATGACCCTCCTTTGGACTCTAATAGTCCGATATCTTCCTTATATTGTGCCGCCCAAAAGTGCCCCCAGCACTCGAGGTGAGGCTGCCCCAGTGCAGAGCAGAGGGGACAATCCCCTCCCTTGCCCGGCTGGCGATGCTGTGCCTGAGGCCCCCCAGGACACGCTCGGCCCTCCTGGCTGCCAGGGCACTGCTGGTTCAGGTTCAACTTGCCACTGACCAGGA
>VZRQ01003907.1:321880-335941 GCA_013397975.1 Machaerirhynchus nigripectus | reverse complement strand
AAGCGGGAATGCCCGGGAAAAGCAGGAATGACCGGGAAAAGCAGGAATGCCCCGGAAAAGCGGGAATGCCCGGGAAAAGCGGGGATACCCGGGAAAAGCGGGGATACCCGGGAGATGCGGGAATAGCCCGGGAAAAGCGGGAATGTCCGGGAAAAGCGGTGATATCCAGGAGATGCGGGAATGCCCTGGGCATGCGGGAATGCCCGGAAGGTGCGGGAATATCCCAGAAAAGCGGGAATGCCCGGAAAAAGCGGGCATGCCCGGGAAAAGCAGGAATGCCCGAGAAAAGCAGGAATGACCGGGATGTCCCCCAGCACCAGGGATCTGGTGCCACCTGGCGGCCCCATCCCGGAAGGGCACTGGGCGCGGAGATCCCAGGAAAGCGCCTGGTCCCACCTTTCCACCTGCGCTGGGACCTGGAGTTTGTGGCAGAAGCGCGCCCGTGAGACTCCTGTACCCCGCAGGAACAACACCCAAGGCCCTGGCCCTGCGTCAAGTCCGAAATGCCATTGACTGGAGAGCCACATAAACCAGAGGTCTCAGGGCTACCCGGCACGGGCTGGCGCTGCTGAGGAGTATTAGGGTGTAAATAGAAGAGAAATTTAAAGAATTCAGGGATAAAGATCATCGGACGAGGAGAGAAGAAAGAGGAGGAGGAGTAAATCTCGAACTGACTCTGCCTGAGTGGCAGAGAAGAGAATAACTGGGGAAAAAACACCCCTTGTGTCAGAGAGAAGCACCAGATGGACTGGAGAAGTTTCTTCTGTAGCAATCAGGGATCATAAAGCCATGGAATCGTTAAGGTTGGAAAAGACCTCTAAAGTCATTAAGTCCAATGCCAAACCAGCACCACCGTGTTCACCATTAAACCCTGTCTTCAAGTGCCACATCCACACAGTCTTTGAACACTTCCAGGGATGGTGACTCCACCATTGCTCTGGGCAGCCTGTTCCACTGCTTGACAACCCTTTCCAGGAAGCAATTTTCCCTGCTATCCAATTTAAACCTCCCCTTGGGCAACCTGTTTCCTGTCATCATGTCATTGTTGGAAAGGACACCAACTCCCACTTGGCTCCAGCCTCTGTGTTTGCAGAGCAGTTCAGGTGCCAGTGCCATCCCTGGACTGTAATGGATAAAAATAATGTAAAATGATCATTGGGACCACACCTGAATAGTTTTAGGAGCACCCACCCCGTCCTGACAGTGCCCATATCTGCAGAGAGTGGAACCATGCTGTGCAAATTGAGAGCCAGAACATCTCAGCATTTTCCCACCAGGCTGCACTTGCAAGAAATATTTCTGTCACTGGATGTTCTCCTTACAAGGTGTTAAATTTGGCTAACAAATACTCTGCTCCTTTTTAATGTAAAACACGGCAGCACTTCAGTCAGCGTTTCTCCCCTCATTAAAAAGTAAAACAATACCTCATCAGCACAAGGTGATTTGCATACAGAGGCTTCCCTGCCACGTCTTGAAACATGAAGTCATATTTCCTTGAAAAAACCCCAAAAAAGATTATGTACTCACTTCAAAGGGCTTACTTATTATTCAGCTCCTGAGAGGTTGCTAAGAACCCCAGAAGGATTTGCTGGATTTGTTTCTGCAAGTACTGTCACAAATATACTTCAGCCGTTCACTTTTGTAGTGCTTATTGTCAGGAAAAGAAGAAGTTACAGGTCACACAGCCCTCAATCCACATGGAGGTTCCTGAAAAAGCTTGGATAAGCTTCTTGCTGATAAATATGAATCAGAAACCTAAAATGTGGCAAAACATAGGTGGCCTTTGTCCAGAAGGCAGCTGCATTCTAGGAGGAACTTAAAAAACATGACACACCAGGGAATTGGGAGTGAGGAATTTTTGCTGTGTTTCCCTCCTTTTTAAAAGGTTAGTAATGAGCTGGGGATCACCACTCAGCCTGTTTGCCTCTTCCTTTTGTTTCTCTCTTCTTTTTGTTTCTCTCATCTTCCTCTTCAGTGGTATCAGCACTACTGGCCACTACTGGAGGGGCTCCAGGGATGGGGAGACACCAGTTAAAAGCTCTTTACTGCACATTTCACACGTGTGCTCATACCCTGTATTTTCTGATCCCTTCTCCAAATTCCATTCAGCAACAGAGTCCTGATCTCAGGGGTAAATACGGCCTCAAAGCAAAGTCCACATAAACTTCAAGGCAAAAGGAATATATAAGATATTGGACAGGGAAGCAGTAGGATCAAAGTAAAACATCAAAAAAACCCCATTTTTTTCCAGACTCAATCTTTAGGTGCAAAGGAAAGTAACTTAAATTGGCAGGAGCACATTGCTGGTTGGTTGTTTCAGTAAAAGCAGCTCATTATTTGAAGGGAGAAACTCTTTCCCCAGCCTAAAAGAAATGGGGATTTACAGTATGGTCCCCATCTGGCTGGGGATGACATCAAGACTTTTCAACATGGTATCCAAAACAGTCAGAAGCCCAGGGTCTGGAATACTTGAGTCACAGAACCATAGAAAAGAATCACAGAATGGATTGAGTTGGAAGGGACCTGAATGATCTTCTTGTTCCACCCCCTGCCATGGCAGGGACACCTTCCACTTGTTGCTCCAAGCCCTGTCCAACCTGACCTCGGACACTTCCAGGGATGGGGCAGCCACAGCTTCTCTGGGCAGCCTGTTCCCAGCAAGCGTGGAGAATCCATGGCTGAATTCTTCTTTTCCCTGGCCCAAAGAGGACTGTACCTTCCATGTGTCACCTCTGAGGAAGGTGTTATCCATGCACTTTTCCCGTAGGAGATGTTGGTGTGGAAAGCAGCTCGGATCACAAAGGCCTGAGTGGCTGGGATTGAGCACAGAGCCTCCTCTGCTCAGCTGTTTTTAAAGGCAGGATCCCAGTCAATGTTTCTTGTAGTCAAGGAGAATTTGAGTTGAAAGGAATTTAAATCATGTCCCCACAAAGCACTATGGCATGGAAACAGGACAGAAAGCTTGGATGCACGTTCTGGATCTGGTTTATAATGAGAGGGTTTGGGGCCCAGGCAATACTAAGATGATTTCCAAGGATTTCAAGACCTATGGCCAGATCTCTTGGGTGAAGTTTGCTGTTATATGGGACTGCTCTACCCAGGCTGAACTGCAGAGTTTCGTAAGTGAAAAAAACCCCAAGGATGACCATTAGCTTGTGGCTTTGCACTCTGCTGGTTTTTATGTTTACACGCAGAAGTTGTGACCAGTGGTAACAGCTTTGGCATCTTAAAGAGTGTTTGTTATTGCCAGGAGAAATCCTGCACAAACTGAAAATGCTGGACATCTGCCACTTACAGGTTTATCACAGAATCACAGGATGGTTTGGGTTGGAAGGGACCTTAAAGTCCATCCAGTTTCACCCCTGCCGTGGGCAGGAGCACCTTCCACCATCCCAGGTTGCTCCAAGCCCCGTCCAACCTGGCCTTGGGCAATTCCAGGGATGGGGAGTCCTCAACCCAAACAAGGGTGACGCAGAGCATCCTCTGAGGTTAATATGCCAAACATCAAGTTTAAACCAACTCTTGCTCTTCTAGAACAACTCTTTTTCCACGAAGGCACACTCAGGAGTGTCATCCAGCCCCTGAGAACCCTGAAGGTTTCAGCTGTGTGCTGCATTTCATGTGAATATATCGAATAACATGATGTATCTTCATGGGCTTTGGAGTGAGCTCTAAAAAGCACATTGCTGATGGTGTGAAGCTTGTTAAAGTCAGGGGTTTAGCTCTTCCCTTCAAATAAGGGAAGGAACCTGTTTTCAAGAAAAATATCCTAGATACCGTAATTCCTATGGAAAAAAATGCGAGTTTATTTTCCATTTAAAAAAACTTTGCTTCAGACAAGGCCATGTGCCTTTGGTCTTTATAGAGAAATACTGGCAAATTTGGTTATAAGTGACAAAGAGGATGGTTAATCCTGACTGATCCTGAGGCTTCATGTCTTGAGAAAATCCTATAAAACCGACCTCTTGAACTTGTTTCAGAATTTGCACTGAACCACATGAAGAGAGCTCTAAAAAGACAGTGGATACTGAGCTGAGGGGGGGAAAACAAGGCAGTAAGCCCACTCTTCAACCTAAAATCTCACCAAATACCATTCTGACAAATGCTGTAAAAAATTCAGGGGTTCAGGATGGACACATCAAAATGGAATAAGAAGTTTACAACATCATCTCCCCGATGGTTACCATCATCTATTAACCAAGCTCCATTCATGTGTCCCGAAGCAGAGACAACCTTCTTTTCTCAAAATACCCTGTGAAAGTGGAAAAGGGAGAGTCTGACTTCAAAAGCTCTCGAACACTGTAACAGTAGATCAAGTGTATTTTAATTAGAAAAAGGTTCAGGCTGCAGAATGCAGGTCTGGCTCTGGACTTAAACTGCTCTAACGTGCAGCCTGGCTGTCATCTTTCAGCTGGGGCCTCTTACTTTTGCTGTGGAAATAAAAATGAAAAAAAAAATCCTCCACTGTAGCATTGGTACGAGTCCAAATTGACAATAAAGTTGCTCGAGTTTCTTGGGATTTACCCTAACAGGAAGTTTTATCGCTGCACATCGGCGTTAGTCATGCCTCAGGTTATGAGTCAAGTCAAAACAAAGCAATCACCTCTTAAATTGTGAAGGGAAAAGAAAGTAAAAGTGAAATTTGGAGTATGCTATGGTCAATAATCTGATGTTGGCTGTAACAGGACGAGGGTGTCACCCAGAAAAGTGTCTGTAGGAATTCCAGTCTTTGTTTTACTCACGTAATACACATTAAATAGCAACTCTGAGAAGTGCAGCCCTTAGGTAAACATAGTACTTGCTTGGTTTGATTAGGAATTGCACTTTTAATGAATCATTCTTAAGGGTAAAAGGTCAGTGATTGTTTTACCTTTAGATTTGGAGATTCCTGCCATCTAAAACTGGAGAAAAAAATCAGCTCTTCCTAAGAGCAGGTTTCTTCTACATGTGCTACATGAACTCAAAAGCCCTATTGCTTTGCTGCAACAGCTTTCTCCATTCTTTCAGCCTCTTTACAGGTAAAACAAGTTAATTTTAGGCATCCAAAAAGTTTACCTGAGCCACTGCAGACAGCTCACCATAATAAAATACTATTTTACCAAAATTTGGCAAATTCACTCTCCCCATTGCTGGCATTTGAATGTTAAAATGTCCTATAATGTATTTTGATTTCCAATTGTTTCGGTGATTTCACCCCTTGGAATACCACAGCTCTAGTCCAGATGTATTTTAATCTTCCTTACTGCCCCTGCCAAATTTCTGTTTCCCATTTGCTGAGTGCTCTCATCATGAGCAATATGTCTATGTCACTTCCTCCCTATATGTTCAGGCTTTTCCTTGACTCATGCAATCTGGAAGAAGCTAAGCCCAGAGGAAAATGCAAGCCCTTTAGGGTTGCTATTTTTAAATACAGGAACTTCCGTGGGGCTGTTTGAAAAGGAGATTCCTTTTGAAGATTATAAACAACAAGCAAGAAGTAACATTTACAGCTCCTCTCCGTAGTCTTGTGTCCCAGTCCTGGAGCAGGTCAGCAAAAGTCACACTCCAAAAAGCACAAAATATCCAAAGAGAAACCACAGAGAATCAGGTTTCCAGGTGTGCCTGATGCTGTGCGGTTTGGGGGTATTTGCTGAAACATGTGGACTGTCCCCATTAATCATGGATGCCCCTGGATCTCTGGAAGTGTTCCAGGCCAGGTTAGAGGGGGCTTGGAGCAGCCTGAGATAGTGGAAGGTGTCCCTGCCCATGGCAGGGGGCGGCACTGGATGAACTTGAAGCTCCTTTCCAACCCAAACCATTCTGGGATTCTGGGATTCTGTGACCTGCACCACCAGGCTTCTGGTGTCTCCTCTCCCCCTCCTGCAAACACACCTTTGATCCCTACGGATGCAAGGCCAACTGCCCGCGATCCAAACCCTCCTATTTCCATGTTAAATGTGGAGGGACGGGGAGCCCCTTTTGAGCTCAGAGACAAGAGAGGCAAAGGTGTCCCAGGGGCAGCACTGAGATCAGGAGCTCATTCCATTCCTTTTTGGTTTTCCTGGGACTCTGGGAATTGCCACCCCCTTTTAAGCCACAGGGCACCTTCTTGAGGGACCATCAGTCCCTTCTGGCAGTCACACGTGGCAGGCCTGGGCCCTGCCTGGGGACAAGGGGATCTCACACATAAAGCAAGAACGAGTGGCAAACAGCAAGAACGTGTTCAGCCTGCACCAGGCTTCTCTTAGGAAACAGCAAGAGCTATCCAGCTAAGGCAAACACTTTGGGGTTCTGCCAGGGTCTAAATGCATTCCAGCTGAGAATCCTTGTGGCATTCGGCGGTGCCACAGGGCCAGCAGCGTGCTGGGCTGTGAGGGATCCCTCTGCAGAGAGTGCAGTCAGGAGTAAAGCCCCTGATGCTGCTCAGTGCCCCGTTCCCACTCACATTCCTCTTCTACTACCACTTTTCTCTTGCTTTTGCCTAAACAAATACTTCAACAGAAGCTTATCTTTGAAAATCTTGTGGTTTATAGTTTACTATGAAAAGTAACGGCAGGGTTATTTTGTGCTAGCAGTGTGCATTAAGTATTTTTCCATGTTATTAGAGGCCAGCTGATGGCACATCTACCCCTGGCTCACTCTCCTCTACCCAGACACCAATTTACATGAAACTTTCAGGAATGTCATATCTGAGATTGCTGCCCTCTGGTAAATCTGCTGGAGTTCAACAGTGACTTGTTGCAAGGTTTGAAAGTGAACAACACACAAACACGACACCCGTGGCTGATTGTAACATCATTTCCTAAGGAAATTAATTTATTCTTTCTTTTTAAAATCAAACAAAAAAAGGCATGCACTGAGCTGGACTTCGTGGCTCTCGGGGACTGCTCATCATCATGGCCAGAGCACAAGAATGTCTGATAATGCAGGTGAGTAGATTTTGCTCTCAAGGCTCATTATTTACAAGGCAGTAACTCTGTGCAGAGGTTCTCACCAGCAGCTGTAACACTTCTTTATTCACAATGTAAATGTGCTGTGTAAATGCTTGTAAATCTTTATGAGCTCCATTGCCTCCAAGCACTTCCAGCCCAGGTATGGTTAATAAATCCTGCACGTGCACTGTCTCAGCCCCTCCCCAGCCTTCCAGGGCAATATTCCAGCGGCAAAGAGCTCCCCTACACCCACTGAGCAGTGCCAGGGGTTTTTTCTTAGCTGACTCTAAAAGACACGGTCGCCTTGTGAGGAGCTGTACCAGAGATTTAATTGACTTTACTTTTTCCATCCACCACCTGTGGCCTCCACCTCACACTCCCCAGCCGTACTTATTGATCCTGCTGAGCACCCACACCCTCATCAATGATTTCTTTATTTCTCTAGGAGATTTTTTAGGGTGAAAAGCAGCAGCCTGGCTCTCCTCGATCGTCTGGAGAATCCCCACTAGGTGGCACCGATATCCAGCATTCCCTCTCCACCCTGCGTGTGAATTCCCCTTGCTCCAGGTTCTCTCTCCCTTTTTTTTTCTCTTTTTTTTTTTTAAGCATTTCCAAACTCTGAGCTCATCGGTTTTAATAACTACAAAAACAAACAGCTCCCGGGATCTTTTTTCTTGTCCTTACGGTGCCGGATGGCTCCAAGCCAAAAGCCAAGTTGTGTTTTTTCACAGACAAAAAAGATCGGTTTCCAGTGTGGTTTCTACAGCTGGGTCAGGAGTCTGACTGGTAGAACCATTAATTATTCCTTTTAGGACCATCATCATTCGAGTCCTTAGTGGTTCTTTACTTTGTCATCCCCACTTAGGTGCATAATAAACCTGACCTCTGCAGGAACACCCCGATCCCAGACAGAGCAAGGAGCTGGGAAACAGGGAAAGCTGTGAGGAAAACTGATGGAGCAGTGGCTGAGAGCTGCCAGCAGCCATTCATCTTCCAGTAAAAAAGAGAAATGTGGAGAGAATCCTACACAAAATCCTTTTTAGGGAACTCAGATAAAACCAGAATCAGGCAAAATGTGACTCAAATGAGGCTTTGGTAGCAAATAAAACACAATAATTCTCTCAACAGGAAGTAGTCAAGAGTAATTTCTCACTAATAGGACTGAAGTAATGTTGGGTATCTTTCAGAAGAGACTGAAGGTTTTTCAGCAGGTTCTTCTCAAATTCAGCCCTTTCCCCCACTCCTCCATGCTCTTATATGTTCCCAAACAAATATGTAGAATTCCTTTGGACTGGAACTAATTTTAGTTTGTAACGTAACAGCAAAGCCCTTCCAAGACTAACAATTAGGAAACAATTCAGAAAAAAAGCCTGCACACATTTTCCTGGCGAATAGGAAGAAGCTAGAAGTCAATAACTCCAGTTAAATTAAAACTACTATTTGGGGATGACTCTGTAACTGACTGGAAAAACAGCTTCTGTTTCTGAGTCTGCCAGGCCATGATAATATCACTAACAGAGACTGCAGTCCCATGAAGATGAAAATGAATGTGGATACAGCTGTTGAAGTCCTGAGTTCATTTTAAGCTCATTTAAAATTCTTTATCTACATTTCTTCAGATTTGAAACATAAATTCCTGAGTGGTTGTTCTCTCTCCTCAAATCAACTTTACAAAGTAAGAGTTTCCAAACTCCATTTGAAAGTCTCCATTTCAGATCCTTTAAAAATCACAAGGATATCCCAGATATAAACATCAGTGAATGTTCATTAGTTCATCACTCACTATCTTACAGTGCAATGATAATGTAAACAATTACGAAGATGGGGTTTATGGAAGGCCAGACAGTTTCACAGCTGTGGGATTTCAGATCCTGGCTTTTATTCAGGTGCTGGAAAAACAAAAACTGTGGAAAAAAAAAGCAGATAAGTGTGACAAGACTGGAAAAAGCAGGAGATGGAACAATTCAAAATTCACTGACCTATTTACTCCTGCATCTGCCACGGCCTCCAGTCTGGACAGCCCAATGGGAAACACACCAGGAAAATGTAATCACTGGAGATTATCCCCTGGATGAGAGAAGAACAATGTCTGCAGTCAGCCTTCCCAAGTTCAACAATTTCCTCTAATAAAAGGCGGAATGCAACTGCTGTCCTTTGAAACAGCAGCGTGGGGAAGCCCCTTCCCTCGCAGGTAGGACAGAGAATTCCCCAGCACTCCAGGCACCGAGAACCCACGGGGCTCCTGTGTCCTTACACCTGCATGGTGCTCCCCCAGGAGTCAGGGGTTTTTCCTCCCATTTAGGACTTTTCCCTCCCATTCCCACCCGGCTGCAGGCACAGCCCCAGGGCTCTGATGCGCAGTGGTTCATCCTACAAAACTCCTGTCTCTGCACTGGGGCAGCCCCAGTTGCTGTTTGCATTTCACCCACTGGTTCAGAGGGATCTGTAGCATCAAAAAACCCCACAGAAGCAAAAGACAAACAGCTCCCCGTGTCAGTGCACAAAATGTGCCATTAGATCAGTGCCCAAAGAATAAAATATCCTGCCCGTTAATTGCAGGAGTATCCAGATTACCATTAGCACTCAATCATTATTATTTTTCTTTTTTGTTCCTTAGGAACAGGGGTTTCCAGTTGCAAATTTCTCACAAGGTGGATCACCTGACCATTGTTTAAAGTCAGCTCACTGTTTAGAAGATACGGGATCCTACTGTTTATTTTGTTTACTACTGCTTTTATGGAAGCTGTCATGTTAAGAACAATGGAGCATGTAATGGCGTGAGGAGGGGTTTTTTTTCCTGGGGATTGCCGCAAAAGATTGATCAAATTTCAGTGTTTCTTAGAAGTTGTTCTGCCCTGACAGGCAACTAATGGCTCCAGCACAGGAGACACTGAAGTTCAGCTGTGGTGACTGCGTGGCAGTGACATGAAGTCACGTACAGCAATCCCAAGTGCATCCTATATGTGTCACGTGTACAGGGAATTTGTAACTCCATTACTTCCTAGCCCTGCTACAACATCTGTACGTTTGAATGCATCTACTTACCTGCATGAATTATTTACAGAGGATAATGGTTTTGAGGCAGTAAAGTGACAAGGCTGTTTAAGTCAGGAAGCATCAGAAACAAGATAAAGGTCACAGTGCAGCCTCCTCAGCCACCTCCACCAGGAACCACATTTCTCACCTCACTGTGCGATTGTTTAAATTATTCTTCGCATCCCCACACAATTTTCTCACCAGTGTTGTATCCCCATTCCCACCATGAATGCTGAGGGATTTAGATGAAGGTATCTTTATATGCATCCATGAAGTAAAAGTCAATCATCATCTCCTATTCCACATCCAGAACTCGGGCACCAGAACAGAAATGTCAAAGGTCTGATAATTGGAGTGTCTGGTTCGGGATGCCTTATGTTTGATTATTTTTTTCCCCAGAATATTAAATAAGACAGAACTTTCTATATTAAAACACAGCCCTCCTGATCCTCACCTCCAGTGTGGACATCAGCAAACCGATTACTCAAGCTGGACACTCAGACATGAGTCAGCTATAAAAATCCTGACTTCCCCCAAAGTCACGAACTATGACCTCAGGCAGGGGTTAATTCAATTTTCCCAGGAGCGGTCACCTTTTCAAGTCCAATCTTTTTATTCCTGCAGTTCCTGCTCACTAATAGATGACACTGCATGTTACAACAATCTTTGTGTGTCTTAGTAGGCTTTAGCCACTGGACAAAAAGGTCATTCTTGGCTAAACATCTGCAGCTGGAATGTACACTGTAGCTGGAGAGGTAATAACAGATGCCTTGCCAGGACATTCCTTAACTTCTGGCAACCAAAGGAATGGGCTGTGACTTGTGTGGGACAACCTTCACTGTGCATTTCCATCGCTTGGGATCCCTGAGCCATTGATTGGGGGGATTGAAGTAAAATAAAAATAAACAAAAGACCTGCTGCCTGATCTGTTTAGCTGCTGTGCATGACACCATTCTGGAAGAACTCAAAGCTGCTCAATGATCACTTTTATTACATATTGGTATCCCTAGTTATGTAATAATTGTGGCATCGAGTTTAGTAAAACTGACAGTGAAAAAAAATGAGAGAAAATACAAGAAAATTATATTATGAGGAGGAAAATAAACAAAGGAAACAAGCAAACCAAAAAAATGTTGTTCTGTGGTGTCCAAATTACAGAGGGATGCACTTCCCACGTCTTGTGGTTGATGATGAGAACCTGTGTCCCGGGGAAATGGGGTTTTTCTAACATCTCTCCCCTGATCAGGTTCTCAGCTATCCAAGTCTGAGTACATGTAGAGAAACTTACAGGGTTTTAACTTATACGTTTCTCAGAACTTAGAGGAACTTCATTTTGCTTAACACCCCTGGGCTAAATTCGATGGAAGTGGCCGATGCTTTGGCCCACGGCCGGCGCTGAGCAGCACAAACTGCCGGGGAGCTGGGCTGCACAAGGCTCCTGTGCTCGGGAAATGAAACCAGAGCTGATAAATGGCTGCGTGCAAATTCCTGCCACCAATTCCCTCTGCAGCCTCTGAGCTCCCCATGGCTCGGAAACCACTCATCCCTCATCTCTTCTGGTTAGATCAGTAACGTATCCAGAGATTAGTCCGAGTAACATTTCTCTCCTAGCAACTAATTTAATGCTTTTTAATATATTACAGCCTCTTTTAGGTCCAAACCTTTCTATTTTGGGACTTGCAATTCAAATTTGCCTAATAGCTTCGCATAATAGTCCCTTGCTCCCAATAAATTCCTCATTTCAACTTTAATTGGTTTGTTCGTGGAGAATCACAATTTACACGAGCTGAAGAGATCTATCACTAGCAGCTACTGAATATAAGTAATATTTGATTAAACAAAATGAGACAGTAATTTGCTTTTTTTTTTTTTCCTTAGCGTTTGTCAATGACATTGCCAATTTCTACCAGCGGTTAGAGCACATTTATACCATAATCAATTAAATGTATTTGGAATAGGTATTAAATAACACTGTGGGTCCAGTGTCCTTTTAAATTTACATTGTATCATTTTCAACATTTTTAAGTGTCAGCCAATTGTTCTCCAGTGCAAAGTAATCAAAACTAAAGACACAGACTGATTTTATGAGAGGTGATGTAAACAACAGGTAGAAACACAAAAAATTAAATCATTTGAAGAGCTGTATAAATCTATAAATTTATATTGATGTATAAATCACCCCCAGTGATCTCAAAGTCTCAGTGCAAAATAAAGAATTATCTCATTTTACTCAGCAGAGCTCAGCCTGAAGAGCCTGGAAATGGAAAAAGCACAGGCCAGCTCTGAAGGAGTTTGGGAGACGGAGGGGAGCTGGAGCTTGTACGATACTAAGAAACTTTCTGGGAATATATTTGCGAAAGAAATGGATACTTAAACCAGCATGAAAATACCTCAACTTGAAACACTCATGGTTGGAACAAAAGATTTTAAATGTAACTTCGAGTACCCCAGGAAGCTCCCTAAAGAAAAGTGAAAAGGTCACTTTTTTTTTTTTTTTTTTTTTTAATCATCACAGTTTCAAAGCAAATAAAGTTCCTTCCTGAGTGGCTAACTCATCATTTCAAACAGTTTGGTCCTCACACTGAGAGCAAGGGATACAATTAATTAAAATATATCAAACATATTTGAAATACACATAGAAATCATATTAGCTTGCGCTACTGACTGCTATTAATTACTGGAATATGCAGAATATTTGAATAAGAATTTCTTAAGCCTCTTTGATGTTGTTTTTCTATTACAGCCAGAATAATACCTATGAAAAACATAGATTTATGAGCTAGATGTATTTAGAAAAAAAACCCCAACTTTGGCATATGAATTTGATTTTTCTGCTTATTCTTCTAGTTTAGCTTGAGTCTTGGTTGGGTTTTGTCTGTCCTGTAATAAAATACACTAGGAGAGGAAACTGTATTTAGGCTAATTCTGAATTTATGCTGATGAAGTATACGTGACCTGTCTCACTTTTTCTGGCACCACAGAGGGATTTGGGAGCACAGAATCAGGATGCCACATTTTTGGGTGCCTGAATTGAGATGCACCAGCAGCCTCGGCTGGACTCTGGGAGAAGAAAAGGCCAAGGACGGTGAAGGCTGTGACATTCAACACCCAAAACAAACTGCAGACAACAACCTCTGAAAAAATTTAGCGATCTGATGAGTAGGTTTAGATGGGATATTGGGAAGGAATTCCTCCCTGTGAGGGTGTGCAGGCCCTGGCACAGGGTGCCCAGAGCAGCTGTGGCTGCCCCTGGATCCCTGGCAGTGCCCAAGGCCAGGTTGGACGGGCTTGGAGCAGCCCGGGACAGTGGCAGGTGTCCCTGCCCATGGCAGGGGATGGCACTGGGTCATCTTTAAGGTCCCTTCCAACCCAAACCACCCTCAGATTCCATGAACACCTCAGCTGCTTGGCTACAAGAGGCTCTTTGGGACTTTGCCTTCCCGGTGCCCCTGAGCCCCAGACGGTCCCGGCCGTGCCACAGGGGCGCCCGCCGTGTGTCACCCCCGGTGTCACAGCCCCGGTGTCACAGCCCCGGTGCCACAGCCCCGCTGTCACCCCCCCGCTGCCACAGCCCCTCTTCCCCACCACACAAGCCCCGTTCCCGAGGCGCCCCCGCACCGGGGGCTGAGGGGCCGCGGCTGTGGGGATGCGAGGCTGTGGGGATGCGAGGCTGCGAGGCTGCAGGGGCGGGCGAGGAAGCGCGGCCCGCTCCGGACGGACGCGCCGGGCACCCAATGCGCTCCGGAGGGAGGGCAGAGCCCCGCGGCCCGACCCAATGAGGCCGCGCCCGGAGCGGGACTTCCTTCGGGGATCCCGCGGCGGGGGCGCCGCGGCCGAGCGGGGACACGTCAGTGCGGGGCCGGGACCTGCCTTTGTTCCCCGCAGCCCCCGGCCCGCAGCCTCCCCCTCCGGCCGCAGGGACCGGCACACGGCCACAGGGACGCGGAGCATCCCCAGCATGAGCTCCGCTGCTGCCCGCACCGGGGAGACCGCCCCGGGCGCCGCGGCCGTGCCCAGGGGCTGAAACGCTCGGCCGGCCCCGCCTCCGCCGCCCCTCCTTCCCTTCCTCTCCTCCTCCTCCTCCTCCTCCTCCTCCTCCTCCTCCCCATCCCCG
>VZRQ01003907.1:210200-321811 GCA_013397975.1 Machaerirhynchus nigripectus | reverse complement strand
GACCCCGCCGGGGACATGGGCAACGGGATGTGCTCCCGGAAACAGAAGCGGATTTTCCAGACGCTGCTGCTGCTGACCGTGGTGTTCGGGTTCCTGTACGGGGCGATGCTCTACTACGAGCTGCAGGGCCAGCTGAGGAAGGCTGAGGCCACGGCGCTCAAGTACCAGCAGCATCAGGAGTCCCTCTCGGCTCAGTTACAAGGTACTCCCTCCGCAGGAGCCTCTGCTGCCCTTCCCCAAGGCTTGCAGAACACCCTCCTCCTCCTCCTCCACCTCCTCCTCTTCCTCCGGCTGTCCAGCCTTTCTCAAAGTTTTGCTCCTTCTCCCCCTTCTTTTCCTCCAGCCTGTGGGGTTGTAGGGTCTGAGATCCCAGCCCCGCCGAGGTCAGGGCGAGGTTTTGTCGTGGGTTCCTAGAGAGCTCTCATTCCCACTCGCTCCCACACATAGTGACTCCCAAAGAACTGCACATCACTTGGCATAAAAATTCTTGGCATAAAAGGGAGGAGGAGGCATGCTACCTGCTGCCCATCTAACAGTACAGACCGTGTCCAGGCTGGGATTTTTGCGGGCTTCTCTGTTGTCTTTGCAGGGTTTTATGTTGAACATCCATCTGCAGTTCCTGGGCAGCATAAACCTTAAACAGTTCCAGGATGGAGCAGAGGAGTATTCTAATAAAGTGTTTTTAGAGGGTACTTTAAAAGTAAAGTTCAAGTAAGTTACTTGGGTAAGGCTATTCTATTACTTTTGGAATACCTTTGAATTTCTTGGCTTAAAGGTGCCACATAAATACAGATCCTCGTGTATCTTGGTTTAAGGATGCAGATGTGGGTGTCCTGTAGTTGAAGATGAAAAGGTGTCCATGTTTGACATCTGCATGCCCAGAAATCAGAAGCAAAGCAGCAGGGATGTACCTGAAACATCAATGGTCCGGGAAGTGAAAGACCTGAGCACCTCTCTAATTGTCAAGTGCAAGGTTATCAGGTCAGCACAGACAAAGCCCAGAGCCAGCTTTCAAGTTTGCTTTCTCAAAATAGCATAAAAGAAGAATCAGAGGGATGTGCTGTAGCAGCACTAAACTTCAGGGTGATTCTCAGCCATCCTTTTCCCTGTGGAAGCATCCATCAAAGCATGCCTGGCAGCACACAGTTTGTGTGCAGAGAGCACAGAGTTGGGCTTATGCTGTTAGATTCTGACAGTGATTTGTTCCTTCAATGTGTTCAGTCACCAGCTGACACCATCGCTACTTAGTATTTCAATTTCAGGCCATTTCCAGGTAATACCGTGGAGCTCTTGGCCAGAAACCTTCATTTTAGTCCCGAAAAAGGTGTAAATGTTTGGCTGGGAGGTGGGTGTGTGGCAGATGGCTAAAGGGCTACTCTTGCTAGGCTGTGCATTTGCCAACAGAGGACACAGGAACATCTTGTTCTCAAGTTAAAATTGGACAAGTTGGCTTCTTCTGTCACTCCAGCTTTGCCAAAGAGGAGCGTGCAACAAACTTTATCCTTACACAGAGGAGAGATTCTCTGGATCAGATATGTGAGGTCTGGACTGTTGGTTTGAACTTTTCCATGCTTGAAACATCACTTTGAGTAGCCGTCATCTGTCCAAGCATGTTCATGGGAGCAGCAGGCAACTGTGGGAGCTGCATGTTATGTGATTCTCCTGCTCGTTTCAGTGTCTCAATGGGAAATGCGAAATATGGACCAGGATCTGATAGCATTAATAGATTTGATGATCCATGCAATAAACTCACATGGCTCTGGGATCCATGCCAGTGTATCAAGCCCATTAAGCAGGAGGATTTGTCTATGCCAAGTACGGTAGCAGTAAGCCCTGTTTAAAAAAAATAATCACTGGCAATTAAGTCACAGAACAGAAGGAAAAATAAAATGTAACAATAAAAAACGGTTCTTTAAGTTTTCCTGTGTTCTGAAGTAGCTGTTAAACCTCAGAGAGGGTGAGAGCCCAGAGAGATACTAAATGCAGCAGCAGCCTCTGTCTAATATCCCACTGAAATAAAGGGAAGTTGTGTTCCTGAGGACTCCAGAGGATTTGGGGAATAAGCTTTTCTTCCCTGTCTTTCTGCAATGGCCTCCCCTGTAGAATCACCTGGATATTTGCAGTAGGAGTTTGGTAGTGAGGAGAACACAGAATTCAGAGCCTGTGCCCAGGTCCAGCTCACCTGGAGAGACACAAGCACGGTGCTGACTGTGATATCCCCACCAAACTCCTGAACCTTTCCTCTTTAACTCTTTGTTACAGAACAACAGGAAGGAATTTTCTTTTAGCAGAGACTTGGACACAGCATAAAATGCTGACAGAAAATCCTGTTTGCAGGTGCAGTATCTGACTGCACTTTGAACTTTTGGTTTTAAATGACCTGGATTTTAAATCAACAATGTTCCTGTTGCCAAATAAAAAAAACCCCCAAACCTCTAAGAATATCTGAGCTATGTCTCTTGGCTGTCCAAAGATTATTCTTTGAGTTTATTGTTTTATGAGAACAATAAAACTAAAGTATTGCTTTGGTAAAGTAATGCAACTTATCTTTTCTGTGCAGCATAACCAGTTCCTCTATAGATCCTGGACTAAAGATAACTTTGGTGCCTGAAATATGATGGAAGCACTCTGGAATCTTTAAAAAAGAAGCCAGTTAAAGGGTGAAGTTAAAGGAAAGGAGGGTGCTGGATCAACAGGGGTTGGTTTCTTGGTGTTCACAGCTCTCCTGGGTGATTAAATAAGACTTTAAAGCTGAGCAGAAAAGGACACCTTGGACTTCTATTTCCTGAACAACCATTTCATCAGGAGGCCTTTTATTTTTAAATGCAAACTAAAAAATAAAAGGCAACTTCTAAAAGTGGTGTCTTTGAGGATCCTGAGGCTCAATTGTGGCTGTGCCCCTGGAAGTCTGACTGGACTGAATCTCTTGGGTGACAGTGAAATACCACCTGTTGTGTGACTTTTTGTAGGGTTTTCTTGTGACTGCTGGAGCCTCCAAAGGCAGCTGCTTTCCTGATTGCACACAGAGGAGCTTGTGAGTGCCCCTCTCAGGGCTTTTGAGTGAAACTTGAGTCCAATTGTGAAATGCTTGAGGTTCATGGGCACTCCTGAGTTTCTGGACATGGTTGTAGTTTAGGACCTGGGTGCCTTTGGTCTGCCCAAGATCTGAATGAAGAGCCTCAGCTGTAGCTCAGAGTGCAGCAGCCTTCACTTCCTACTGTCCCCTCTACTGTTTTTCACATTTTTATGGGTTTTTTTCATCCATGTAGGTAATAAAAACCTTCTTTTTGGTACTTGCCAGTTCTTCATGCCCGAATGAGCTGTTCTTTCTGTTTTTCCTTGGAAAGCCAGCTGTCTGAGATTTTTATCTTTTTCATTGCCTTGTTTTGCTCAAACACAGCAACACGTGAAGGAGGCTCAATCTCCTGGGAATATGTGGGAAAATGCCAAGGCAGAATGCACAGATCACTGGGAAATGGTGCAGGGAGAGTCTCAGAATCATTAACAAACACACCTGATCTGAAGAGAGCTGCACATGGCTCCGTTTCGGGGAGTTCTGCTCTCTCAGCCACTCTGCTGGGAAGTGTTTGTGCCCCTTGGAGTAAGCCCAGGGTACAAAGGGACCTGGGGAACACAATAACTGGGTTAGAAAGGCTGGGGTCTTAAACTCACCCCCTTTAGAGGATCAGATTGCAGAAGATTTTGTAAAGAACATCAGACTTTGGCATTTTCCTCTATCAAAGTGCTGCTGGGCACGGAGAAAGTAGGGCTGCTTTTGTAATCCACAAAGGGAATACCAGGGGCAAAATTTAGAGATGACACAGAATTTTTTGACTGCTGAGAAAACGTAAAGTCATTGCTATCTATAAGGTCTTTCATATAGAGGCTGATCTTCCCAATAAGCTGATTATTTTTAAATCTCATTCTTTGAGCACCATATACATTTGAAACATGAAGATAATCTTGCTTAGTATTTCTTAAAATGATAAAACCAGAACTTGATGCTCTTTGCATCCTTTAAAGATGTGTCAGACTGAACTGTTGGCTCTACAGGAACAGGCACACTGAGAGCTGCGGGTGAGCCTGATTTACCTGTGACTGCTGCAGGATTGAAAGTATCTACAGACGTCTTTTTAGCCCTTGCAGCTTCTGTCGTCTCATCCTCTGGGTGTTAAGTAACCCCTCGTGTACTATTTTAATCTGTTTAATCGGTTTTAATCCCTAATCCTAATAGCAGCCTACAGTTAGTGCCTTTTACTACCTTCATTTTCCTGCTCTTCCTCTGAGAGTCTTAACTGTGTCTGGTGGCTTAGTGCAATCTCTGTGCAGCCTGAGACTGTCCTGTGGTCTTGGGAGCCAGCCCAGCAGGGACTCTGGGCTTGAGAGTTTTCCCTTCTGTGGACAAGGTGTGGATTTCCTCAGAGGTTTCTGATCCAGTGCTGGAAAGCACCAGCTGTAAAGCAAACATGGGTTCCTCTGTGCCTGCTGTGCCAATTGTCCTAAATCAAGACCCTCTGAGGGGTGACCTGCTAGGAGTTGGTCAGATCTAAGGTAGCTTTATGTGTGTAGAAAGGCACGATGCACCAGAGCACTAGGTCCCAGTTCTGTGCCACTTCAGTGGCTCGTATCTGTCCTGAAGGCTGCACAGGTGCCACAGCTGCTCCGACATTACACAGATGTGGGTGTGTCTATCACATCCCTCTTTTACAGTGCCTTAAACTTGTACCTTGAGTTGGCAGAGCTGGGAAGAACCAACGCTGCTTTTGAGGGCTTATTTTTCACATGCATCAGACAAGTAGAGGTGCATCTACTGCAGCTCCTGTGTGGTTGGTTGTTCTTCCTAAAAACAGAATCCTGAGCTCCTGTCATTCCTGTGGCTTTCAGGTTGCACATAACACTGCAGCACTTATTTTGATGGCGTTTTGTTGCTGCCTGAGAGATCCATGGTAGCACTGCAAGAGGAGAGGTTGGTTCTGTGTGTCCTTCCCCTGAAATGTGATGCTCAGCATCCCAGGTTCTGCTTCCTGGCTTCCTGAAATGGAAAGCTTTGGTTTGTAACCTCCTCTGAGCACCTGGCTGTTGCACCTCCATTCACATTTTCAATGGATATTTAATGTTCTAAATATTTAAAACATGTGAAATGCTCGAAATTGTGCAGAATTTTAGTATGGAAGAGGTGTGTGGTGTAATGTATATTCATATATGCATTTGCATGTGCATATATGTGTGTGTAAAACGAGGTAGATATGTGTTTGTTTTGCAGCTCAACCTCAAGATTTTGGGTTACCTGGAATTACCCAGCTTTTACTCATAACCCAAGTAGAGAAAAGGTGCTGGAGCTCTGTTCAGATCAGTTAACTCAGGCAAGTTTGTTTCCAGGTCCATAGTGGAATTTCCATGTCCAGCAGCGGAATTCTGACTTGAAAGATAAATTGAGCACGTGCCCATATTTATATTTTTTCATTCATGTAATCCATGCCCAAATGCCCTTTCCTTGGGGAGATAAGGGTTCCAGGATAAATTTCTGCCAGTGCAGGAGCATTTCCTCTGCACCCCAGCTGGCCCCTGGCTGAGGATCCCGGAGCAGTCTGAGGGAATATTGAGCAGAGCGAGGTACTAGGGTGGCTTTGTTCCCTGGGTCTTTGTGTTCCCCCTCCCCGCTTTAACACAAGGCCTGGTGGCCAACATGATGCAAAATGGATCCAAATGTTTGTTCCTGATGTTGATTTAAGCCTCCTAAAGCTTGTCAGTGCTGGAGCTGAGTGGACACTTCAGAGCTGGGGCGGGAGGAGGGGAGGCAGGATGAGTTGATGGTGGTGAGTTTGCATTCTGGCTTCTTGGACAGTCGCCTCCTGTCACATATTCCTGCCTGCCCGAATTCCTAAGCCTTAAAAATTATGTTCCAAGCACTTGCTGAGCTGGCTGTTTGCTTGTCAGCCTTGTGAGCTTGGGTGGGGCAACTTATGAGTAAGGCTTCCACCCTCTGTGAGATTTGAGTGCCCATTACAGCATCTCTGATGTGCTGGTGAGGATGTTGCCAGCAATTTGTGGCTAACAGTGTTCACTTTGCTCCTTTTGGAACGGGATCCTTGCAAGGAAAAAGTAATTTAATCTGCCTTCCTGAAAGTCAGGTGCTGCTTTGAGGTTTGATGGTAATGAAAGCTAAATAAATCAGATTAGTGAAAAAAAATGAGTTGTACAGAACAAGTAATTAAAGCTGAATCCTTCGTTGGGTGATTTTTCTTGAGATTTTCAGGATTTTGGGGGCATGAATTTCTAGTCTTGTTGGAGCCTGAGTTGAGCACTTGAGGAATTCAACCTGTTTGGATGCTGTTCCTTGTTTAAGGAAGGGTCTTGTGAGCTGAATGCAGTTCTGATCTTTTTCTGGTGATGTAGCAGAACCCAAACTTTTTGGGATTTTCTGCTATGCATCATAATTATAATTAACAAATAAAACAAACTGCAGTTGCTCCACCTCGTCCTCTGTTTTCCCCCTCCCCTAAGGTACCTGAAATTAGCCTGCTACCTTATTTTCCTGAGGTGACTCAGATCCCAGAGTTTGGCAGTCATTTCCAGGGCTTAATTACAGAGATGATGAGAGAAGTATGGTCTGCCTGAGCTCCCAGAGGGCAGAGTAAGGAGCCTGCTCCTATCCACACCACCACACTCAACAAAGCCCTTTTCAGTCAAAAAATTAATCACTAACTCAAACTCTTGATTTCTGGATGCAGTTTGTGCATATATAGATTGAGCTTTTTTCTTCAGGGTCTATTTTTTGCTAATTTCTGAATATAGGTGTTCATGTAGATCCTGACATCACATAGATACAGTCACTAGATCTGCATAAAATTGAAAAAAAAGTCTAAAATAATTTTTGAGAGAAAGAAAAAGCTCTTGTTCCTAGAGCTGAGGGTTGAGCAGACCCAGAGATTCAGAGATGATACGAGAAGAAAACTGTTGTCTCTGCAGCTGTTATCAATGTTTGTGTATTTTTCTGCTAATTTAAGTCTCAAATCACTACACAGGTTTTCTTTGAACTATTTGCATTTATCATCACTCCAAGAAAAAAGAAAACCAACCTGTATCATCTATTGGTGTATGGAAAAGAGCAATGCAAGGTGGGATGCTGATCCCACCCGTGGTACCAAGGGTTGGAAGAAACCTTTTGTAGAGTGCACTGGAAATCTTTTCTGGAAAACATGATCTCCTTCCTGATAAAAGTCAGGTCTGAAGCCTATCTGTAAGGGATTAAATATTTAATCTCATTTAATACCCCTTCTCCAACTTATTTTTAGCAGCAGCTATTACAGTTTACTGTTTGAACATGATAAATCCTTCCTTCTGTCCCAACTTATCTTAAATCCATTGTTTCCTAGAGGTGTTACTGACTTCTAAGAAAGGCACTATGTGAGGCAGGGTGGAGTAAAAGGATTCTATTAAATGTAGATGCTTGCTCCAGTTTAGAAATTAATTTTCCTGTCATCCTTACAATTGAATAGAGGCCACAATGATCTCTTAGAAATACAAGTGTGTGTTCTGGGGTAAAGTGCATCAATGTGCCAATTTCCCCAGCATTTCCCATTTTTCAGAACTGCAGTGAAGGCAAAGCTGGAACCACTTAGTGGAGCTTTTTAGTTAGAACTTCTTACTGGAATACTGAGTAAATCAGAGGAACACGTTTGTTTTAATTGGAAGCTCATTTTGGGTGCAGGATCTCTGAAAGCAGATGTTATGCTTTCTCTTAAAAAAAAATCCCCTGAATGTGAAGATCCAGATATTAAATACAAACTTTTCAAATTATTAATACTCTGAGCAAAGTAAATGATTAAGGAATTCAGTCAAAGCAGAGACCATTTTTAAGCACAACTGCCAACGCGTGGTTTGGTTTTCCAGGAGGAATTTGACATGACTGGCTGTAATTAGACAAAACCATTATTTGATCATGTGAGTAAATTGCAAAGTGTAGGAGGTTGTTTGGAAGTAGAGGTAATTCTCACAGTGCACACAGTGCCAGCTGTGGTTTGCAGAGAGCAAAATGAGAGCAGTCCATCCCTGCCTGCATGGTCCGTAACGAGGCCTCACACACAAATCAGTTTCACGTTACCTTGGTTTCTGTTTCTGTCCTTTTTGTGGACATTCAAACCAGAAAACTTCGGGGACATAGATTATTAAATAGCTGCAATATTTTGTTCGATAAATTGTGAATATAGTGGCTTGGAGCACCTTGGGATAGTGGAAGTGAGGGTGTCCCTGCCCATGGGAGAGGGGAAGAAAAAGATGAGCTTTAAGGTCCCTTCCAAGCCAAACCATTCTGTCATAAATAGATGGTTTTTGTACTGTTGTTTCCTTGTGCTGTACCTAAAACACAGGTTTCCTAGTCTTTATTGTGGGAATACTTCAATTTTTTCTAAGATATTTGCAGTATCACTGGTGCATCCATTTATTGCTAAACCCTCAGTTGAGTCTCTGAAATAGATGGAGCTCACACTGTGATGCTGTGGCCAGCACGGCTTGTACTGTGGTGGGGAATCCTGCTGCTTTTCCAGCAGCTACCCACAGTTTGATAATCTGTTTCTGATAAGATTATCAGTAGTGAAATCAGTGGATCTCCATGTCTGAAAGCAGATTCACTGATTTAAATACCGAGCTGGAAGCTTGGGGGGCGGCTCTTGCTATGTTAATAACATCTCCTCACAGCATTAAATGTGTCAGAGGAGTCAAGAAACGTCATCTGAGATCAAAATTTTGATTATTGTCATTGGATTAGAGAATTTATCCTAAGAGAATTTATCCTGCACCCCATATTGAAGGGATTCCACTCTGGCTCATGGAAATGCTTTACTCTCAGCGGAAAAGCTTTTTCCATGGGTTCACAATTGAAATGGTTCTACTTGCAGGGACAAGAATGGGGAATTAACTATTTTTATAGCAGGCCTGTGTTCTGCAGGCCTTCGCAGTGTCACTAGAACAGTGCCAGTGTGGTTTACCCCACGCTGCTGGTTCAGTTCAACTCTGCCACAGTGTGAGGGAAAATAACAACTGAGACTTGCCAAGACTACTGAAATCTGCTGGTTTTAAGTGAAAGATGTTACTGTAAGCTCAGAGAGTCACTTTTGAAGTGTGTAACAAACAATCACGTTGAAATTAGTAAAATTTCTTGGATCATGTGTTTTTAAATCCCAATGTAGTCCTAATCTTCCAGCGTGTTAAGGTAGTGGGAGCTGGGGCATTTTAGACTCTGGGATCATCCTTCTGATCAAATGGTTAAAGTAACACAGTCACAAAGTTGTTGATAATGTAAATTAGGAAATGCTTTCTTTTAAATGCACAATAATGGCTTATTTTGCTAATAACAGCTTTATTGCTTAGAAGTGCAGAGCAAAGATAAGAGAAGGAACCTTGACTGTTAAATAATCTCAATTTCATCACCTCCCTGACTCTTGTGTTGCAATTAACGTTCAGCACTGGTCGAAGTGGTGTAATGTGGGAACATGCAGAGCATCCCCCACCTCCCTTCTCCCTCATCTCCTTTTGTTTATGGGGAAGATCTTGAGGACTTGATTTTTTGGGATCAGTTCAAGGACTGCTCGGTGTTTCCTTGTTGAGGGTGAAAGGTCTTTATTGTTCTGTGAGGTTACCAGTTCAGTTTCTGGGCTCTGTGAGTTTGTGGTTCTTTGTTCATTTGTGTAGGTTACATTCTATAGGTAATTTCAAGAATTAAACTGACACCTGCAGTAATTCCAGCTTTGGAATAGGGCCTGTTAGCTATTAGCTGACAATATTTGCCCCCTTTTTTTTTTTACCATTCTGTTAAATATAATGTAGAAATAAAGTTCAATTATTTGTTCAAAGATCACTGTGAAATAAAAAGCTTACCCTAGGAAAAATTATTTGTGCATCCCAGCATTGGGATTTTGTCAGATTTCCTATGTAGGGAAGGAATAACCACTACCAGGGTTGGACTTTTCTATAAAACCTGCTTTTCAGTATATTTATTTCAGATTCTTGCTCAGACTTTTCTATAAAACCTGCTTTTCAGTATATTTATTTCAGATTCTTGCTCAGACATCTTATACCCAGGCTGGCAGCGATGCAGGAGAAACCCCTGCTGTAGTAACAAGCCCTTTGTAGCCTGGGCTCTTCCTAAAGTTCCTGACTGGTGGAAATAATTCAAATTTATGGGAGATTAACTCCTATATGTACTTACAAAATCTGACCAAGGGAGCAAGTGAGAAAACATGGAAGCTGTGCTTTGTCAATAATTGTTCTTGATCAACACCTTCAGTACCTTGCACTTTATGGGCTTTCCTCAGAGAGAAACGTGCTGAGCCAACCAGTAACTGAGCTCAGAGGGCAGAGGCGTAGGAGGAGGTTTTTCCTTGCCCTTTTTAGCCACCTGAGGGGCTGTTTTAGGACTTCTCCAGATTTGTCCCAGTATTTCAAGGGTTAGCACGCAGCAGGTAGAGGAGAGGACGCAGTGCCTGTGTTCAGACCCTGCAAGTGCAGGGTGAAACGAAGAGCTCAGCAGGGATTCTAACCCCAAATCCTGCTTTCTCCTGCCCCTTGCCTCCTGCCCCTGTGATGGGTTTGCTGTGCAGGGTTTCCCCCCACACACACACTTGTTAAAGCACTGGGAGGAGCCGTGGAAGGTGCACTTGCAGGCGGGGAAGTGGAATGGAAAATGTTCCCTCCCAATCCATTTGTGGTTTTGCGTGTTTGCCGGAAGGCTGTTCCACCCCGGCTGCACGGCAGGGGAAGCCCAGTATGGACTTTCATTGCTCTTCTGCACTGTTCCTTTTGCACAATAATTCAGCATCCACCACCTTCAGGGCCTAAATAAAACCATAACTGTGGGTGCTGCCTTTTTTATTTTTCCCTTCTCCAGGCCTGCTGGTGACTTCGTGAATATTCATTCCCTGCTTGTTTTCTTATGGAGGGTGTTGATACATTGGCTCATCTTGACTGATGCCCTTGACTTTGGAAGATAAATAGCAAAGTGGAGATAGGTGCCAGGGATTGATTAGCAGTCCAGTTTCTGAGCCAAAACGTAAACACTCGTAGATAAGGCTGCAGAATGCACCTTGATGGAATTAAGAACGTGCTTTAAGGTGCTGGAGGAGTTTTCTGTGGCTGCCAAGATACAAATCTTTATTTGATGGTTCTTCTTGAAGGGTTATGCTCACCAGTGGTTTATTCTCAGAAAATGAGTTTTCTAGTTTTGATGGAAAAATCACTCATTGTTTTAATACAAGTTAATAACTCATTAAAAGAATGCAAACTGTAATTTGGGCAGTGAAAGATACTTGTGTTAAACTGAGCTTAAACACATGTAATTGTACATTTAAACACATATAATTGTACATTTCCATGAGTTTTAATCAATATCTTTGCTGCAAACTTGGCTGTTTCAGATAATGAGAGGTGAGGAAAGGGTAAATAGGGACTGATGTGCCACATCTCAAACTCCATGTCCAAAGCACAGACTGAATGAAATCCTGCTTTACTGGCAGCCAGATGGGGAACTTTGTGCCAGGGGATGTTGGATGTCCTAAACACACCTGGATACAACAAACAAAGTCATAAATGTAAACCCCATTTTGGGATGGTGTCTGCAAATGAATCGTGGGCAGCTTGGACAGTCTTTGGGAGTCATTTTTGCTGGGAGACAGTGCAAAAGAATGCTGCATTCCCAGTTTTTGGGAGCATTCAGGGTGGCTCCCAGGCTCCCCATGCCTCAGCCCAGGCAGCCTGCGCAGGGCCCTGCTGCGCCTCCAGGAGCTGTCCTGCCCTTGGGCATCTCCCTTCCCTCCTTGTGACACTTCATGAGCTGCCAGGAATTCCTCTGGCAGCAGAGCTGTCCTGTCTTATTTCCTTGTCTCTGTGCAAACAAGGCAGGGCAGGATGGAAATGTGGAAAACGTCCCTGCGTTCCTGAGAAGGGAAGAGGGTTTGGAAGCTCCACCACAGCTGGCTGCCTCCATAAACAAATCCCTCGCCTGCTTATCCCATTCCGTGCTTAGCAATGCAAATAACCCAGGATTTGGGATGGATAAAGCATGCAAAAAGGGAAAAAGTTACTGTCACAAGGGTTACGAACTGCCCTTTATCCCATGACCTCATTCCACTTGGATTTTCCTGGTGCTTTCTGTGCCAGCACTTGCTGGGTGTGTTGGGGTGGGTGGTGGGGTTTGTGTATGTCACTTGTTAAAGGAATTTGTCCAAAATTTCTCTTCTCAGTTGTGTATGAGCACCGTTCAAGATTAGAAAAGTCATTACAAAAGGAAAGGCTGGAACATAAGAAAGCCAAAGAAGGTAAAGATGTGCTTTTCACTTTGACATTGAACTTGGTTATAGTAGAAAGGAGTTTCAAATGGTTTTTCTTCAATTTTAAATGAGTTGGATAATGTATTAGCAATATATTAGGATCCACTTGGCAGAGCTGTGCTGGTCTTTCTAGTAGTTCTTTTTTACTTAATCTCTTTTAATCAGATCTTTTTTAAAGCAATCATCTTTTTAATACTCTTGACAGATGACTGCAGCATGAGGTAATATACCCAGAGTATGTTTGTATCCATGTACATAAAAACCCCATCACGTACGTGGGGTATGGGCACGTGTGAATCCTGTCCTGGCCTGCCAGAAATTCAAAACTTGTACCAAAACCATGGGATCTTCTCCTGCATTCCATCAACGGGAAATTAAATTGGGATCAGTACTTTTACACGCGCTTTGGGGTGAGCACATGCTTACACGCCTTTTCCTGACTAAAACTAAGTTCCAGGTGTGTGTGAGGGGGAAATGCTGGTACAAACTGTACTTCCTAGACCTCTGCCCTCTGTGGAAATTCAGCAAGATCCAATCCTCTGAGTTTCCTCAGTCTCTAAATGCACTGCAGTTTTCAGATTAAAGCCTCTGTTCTTCCTAAAACTGAGGACTCAGCTGCTGAATTAAAAATATTACAGTAGCAAAGCTGACGAGGAGTGAGAAATGAGTCTCACCGTGCAGGTCTCGGTGGGTTTCTGGTGCCATCTAGTGTAGAACGGTCCTGCTGCTAGCCAAGGGTGAGACACCTTTTCAAACCCTGCAAGGGAGAGCATCAAGGAACTAACAGAGAAATGTTTTATTATTTCCAAGAATACACAAGTTATAAATGCCCTTTTCCTTTTGAATGATGCTTTTGGGCCTCTGCTGAGAGAGTTCATGTACCAGATTTAATTACCCACGTGTAGTCTTGAGCCTGAACTCTGCATCTCTCACTGTGATACGAAACTTTAAAGTGAAGATAAATTATGAAACTTCTAAAAGAAAATACTTTGTCAAAATTTCTGCATTTTGTCAAATTCTCCATAGGTTGTTTTTCTTTTTTTCTTTTTTAAGATCCTTTTGAAAATTGTTTCTGCGTAAATATTCAGCTCTTAAAGAGAATCAATGTACTCAACAGCCAAGTTATTGAAGCACAGATTCTCCTCTTCCTGGTGTTTTTTTTTTCCATCAGTACTTTCCCTTTTATGTTGCAGATTTTCTTGTTTATAAACTAGAAGCACAGGAAACACTAAATAAAGGAAGGGTAAGTCATCATTCCTAGTACAAGTTTTTAATAGCTGATGCTATTTGAGTTGCAAGGAAAAGGAAGTGCTTTGCAATTATGAGTGTTCAAAGGAAGAGATCTTGCAAAATACTAATTGAAAGAGCTCTCACTTATCCCAGTTCTGCTCTGCATTCATAAGTGCTCTCCACTTCCTAATTATTTGAGCTACAGTGGGAGATACTAATATCTCTCCAGAAAATTAATTTAGAAAATAATCCCCTGTTTATATTTCTGTAGTTCAAACGTAATGTTGTTATATTTAAGGGGAAAGGGGAATGAGGAGGTGTTAGAAATCTTTTTGTAGCTTAGCCCCCAGGGAAAAGAAGAGTGACAGCTTTCTCACACGTGGGCTTTGAACTGGAAAGTATAAAAACATCAGGAAACTTTGTTTTATATACCAAGTGCCAGAAGGAAAGCTCTGTCTGGCAGAGGACCCAGAGACCTGTAGAGAACTCTTCATAAAGCAAGTAAATTAGGATTTTATGGCTATTTCATGTTGAAACTGGGGAGCAGTTTGGGAGCTGAGTAACAGGAGTTAAAATAGGTTGTTGCTGCAGTAGGTGCAGAGTGCAGGAGCTTGCTCTGCTCCACAGCCAGGGGAGGGATGGATTTGTTTCCCGGGCAGCTGCATCCCTTGGCTGGTGGCTCCCAAAAGCTGCGTGTGCAGAGCTCAGGGCAGTGTCAGGGGGTTTGACAGGAGTGCTTTTGTTTTGCAGCAAGACTCGAACAGCAGATACAGCGCCCTGAGCGTGCAGCACCAGATGCTGAAGGTGGGTGACTGGGACAGCAGAGCACCTGTGGAACTGGTTATGCTGGGGACACACAGCCTGGCTGGGTTCTGGTATCACTGCAGAGTGTCAGCGTGTGGGCAGTGCCTTCCTCTGACTTCTAAGAGAGGGTTTCCTGCAGTTTTTCCTGGTCAGGCTTTCCAGTGGGTAATTTAATCTTATCAGATGCAACTTATTGTAGGGAACGCTGACATCAGCCCTTGCATGGTTTGGCACATAGGGATTTTCTTAGACACGTTCAGCAGCTCCCAGGGGGACAGTGCAGCTCTGGGGTGAGGTGACACAGCCCTGGAACAGGAGCCTGCTCATCACAGAGATCATTTTGTGTTTGAAAGGAGCTGCAATGTGCATGCTCTGAATAATAACCTTCCTGTTATGAATGCTTCCTATTCATCTGCACTTATTAAACAAATTGCCAAAGACAGTATTAGCCAGATCTGCAGATACAGAGCTGTTCCAGAGTCCCAACTTGGTATTTGCAGAGTCAACACGAAGAACTAAAGAAGCAGCACGCTGACCTTGAGGAAGATCACCGAAAACAAGGAGAGGAGTTTAGCAGGACGTTCAGTGATCACAAGGAGCGATACCTACAGCTGCAGCAGGAGAAGGAGCAGGAGATCTCCAAGCTGAAGGGTAACTGTAACCTGTGTCTGGCTGCCCACATTAAATTGGGTGTTTGCCATTGTGTTTTGTGTGGTGTGAGAGAGGCATTTGCTCTGTTCTCTCTCACAGGCCATTCGTGCATCTTCTGCCTCCTGGCAAGTTACATTTTATTGATGATTTTCTGAGGCCTCTCTCTGAAATCTGTTTATATGTGCTCTGTGTTTCTATCTGGGTTACAGAAATAGCAAAAAACCCAGCAATTACAAGCCTGTCAAGTGTCAGAGGTTGTTGAGCCAGTCTTTAATTTTTAATTCTGACTTGTATAAACCTGAAAAAAACGGTTTGCCTCTTCTTTTTTTAACTGAAAGGCAATCTAAGAATATTTGCCAGTGCTAGCAGAGATGTAATTGTGCCTCTTTATGAAGTGATTTCATTTACATTTTATACCTCCTTTTTACCTGTATGTACCAGCTCTGGAGCATGTTGCACCTGTACACTTGGGTGATGAATTCAGTTTTTACTCTTGGCATCCAGTTTCCTGTTTGAGATTCTGGGCGGTTTTCAGGCCTCTTCCATCCTCATTACCCAATTCCATAGAACAAAAGGATGGGGCTGTGTCCATCAGAGCCTTCCCTGCCTCGTGTCCCTAACCCAGGGGTTGCTTCTGGAGCTGTTGGCAGCTTTGTGGTTCTGCAGGCAGGGGTTGTTTGTTGGCTCCACGTCAGCATCGTTAAAAAGTGGGAATAGAACCCTCTCTGCCTGATCCCAGAAGCTTTTGGAGCGTGGTGGGCAGCCCTTCCAAAGGAATAGCTGGGTCCTGCGACAGAGAGTTCTCACTCGCCGGGTGTGATGTGGGGAAAGAGAGGAGGGTGCCTTCCTCTCTGCCTTCTCAGGATTCCGGTTTCCATAGGGAATTCTGCCATCTGCAGCGCCCAGCAGGAGCAGTGATGCAGAATTCCAGGTGCAGACTGGGTGAACTGATAGAAAATTTCACCAAATGTTACGATTTTCTGCTTGAAAATGGAAAGCTTTCAACAGGGCTGGGGAGAGAGGTAAGAAAAACAAGCCATACAGTTATTCTACTTAATTTTTACTGCAGCAGTCGTGTGGGATTTTATGTAGATTTTGTGATGGTCTTAATTTTGGTGCTTAGCCTGGTGTTGTAAATCCAGCCCGGTTTGAACTCTTTTTCTTTTCATTTCTTTTCAACAGAATCCCTGTATAACTTACGGGAGGAGAACAGGCAGCTGAGGAAAGCTCACCAAGACATTCACACCCAGCTACAGGATGTCAAGGTAGGCTTTGCTCTGAGGAGAACTTTCAAGATCATTAGGAAGAATTTTTCCCAAGTTTTCCCAAGCCCGAAGTAGGCTGTGCTGAAGACTTGTAGTTTCTGTTATGTGGGGGAAAAGGAGAGGAATAGGCTGAACTGGATTTGTCTTTGGCCACCTGCACTTCAGGTACATGCCCATTAAAAAAAAAAAGACAGGTATTTAGTATAGAAATCAGAATTTGGTTTTACAAGTTAAAAATTGAGTTTTGGCAAAACTCAATGCCTAATGTTTTACAGCTCTGTTTTTTTAAAATGTTCATCAACATCTACCCCAGCTTTTAATTTTGTTTTAGTTACACAAATCCTGGCCTCCAAATTTCCTTCCCTGGTGTGCTCGCTTCCTCTGTCTGTTTAATATGCATTCCATGCACAATAAATAAGTGCTGTCATTCCAGCTCAGGATTTTCTTTTCAAAATAAATTGAATTATCTTCCTAGTTCAAACTCCCCCAGCCTCCCTAACTGATCTTTAGAATGAACTTTATGTGAAACATGTGATGTTCTTCTTTTTGTGTAGCAACAGCATAAGAACTTGCTGTCCCAGCACAACGAGCTTGTGGTGACATTGGAAGACCACAAGAGTGCACTAGCTGCTGCTCAGGTCAGAAGGAAAGCAGCTCCTGCGGGCTCTCAGCTTCCCAAATCTGTCTCTCCGGGCCCGGCTGGCTGCAGGGTGCTGCATGTGCCTTTGGCGTGGGGATCCCAGCGGGAGCGCCGCCCTCGCAGGGAGTGCATGACACGAGGGGCTGCTCCTGAGAGGCTGAACAGCTGCCAGGGAGCAGAGCAGGCTGTGGCCCAGCCCAGCAGTGCATGTGCTCCTGGTGAAAGGCTCTCTCTGCTTCCCTGGGAGCTGTCAGTGCCTTTGTCTCTCTGTCCTCTCTGGTGGAACTGCTGTTAGTGAGCATCCCACACTCTGACCTTCACATTCATCTCTTACTCAGACCTGGGTGCTGCTGTAAAATCTCTTCCTGTGTGTGACTGGGAAGGTTGTGAGGCTTTCATGGAATCATGGAATGGTTTGGGCTGGAAGGGACCTTAAAGCTCATCCAGTCCCACCCCTGCCTTGGGCAGGGACACCTTCCACTGTCCCAGGTTGCTCCAAGCCCTGCCCAACCTGGCCTTGGACACTTGCAGGGATGGGGCAGCCACAGCTCCTCTGGCCAATACACATCAGTGCAGCAGCAGCAGAATTTAGATGGAGATGTGTATGGAGGAGTGAAAACTCCAGATGGACCTCAAATTAGTTTTTAAAAAACCAGCATTAAGTTTCTTAAATATCATTTTCAAGTGAATTATCCACAGCACAAACTGTTGCAGGCTCAGTCAGCTGTGCCAGTACAAGCTGTGGAGGCCACAGGGAATCTGAAAGTGGGAGTAATGTTGGAGCAGAGGAAGACTTTTGGTGAAAGATCAGAGGAAAAGGCAATGAGGCAGTGTGAAGTTATTTTTATTCCTGACTGATTTTCTTCATTTAGACATTTTCACAGTCCACAAAATCGTTAGCAGCATTAAAAGCACTGAATCCTTTTTTTTTTTCTCAGTTCTGCTTGTTGTGCCTGTCAATATGTGTAGATACTCAAAAAACAGGGAAAGATCACGAAGGTCCCTCATAGACTGGGTATTTGAAGACTCATAATCTGCAGTACTAAACCACACTGGCAGCTAATTTTGAGCTCTTCTCCCCTGGCCACGTTTGCTGCGTGGTGTGTGCTGATAACATCTGAAATTCCACAAGGCCACTCAGAGGGGCTGATTTAAGGTTCACCAAATCCAAAGGGAAGCTCCACACAGCCCTGGCTTTGATTCAGTTCTTTAATTAGAAAGCCTGTGCCACACAGAACCTCTCTGTCTGTGTCAGGGTGTGACATTTGTCCTGTGGAGACCCTCCAGAGAAGGGTCTTGCACGTGCCTTAAGAACAGAAGGTATTTCACACTTTTGTGTAGTTCCTCCTGCGAACCAGCTGCAGAAAGTCCCCGAGGGATTCTTTCACAGCTCCGTAAATGATCCCTCTGTTTCTAGGTGTATTCTAGACATTGAATACCAGCAGTCAATACTGCACTAACCTGAATCTTTAAAGGGTTTTAGTCTTTGTGCTTTTCCCCAGCCAGACAAAGTAATTATATATTTTAATAAACCCTGTTTTCTGCCAGTATCAGCACCTTTTAAGCTGTGGCCTTGAATCAGAATGTTCAGTTTAGTGACTCTCTAGTAGAACAGAGTACTTGAATTCTGATCTGGATGGGCACTGTTTAAATATCCTGGAATGGTTTGGGCTGGAAGGGACCTTAAAGCTCATCTAATTCCACCCCCTACCATGGGCAGGGACACATCCCACTGTCCCAGGCTGCTCAGAACCCCATCCAATCTATCCTTGGACACCTCCAGGGATGGGGAGCTCACAACCTCTCTGGGCAGCCTGTGCCAGGCCCTCCCTGCCCTCAGTAAAGAATTTATTCTTAATATCAAATGTAAACCTTCCCTCTTCAGCTCAAGGCCATTCCCCTTGTCCTGTCACTCCACGCTCTTGTGGAAAGTCCCTCTCCAGCCTTCTTGTAAATCCCCCTTTAGGCCCTGCAGGGGGCTCTGAGCTCTCCCTGGAGCCTTCCCTTCTCCAGGTGAGGACCCCCAGCTCTCCCAGCCCGGCTCCAGAGCAGAGGGGCTCCACCCTTGGAGCATCTCCACGGCCTCCTCTGGACTCATTCCAGCATATCCCAGTGTGTTCATCTCTCTGCATGGTCACCAAGTGGAGACAAAAAATCAGAGACCTCTGGAATGACAGGAGTAACCACTGTGCACTCTGCTTTCCCTTTAGCCCATTCTGTCTTCAGGGATGCCATAGGCTTGTGGAGGTGCTTAAACACACCCACCCCTCTACCTGAGCAGCCCAGAAACCCTCTCGTGGGGCACCTGTTGTTTTATCCACCCTGCCCACCCCAAAAAATCCACTTTAATTGGAAATCCTCCTGCTGCAGAGCCAGGCATTGGGGTTCCAACCCTGCTGGGATTTTCTTTAAAGCTTCTTGATCCTGATCTTGCAGAAAGTTAAAACAGCAAATCAAATTACAGCATTTTACTGCTGCATTTCAGGAAGCCTTTAGAAATTCACATTTTCCTTCTACTTCTTTTCTTTTTTTCCCCCTTCTTTTTTCCCCTTGCTCTTCACCACTGTGACTTTCTTTGCCTCAGCTCCGTGTGTTGGTTGTTGCCTTGTCTAACACCTGTCTAAATGTTGAGGACTTGGCATTTTCACGACATGTAGATGCACTTTAAAACTTCTGTTTCTGAAAGAGCTGCACTTCTACCTACCAGCAAAGGGGAAGTTGTGGTGCTCTCGACTTCCCTCGCTTTAGTCTGCCAGGAAAGCTGCATCATCCCCTTCTGACACTTCTCCTGCTTGGCATGAATAAAACAACTCCTCTTCTTTGTCCCACAGAGATGTTTTTAATACACTTTGTATGCATGTGCACTTTGAAAAGATCCTGGTGGATCAGTGCCATCTAAAGTGTGGAGAAAAAAAAAATTGTATTTTAAAAGCTCCCGTCCCTTCTCCACCCTGGAATACCGAGTTTCCCACCACGTGTCCTGCCAGCAACTTCACTCCAAGGTGACTGCATCTGATTAAGAAATGAATTTGGACACGCTGTAATTAACGTGTTGGCTTTAGACTCAGGTGGAGGAATACAAACAGCTGAAGGACACGCTCAAAAAAATCCCGAGTTTGCAACAGGCGGAGAAGTTGGAAGGAGGGAATGAGCAGCCCGAGGGGCGGGGCCCGTCCCCGCACAGCCACCTCCCGGAGCAGCGCCGAGCTGGGGCCGAGCAGCAGCAGGAGGTAAAGGGCTCCAGACACCCCAGAAATGGCTCTTACCCAGCAGAAGGTGCTGAGTGTCTCTCAGGAGTGCGTGTTTGGCTCTGCACCTTTGTCACTTCCTGAGGAAAGTGGTGAGGAGTGGTTTAATTGTTGAGTGGCAGGAAAATCTATCCATAATTAACTTTTCTCGCGTGACTAAGACAGTTTCAAGTGTATTTATGTCAGCTGTTTTAAGAAGCTGCTCAAAATCGAAACTCTTTGAATAAGAAATCTAAAATTTTAGCTGTCTCAAGTGTTAGAGAAAGCTTTAACAAGTTCTGAAGAAACTTTTATTTTATAAGGTTCCAGTGGCACATTGAAGTCAGTGTATTTAAAATTGGCATGCCAATGTTCAAGCGGAAAATGTGCAATGTAGAAGTTAAGAAAAACGAATTGTGATTTTGTTTTACAAGAATTTTTGGCCAGCAGAACCTACAGGAAATAAAAATCATGGAATCATTTAGGTTGGAAAAGAACTTCAGGATCTTCCAGTCCAGCTGTGAACCCAGTTCCGCCAAAACCAGCACTAAACCGTGTCTCTAAAATACAAAATTTGCTTTGGAGAATTGTAAGAGTTTTTGTTCCTCTTCAGACAAAATGAGGCTTAGCTTACTCTGTGGTGTAACAACACCTTGTGTAGCTGTGCAGAGCCACAGACCAGGTAATGACCCCATTTGGCAGGAGTGGCTCGTTCCAAACCAGGCATTTGGCCCTCCTGACAACAGCTCCGGGCTGGGATAAAGGATCCAAGTCTGTCTTGGCTCTCCTGAAACTGAAATCCATAACGTGTTGTACACACATAATCCTGTGTCTGTTTTGCAGGATGAGAAGCCAAGGGAGAGAGAAGGAATAAATACCCAGGAACAGGACAGGGCTGAGCCTTTCCACATGCAGGGAAGGGCTCCTGAGGGCCAGAACGCCAAGGAGCTGAACATCCAGGAGCAGCAGGAAGCTGGAGAGGACGAGGAGCAGCGGGCAGAGCAGATGGAAGAAGAACGCAAAAAGGAGCTCGAAGAGGAAGAAATGGAGCAGGCAGGGCAGCCTGAGCGCCTGGAGGAGGAGCAGGACCAAGCCCCAGAGGAGCATGAATGGAAAAAGCAGGAACAAAAGGAAGAAGAAACCAACATGTTAGGTGATCACCTGCAGTCAGAGGTAGGGAGCTCTTTCCTAACTGATTAAATCTGTTGTTTAAATTTAGGTTTCCCTTGTCATCGCTGGCCTTGTGTTGCACTCACCTATTTCTAGGAAAAATCAAGTTTTTATAGAGAGTTTGGGATGCAGAGCAGTCACTGTTTTTAAAATACAGTTACTGTCATATTTATAGAAATTTTGGAATTCAAAGCACTTGGATGCAATAGGATTCAGGCTCAACTTGAGCACACTTGTACTGCAGTGCTGGCCAGATCTTAATGAACATTAATTCTGCTGATAACGAGCAACAGATGGAAAAAAAAAAAAAGAGCAGCAGACTGACTCCTGTGTCCCACTTTAAACCTGAGGCCCGTGGTAGCTGAGGAAGAACTCAGCAGGTGAGAGGGAGGCTGGGATGGAGAACTGTCCTGCTTTGGTAATTTGAGGCGTCTCAGCAAACTGCAGAGTGTTTCCTTGTCAGAGATACCTGCCTTCTGCAGACACACTGCCAGCTCAGTGCTCACTGTCACTTGACAGGGAGTTTTAACTGCCAGACAAACGTGACCAAAATAGCCAGGGGAAATCAGCGTGCAGCTCTCAATAAAACCTGCAAATCCTGCATTTACATTCTAGATTGGATCCGCAGTGGAAAATGTATTTCAGTGGCCTCACTTTAGGCTTTGTAAACACTCTGTGTCCTGGCAGATTAATTGTGTAACTCTGGTGTGATGAGGAGCTGTTGCTGAAGAGGTGGAGAGGTGCAGAGGGTCAGAACAGCAGCAGTGGGTTAAGCTGTGAAACTGGAGTTAGTTTAAGTTATTGCTGAGTATAAAAAGATGTGCAGTGTCTCGTTTAAGGCTAAAAGCAACTCCCACTGAGATTACCAGTTCAATCAATGGAAACTTCTGCTGTTTCACCAGTCATCAAACCTCCTTTTACTGTGTAAATGTTGGGAGGTTTTATTATTATTTATAGGAAAATCATGGCTTCCCTCAGCCCACAATCTCCTCTTTCCTCCCCATGTCCTCCACAAACACCCCAACACTTCCAGTCTGTGTTCAAAAAACATTCAAACTTTAAAAGCAGGGGCACAAAGACTTAAAAATAACTTTGCTGTAATTTTCCCTATTGCATGGAACGTACTCTTCCCTCAAGACAGGTTTCTCCCCGCTTGTTTGTGATCACTGAAAGGATGATTAACGTGTGACCAACACATTTCTGTGACAGGTAACACCAACAAAGAGACAGAAAGCAGCTTATGAGCAGCAGCTGGAGCAGCAGCACCTCGGAGCCCAGAGAGCAGAGGAGGCCAAGCAGCTCCGGCAGCACCAGGAATCCCTGCACCAGCAGAGGCTGCGAGGGCAGCTCCTGAGGCAGCAGCAGCTCCAGGAGAGAGAGCTGCAGCTGCAGAGACAGGCAGAGCAAGGGGAGAAACGCTACAAAAACGGCCTCAGGTGAAATTCTCCCTCGTGAGTTTGTCGTGCTCTGTGCTCTGGGTTTTACGTTGGCAGCTCTGTTCTGCTCCCTTGTCCCTGAGGGCAGATTTCTAGAGGGTCCTGTTGGCTGATTCTCTGATCAGCTGGAGGTTTGTTCCCTAAAATTCAGAGTCCTGACTTTACTCTTTGCCCGACCTGTATCCTTCAGGACTGCAGACTCCACACACAGACACACACAAGTACAAAGTCAGTGTAGCAGCACAGGAAGGTCTCTGTTCTATCAAGCCTGTTTCAGGAAGGGTGATGTGAGAAAATACCAGATAATAGAGCATGAAGCTGGGGCCTGCTCTGGCAGGTGCTGAGTGAGGCAGAGCTGCAGGTGGGGGGTTTGTTTATTGAAGCAGAAAACACTTCTGAAACTGAAATGATGTTTGGTGTTTAACCTTCTCAGCCAGCAGGCTCACTATGATAACATGGACCAGGACATTGTGCAAGGGGAGGAAGAGCAAGGGATTCAGGAAGAGGAAGGAGGTAAGAGAGAAGTTCTGTCCCTGCCATGCTCACAGGCTCCCTGAGTACTGCCTTGCATGGGAGACTTTAATATTCATTTCATATCCAGATAGGATTCAAGTGAAACATAAACTCGCAATTTAAAACCAGAAGCTCAGATAACCATGGCTGAACTGACTGGGTGAAATAGAGGAATTACCAAAGATCATATCCACATTCCTGAAAGGAAAAGTGTCCTTTAGACTGAGCTGTTATTACTGGGCTCTCTGGATGTTGGTTATGTTCCTGGCTCTGCACATGGGTTTGTTTGAGCTCTTTAAATTACAGAACCTTGGAATGGTTTGGGTTGGAAGGGACTCATCTTGTTCCACACCCCTGCCATGGACAGGGACACCTTCCACTAGCCCTGGCTGTTCAATGCCCCATCCAACCTGGCCTGATCTTTTAATTTCTATTTCCTATTGGGAGTAAATCAATTCTGTGAGCATGATCTGTTTAGGTAGAGGCTGCCCACTGCTAAAAGCACGTGTGGAACCTTGACTACAGGAGACTCTTAAAAGGGTAACTCTAAGCTGCTGTCATACAATAATCACCTAAAAAATTCCTCAGCCTATGAACACGACAACCAGCACCAGGATGAAGGTGAAGATGATGATCAGAATAATGCAAATGAACAGCAAGAAGCAGAACATCAGGCAGAAAATCAGCAGGCTGATGAATCAGTGAGTATGAATTAAGATGCTGAGGGTTGCAGTGTTACTGAAGTGAGAACCCACAGGTCTCGTCTGACATAATTGCACCTTAGAGAAATGAGATAAGCAGAGGTCTGCTAGGAAGACAGGCTTGACAGTTGAAAACAACATCTAAAATCTATTTAAAGGTGTCCTTACTCATTTGGGAAGAAGTAAAAGGAAAAAGCTTCCCTGTTGGAAGCGAGGTGCTTATTTCTGCATTCCTTTGATCTGTGCTTTCGGTGGAATAAAGGATTTGGTCTTAGCTGGGGCTTGAACAGGTACATTTGGCTTCAAAAAATACCAGCAGTGGCCAGGCAAAATGAGAGGGGATGGTATTTTTCATGCTGTCATTAATTAAAGGCCAACTCAAGAGCCACTGACACCGGCTGGAGCTGGTGCAGAGGTGTGAGGTCTTGAAAGAGCATGTAAGTCAGCACTGAACTGAGCCCTGATATCGACTGCACATAGATCTGGGGCAGGAGAATCACCCTGAGCCTTCCCCCAGACTCCAGCTTACCTGGTGCTGTGAACATCAAGTGCATCTTCCTTACTCCCCTCCCCTTCAGCAAGTTAAGGTGCACAGTGAATATTTCTAAAGGATCTTTAACTTGTTGGCTGTAAAGATACAGAACTGCTTTTACTGAATGATAAGCAGAAAATGCTCCTTTTCTGCATGGCAAAGATGAAAAGGGAGTGTTTTGTTTTCTTGTAGACACAGCCAAGGTCAGTAGAGCAGGACAGGCTGATACTGAAGGATCCCATTTGGAGCTGTGAGCATTAAACCCTTATCTGTGTTCACATGGCCTTATCAGACACTGTCAGGTAGTCAGTAAGCACTCAGCAGCCTCTGACAGAAGTGCTCACATTCTCTGTGGTTTTAGCAGACAGGTACCTCTGTCCCTGCTGGCTGCTGAGGTACCTCAGTGACCCCTGATCCTGCAGAGATTCCAGCTGGTGCCAGTGGGGATGGAGCTGGCTCTGACAGCTCATGCTGCTGTTCCTTCCAGGGAAATGCAATTGGACCATGAGCTAAAAGTGTTTCAAACTCACTTGTGTAAATTCCAGAAGGCAGCCATGGAAGATGTGAATCCTGCTGATGACCCCAATAATCAGGGAGAAGATGAATTTGAAGAAGCTGAGCAAGAGAGGGAAGAAAACCTCCCTGATGAAAATGAAAAGCACAAGGAAACGGGTCAGACACAAGGACATCCAGGAATGGAAGAGCACTTGGTGGTGGGTAAAGGCAAAGGAGGCACCTCTAGGGCCCCTTCAGGGGGTTAAAGCTGCACATTTCAGCTGTGTTGGAGCTGTAAACTCCTCCAGGCAGACAGAGTCTGTATTTTTATGGCACTGGTCTTTAACGGTGTGAGTATTCCATTGTCTTCCTGCTTAGCATGGAAAGTCTTGCTTTAGTCTGTGATTTTTCTCATATTCATCCTGCTATTCTCTAATTGAGGGTGATTTTAAATCACAGAGCTGGGCTCTCACTACTGCTAATGAAGGCACTCAAACTTCTCCTGCCATTATTGTTACTTCAGCTTTACAGAGAGTTTTAGTTCTTCTTCCAGAACAAGAAGCTTTAATCTTCAGCCCTCTGGTTATTAGGCAAGCTCACGGAACTGAATTTTTATGTGATCTTTGTGCAGATGGCAGGAAATCCTGACCAGCAGGAGGATAATGTGGATGAGCAATACCAGGAAGAGGGAGAAGAGGAGGTAAGAACACAGACCCAAGGCAGGTGTAGGCTCAGGTAGCAGAGCACAGCTCCATTAACACTCAACCTTGGTATCTTTTAGAACTGCAGGGCGAACCCAAATCACTTTGTCTGACTTTAACAAACCTGGGAAGTCTTCGCCATTACTCTGCTGTCCCCTCCTGGATACACTCTGGGTTACTCGTGCTCCTCTGCTGCAATCCATTAGTCTTCCATGCCACACAGCATTAATTGTGCAATAATTGAAAAGATTAAGCCTTTCACAACACAAGGAAAATTTCCTGGAAACCTCAAGGTCACAGAAAACCTCATTAATCTCTAATCACACACTGCAGTTCTGAGCAAACTGCTTCCTTGGCCACTTACTTACTCCTTAGCTCTGACTTTGATTTATCTGTGCTCCTCCTGAGCTGCAATTCGTGGGGCTGCTCAGGAAGCTGACAGCACATGGAGCTGGAGGAGAGAGGGAGGGAAGGGACTTTCTCCTTCATGTCATGCTCATTGTGCAGGCACCAGCCTGAGCCACCCCACAGCCCCTCAGCAGTACCTAATCAATCCCTGTTTCTGCTTCCCACAAAATCCCTTTCAGAAAAAGCCCTGGAATTGGCTGCTGTAGCTCCCTCATGGGGAGCACTTTGGATTAGCTGGGATGCACTTAGCATTCACCAGTGCAAAATGCTGCTACTTCCATCCAACCAGGCCACTGGGAGCTGGGCAGAGCTGGCCTTTGGCAGCTGCTCTTTGGCTTACAGGAAGCCATTTATCCACATCTCATCAAGGATGTGCCCACTGTGCTCACTGGAAGTAGGAGAGAGGCAGCAGGGACTGAGTGGGCAATTAAGAGAACCATGAGATGCTGCAGTGGGGATGAGTTTCTTTAGTAGGTTGACTCAAATATTACCCACTGCTGTTCAGATCCTTCCCAAAGTGATCCTGGTGTGATGCATGCCTCTGGCCCAGCTCACAGGGCACTGCTCAGAGCAGATAAGCACAGCAGCACTTTACAAAAGGAAATCAAGTTTACTTCAAAACATTTCTCTTTCAAATTCGCCCCGAAGATGGGAAGTGGGGCGTGGGATTGAGGGATAGAGCTGGCAGAACAGAAAGGAATGAGACATCCCAAAGCTGAACATCAGGGACACAGATTCAGCATGACCTGCTCTCTCCAAGGAAGCACTGGAAGAGATTGTCTGTGAGAACTGTATTTAAAAGTTAGATGCTCTCAGAAGAAGTGAGTTTCCTGGTTGTTGGGTGGTTATGGTTCTTTTTATCCTCCTTTAACCTCTCCATGCTGTCTTCTGCCTTCTTTACAATCTTTATTCTGTAAAAATACCACTGTGAAAATGTGCCCAGTTATGCCACAGGCCACTTTTTAAAAGGCAGTCAAACCACACAAAACATCTCTTGTGCCTTGTAGGTGCAGGACGATCTGACAGAGGAGAAGAAGCGAGAGCTGGAGCACAATGCTGAGGAGCCCTACGGGGAAAACGAGGAAAATGTGAGTCCTGTGCAAGCCCAGGGGTCAGGGACAGGATCCAGCCCTGATCACAGCTGATCCTGGCACAGGGATGTGACATAATAATTGTTCTACCTTGCTTCAGATCACAGACCTTAACATGTCACGCTGTCCCAACTTCCTTTTGCTCACCCTTCCCTCTCCAAGTCAATTCTTGCTCCCTGGAGGCCTTGGAAAATCTTTTCCTGTTTCTGCTCTCATCATCAGCTCTCACAACTGCAGCTGAAAGTCATTCCATAGCCCTAAAATAAGCTGTAAGGAAACTGGCACTGAATCTGTGTGTTTGTTTTGTTTCCCCCAATCAGGCAGAGGAGAAGAATAACAGAGGGACAGACCAAGAGCAAGAAATGCAAGAAGACAACAACCAGAAAGAAATCCATGAAGAAAATTATGAGGAGGAAGAGGAGGAGGAGGAGGAGGAAGGCAGAGCTGTCGCAGCAAAAACTCGCAGGCGAGGGGAGATGTAGTCCCCCCTTCATTTTGCTTTTTCCAGTACACAAATTCCTGTTGTGTTTTTTTTTTTCAAAACCAACTTTTTTTAGGGTATTTTATTTCCAGAAGAAAAAAAAAAAACAAACAAGTTTGTGTTTTCCACTTTTTACTTTTCTATTAGATGCTCTCCTGTGTTTATATGAATACGGTATTTTGATACTCTAGATTAGGATTTCCTTTCTATCCAGGCTGTACATAAACAGACATCCTCTAGGTTGGATTTTTTTGTGACTCTGGGCACGGTTTAGAGAGGCCACTTTGGATACACTTTCACCTTGTCCGGGTCTGACAGAATGTTTGGTGTCATGTCAGGTACACTCACCACGGAAGGACTATTCCTAGTGCCTAAACCCAGCTGACTTCAGTCACTCCAGCTCGTTGTCTTCCATGGATTTATTCTGACCAAGGGCTGGCTGTTCCTTGTAACCTCACAAAGACAAGCACGGGCCGAGCTCCTTGCAGGACCAGGCCTTTTCTGGGTGCAGAACAGTTACAAAATATGCAAATTTTACAAGCCTTCAGAATGCAGCCAAGTTGCCAGCTGTTAATTTTGGCAGCTGTTTAGATACGGTTCAATTATGCATTTATTTTAATGAGCATTCCCAGGTACTTCAATTACACGCAGTACCTGGCTGCTCATGCAAATGGGGGTGTGCTGAGAGGAGCTGGGAGCTAAAAACCAATTTAGACTTGGAGCTCCATTATGCCAAATCAAAACACTACAGCTGTCACAGGGATGAAGATTTACAGCAGCAGCAATTTCCTTGTCCTGGTTAATACACGGAATATTTGACCAGAACCAGGACGATGTTGCCTCAGTGCCATGTTTCCTGGAGGGTGTGGTAGCTGAGCTGGCACAGTTGGTGCAGGATGCTGAACTAAGGCCTTTACCTTCTTTTCCTTATTTATTTAAAAAAAAAACCCTGCTGGAAGGATTTCTGTGTGCCCCAGGGCGAGCCTCAGACTCGAGCCAAAGCCCACAGAAGTTGTTTAGCCCAGCAAACATCTCCAGCACTGCATGCTGAAACCTGAGGGGGGGTGGGAAATGACACAAAAATTGTGCCTTGGTGTGGGCTACTCCGAACATAATCCCAGTGCATGAATTATACAATATTTGTATTGGTACAGACACTAGTTATTTAATATATGTTAAAGGAGAATGGGAATCTGGATTTCCCAAGCTATGCCCCATTGCTGGAAATGAGGCACAGGGGAGCTCCCCATCAAAAGCTGTGTTAATATATAAAGGGAGAGGGAGTGGGGGTTTTCCCTTTTATTTTTTTTTTTATAATGATGCATAGCAATGTTTTTAGTTCAGTTTTTTATATGAATGTAATTTAATTCATTTTTCTACTAACTTGATTATGTTATGTTTTATAGTTGGTTCCCATTCTTTGCAATTTTCCTAATTGTCCCAGATCCAGTGCTTTTGTTTCATAGGAAGATTTTTGTCAATGAGTATTTTGGGTTTTCTAGTTACCATAAATCAGATTTACCTTATGTATAAAAAAAAAAAGAAGTTTACATGAGACTGTAAAATGTATAATATGTACATAATCTTCAGAATACAATTATTTTGGTAAATTGGCCTGTATTTTTAATGTCATGGTTGCAGTATTTAATTATTTGAGGCATAATAAAACTTGACTGCAGTCAATAAACCAGAATGCGGTTCCTGATCTTCCACGAGCGTGAGGGTTTGTGTCAGTTTTCCTAAAGATGTGTTTGGATTCCGTTTGGATACAGGAAGCAGGGACGGGCAGGGGGAGGGATGGAGCCGTGGCAGCATTTTCAGGGCAGTGGAATATTTTTGTTAAGGGATGTTCCCCCCTCTGTGCCTGCCAAGGGTCACTTGGTGCCACAGCCAGGGGGACCATGGGGTAGCTGAGCTGGTCCTCATTGCCATGGGATCCCTGGAATTCAGGGAATGCCGAATGCTTGGCTTCAATGAATTAATGAATTTAATGAATTCCTGTGACCTAAAAATCAAGTGGAGATGGGCCCCAGCCCCAGCCCTGGAGCACAGGATGATCAGCACAGGGAAATGCTCAGTTTTCCAGCTCACAGAGTGGGATCCCAGCGTGATGCTCTGGTTTAGGACTAACGAGAGTGGAAGTCGGAATTCCAAGGGAGAAGTTCCATCCCTTTGGGATTTGGCAGCAGCAAAGCAGCCGTGACCAGGGCTGGCAGGCACTCATCAAAATACTGGAGACAGCTCAGGGAGCAGGGGGAGAGCACTGGGAAAACTCTGCTTGTGGAGAGAAAGCTCATGCTACAGCCAGCTGGGGGAAGGAGACTCGTGGTGACTTGGCTGAGAACACACACAGGGAAGCACCCGGTGTGGCAGGAGCCCTCAGCCTCCTGCTGAAACACCAAGCAAGTACCCACAATAAAATTCAGACCAGAAACAGTGTGTTTAGTCATTAAGTTAATTAGTCATCGCAGCAATTAATTTAAAGGCTGCGATGTGTTTTTGATCACAAGACATCTTTGAAAAGCCTCTCTGGTTCAGCCCCAGCTCGGGCATCATGAGAGAATCCTGCCTACCAGAAGCTGAAAGGTCACTCAAGATGATAAGGAGAGCTGCTCTGGCCACGAACACGTGAAGAAATAGCACAATGCAAAAAATAAAACCCAGTGGGATTTGTTCCGTGGGTCAGGGACTGCTCCAGCAGGGGCTCCAGAGCTCACCTGGATGAGGCTGCTCCGTGTGGTGTTGCCATTAAAAGCAGAGGAACGCAGCCTGTAAATCCATCTGGCACCGGAGCACAGACTCGGGGCTCCCACGTTCTACCCACCTCTGCCCAGGTTTCCGAGGGAAGGAGCCGCAGGGCACTCCCTGCTAAAAACAACCTCCCCTCATCTTTGCGAGTCCGAGCATGGAAAATCCGTGCTCACAGAGCTGCTGCATCGGGAACAAACTCATGGACACAGCACCTGCGGGCTGAGGGCTGGGAGAAACCCAGAGCTGTGCATCCAGAGCAGGATAAAAAGCTGCCTTTGGTACATCTGACACGTCAGCAGCCCACAGACAGAGCTCCCTTCTTGCTGGTTCAAATGCAGAATTATTCATCATCATCATCATCACGGCTAAAGAGAATAAAAAACCCAAATAACTTTGCCGTATCTGCTAAAAAAGTTTGGGTTTTTTTTCCTTAGTTCAGCATCTGGTGGGTATCCATCAGCTCTGTTACAGTCGGGGACTCGGCTGACGAGAGGAACAACAGCTTTACTTTTCCTGTGTGCTGAAACACTCCACAGAAAATCCACAGGCACTTTGCTATCAATAACTTATCATTCCTTGAAACACAATCATTGGGCTTTAATGCATATTTTGTTCTCAAACCATTTTAAGGAAGTGCTAAACACTATTGCAGTGAGAAGCCAGCACCGAGATTCGGACAATGGTTTTGAGGGGAAACTGCCAGACTGGGCCCAGGTTTAGCCCCAGAGTCCTGCTGAACCTTCTGATCACCATCACCACTATAAAACTGGACCTTCTGCATGTTTTCAACCACACAGCAAATGGTTTTGTCAGGTCAAAAAACTATTTTTCCACAGAGTTTTGACCTGGGCTGATCTCTCACTGTTTTAGTCTCCATCCCCCCTGTACAACCTCCTGGCCTTCTGTCACCTCCCCTCTGCTGCCAGCTGTGTTTCCTCAGCTCCACATCTGCATTTCCACTGCACAAATTTCTGCTCCACTGAAGTTTCAGATGTGGCAAAACTCTCAGGACAGTTTTTCCCTCATAAATGCTCCATCTGTCAGCCAGGTACGTGACCACAGCACCCCAAACTGCCTGGAACATGCTCCTGGTGCCCTTTGAGCTGCAGCAGCAGCCCCTCCAGGGAATGCCCATCCCAGAGCTGGCAGCCTGGAAAAGCTGCCCTAGGATCAGAGAGCTGCCTTTAGTGCAGTTCTGAGGGTAACTATGAGTTAAAGTAGATAAAAAGGTGAGCTTTAATGAAATGTTAAATCTCCCAGGGAGTTTTATTCACAATCTTGTACCAAGAGAACAAAGAACAGCCATAGATGGCATTTTGGAAGAGGCGGCGTCCTTAATTAATGAGCAAGTGCTGCTGCTGGGTGCTCAGCAGAACAAAGTTGTCAGTCCTGTGGAAATGAGGTGATGGAATCAACTCCCAGACCCCGTGGGATCCATCATCCCACTGGTGTCAGAGACAAGGGCAACACCTGCAGGGTCTTCCTGACCTGTGGAAGAGCCAAGCTCAGCCTTTCCCAGCAGAGGATGCAGAGCAGCCCTGGACAGCTGCAGCTGTGGTCAGCCAGGTCAGCCCCGGGCAGGACGCTCCTGGCTGCAGAAGCCCCGAGCTGTTTGTGTACAGCAGGCATTCCAGAGGAGCTCCTGCATTTCAGGGAGCCCATTTTCCAGTCATTTGTTGTGGCAGGTGAGAAATGTGACAGGTGAGAAATGTGACAGCTCCCACGCGTTACGCTGAGATGGTTTAATATCCATCTGTATATATATATACACAAATATACATATATATATGAATGGGTACAAATTGGAAGAGCAGAAATCTAGGCTGGTTATTAAAAGAAATTCTTTACTGTGAGGGTAGTTAGGAACTGGAACAGGTGTCCCAGGGAGGTTGTGGGCTCCCCATCCCTGGAAGTGTCCAAGGCCAGGCTTGGTAAGACCTTCAGCACCCTGGGATAGAGGGAGGTGCCCCTGCCCGTGGCAGGGGGTGGAACTGGATGAGCTTTAAGGTCTCTCCCAGCCCAAACCATCCTGGAATTCTCCATCTGTGAATATACAGATATACAGAGATCTGTATTACAGGAAGCAGTTGTGCAGAACCGGATTTACCCGAGCCTTGGGCAAAAGGCTCCTGCAGATGAGCTCAGTTCTGAGATTCCAGACTCTCCTGCAACCCAGGACAGACCCTTATGAACATCTGCATCCCACTGACCTCTTTCCCTGACAAACGTGAACATCACGTGGCACAGAAGAGCCAACTGCACTCCTTGGGCTGCCAAATGCTCTAGAAAACAAAGGCAAATTGGAAATGGAAATGGTTCCCCCTCCCTGTTTTATGCCACGCCAGATGGCCACGTTAATGGATCGATTTGCTTGTAAAATTAAGGGATGTGGTGCAATAATGAAAAATGTTGAGACGCTTCCAACCTCAAAATCAATATTTTGATGAGTTTTAAAATAAATTTGTTGAAAATAAGGCTGTGATTTGAAGACAGTCTTTGTAGAAGTGTTATAATTCACAGTGACAGATCTGCAAAGCCTCAATCCATGTTGTTCCTGAAGAGATATTGAGATTTATTCTAGAGAAAGTTTAAAATTAGAATACTGAAAAATTCTTCTGCAGCTTCAGAACTGAGAAGTTATTCAGAATGGAGTTTCTCACTGGTGTTTTTGTACAGGGCTTCAGGAACCCAACCAGGAGATCCCCAAAGCCCAAAAACCTGAGTTCCTGTGGGTTATTTGGGGGCTCTGTTGCAAAGCAAGGGGACTCAGCGCAAGGGTGAGGAAAGAACAGGCCAGAACTTTTATCCTGCTGCAGTTTCCACCCTGCTTTGGACTGTTCTGTAATTAGCAGCTCACTGGGTTATTCTTCGTGGTGGTTCCACGCTGTCAGACATCCCCCTCAGGGCTTGTCCTTGCAGAAAACATCATTAAATTTGCAATTTACCTCCGTGCCTGCTGCATTCCCCATCCAAAGCTTCCTGTCAGATTGCCTCAAAGAAACCTCCGCTCTGCTGCTGCCTCCATGCAGCACAAAGCCCACTTCCAGCCTTTCTTAGCCTGTTTTATCCCTCCTGCTCAGCTCTCCTGCCTTCAGCAGTTGTTCTGGCTCTCCAGTGCTCCACGTGGATCCCCATGACTGGCACTGACACCTCAGGTCTTCCCCTCACCACCAAAAGCTGCTTTGTTGAGCCTCTTGGATTGCGGGGGACACCCCCACCGAATTAACCTCAGCTCCAAACCCGGGCTGCCCCTGCTCTGAGGGGACCGTCTGCCTCGCAGGAGCTGCAATCAGCGTCGTGAGCAGAGAGGGAAGGGGGCATTTCCATCTTGCTGGGTGGCAGAGGTTTCACAGCTCAAGCTATTAAACCTTGCAGCGTGGAGAAAGGAGAGGAGATTATTTGACATTCTTCTGTATCTCAGGAAACTGCTAAAGATTCATGAATATTTCAAAGAGCCCTGGCTTTCCAGAAAGGTGCCTTAAATCTCTTCGGTGTGCAACAGATGTGGTGTTTTACATTCCAGGTACAGCATCACAGATGAAGCTCTAGCTTGGGTTGCTGGTATTTTAAGCAGCAGAGGACAAAAAAATTAAATAAAAATCAGTGTTTTTTCCCTTATAGGAAAACCCCACAACTGCTAATTCTGTTGGTGATTAACCTGGTCCGTGATTTGCTCATCCTGCATCACCTCTCCCTGTTCCCAGGCAGCTGGACTTGGCCTGAGGTTCCTCCTGTGGAAAGCAGCACTCACATCAAGTCAGAGCACAGAGTCAGCTTCCAGTTTGGTTTCCTTGCCTCCACAAAGCTGCATTTTTCCTTCTGGCAGCATTTCCTTGGGGTGACTGTGCCCGGAGCCAAAGGGGCTGGCACCGGGGCAGGTTCCAGGGGACCTGCAGGAGCTCCCTGCCTGTTTGTGCTGACCGACCCCTCAGCCACCCTCAGCCCCTCTGCTCTGGGCACTGGGGTTCGGAACCTCCTCCTGCCTCCAAAGCCCGCAGATTCCACCACAGAGAAGGCAGGCAAGGAAAACACAGGAAAAGGAGGAATCAGTGCTTCAGGCCTCGCAGGAAGGGCTTGGTTTGTTCGGTTCCTCATGGGTAGGGAGGGAAAGGCCGCCCTCATTTTGTGTTATCAGGCTCTCACTCAGCAACTGAGCTGCCAGTGAGCAGAGCACACCCACCCTCTGCAGGGCAGGACACCCATCCGACTGCCAGGGCTGGAAAATGGCAAACCTTCAGTGAGTTTCCCCGTTCCTCACAAGATTTGGGCCCGTTTGGGTCCCAGCTCCTGCACGGCACCGATGCAAAAGGATTGCTGCATCACCCCTTGTATACAAACCACCTAAAACGTGCTCAGAAAGTGGCAGCTCGCTCCCTTCCTGGCTCTCCCCAACAGGCAGCAACACTGACAGCCCAAGAAACGCAATACCTAATAAGAGGATTAAGTAGAGAGGAATTCTGTTTAATATTGCATTAGCAATGGCAGATCCCTTCCCTGCCCGTCCCAGCTCCCTCACAGGATACAATGTCCACGCTTGTAAGGGAAGCCTGCTGACATCTGATCAGTCAATAAATCTGTTCTTGCTTTTTAATGACCCCGAGAGCTGCTTCCACACACTCACATCATCTTACCAACAATTTACCCTCATAAATTAGTTATTTCCTTGAGGACCTGTTTCAGCTCCTTTGCAACAATTCTCATCTAATTGTAAATCAAGGCTCGGCGCAGAGCGGGGTTAAACCTGGCCAGCCCAAACAGAGCTGGGCAGAACCAGTGACAGAGAGGCAGAGACACCTGAAGCTCCTCCTGAGCACAAAAACTCCAACACAACCTGGAGCAAACCCCAGAGGATCCAGCAGTCAGGACACCAGGCTGATCAGAGGGATGGAGCACGGCTGCTGTGAGGAAAGGCTGGGAGAACTGGGCTTGTTCAGCCTGGAAAAGAGTTTGGGGTGACCCAATTGTGACCTGAAGGGAGCTACAAGATGGAGAGAGACTATTCAGGAGGGACTGGAGTGACAGGACGAGGGGAATGGCTTCAAACTGACGGAGAGTAGGGTTAGATGGGATATTGGGAAGGAATTGTTCCCTGTGAGGGTGGGCAGGCCCTGGCACAGGGTGCCCAGAGCAGCTGTGGATGCCCCTGGATCCCTGGCAGTGTCCAAGACCAGGCTGGACAGGGCTTGGAGTACCCCGGAGTAGTGGAAAGTGTGCCTGCCCATGGCAAGGGAGGGGTTGGAACTGGGAGATCTTTAAGATCCCTTCTAACCCAAACCATTCTGTGATTCTACAGCTTGAATAAGTGGATTTGAGTCCTTTGTTGCTAAATCCTGCCCGTGACATTTGCAATAATTTTCCCTTCCAGCTGTGTAAACAGGGAGGGCTCTGTTGTCATATAAGGACTTGATCAATAAGAATGTATTAAAGATTCACACATAGGTGTATTAAAGCACCCATGCCATGCTAATGCCTCCCATTTAAATACCATAAAAAGCTCAGTGGGCTCTTGGCTGAGCCATTAAGTGAACGATAGGCAAATTGGAAATGTCCAAGGAAAAAGGAGCAGAATTACACTCTGCTATGAAACACCAGGCAGCTCCCATAAAAATCAATGGCACTGCATAGCAGTAAATTGCTGGGGAGATGAGCTTTATTTCATGGCTCATAAGTGAGCATGAATCTCTAACAACCTGTCAGCCCTGACAGCTGTGCCTCTGCAAGGAACCAGCTTTTTGGGAGCTGCCTCCATCCCCTGGACCCACTCCTGTGGGCAGCACTCCTCTCCCAGCCCAGCCACTCCTCCAACAGGGAGACTCAGCCAGGGGAGGGGATATCCCCACAAGGTGTTCAGGGCACCCTGAGGCAGCAGAAAGCCTCTCAAGCCTCACAGGGCTCATCCTGCTGGAGTGACTGACTGACTGACTGTGCAAGCACTGGGTTTGCTGCTGTGGGTTCTGCTCTCTCAGCATCTTCTGCTTCAGGCAGACAGGTCAATCCCCAGCAGTGCTGTGGCTTAAGTGCAGCTTAAAGAAGGAGGGACAGAGAGACAGAGCAGCCTGCCTGAGCACTGACACAAAAACCCGTGACAAGGCTGCAGAAGGAAAAGGGGAAAAGGGTTTCCACATGCCCTGGAATTTTGTCCCGATCCAGGCCTGACCAGAGCAGGAAGCTGCAGTGTTTGCTAGCTGGGTTTGCAGCAGGGAAATTGCTCACACGAGGCAGTCACCAAATCAGACTGGCAGCAACTGTGGTGCTGCAAAACTCCTCGGGGGAGGACGAGACACAGATGTCAGGGGTGCCCTTGGGTGCCTGTGCTGTGCCTGCTGAGGTGGGGTGGCAGGTTAAGATGCAGGATGTCCTGCCACCAGGAGCAGCTTTGCTTCTCCCTGGGCTCACTGGCAGAACCTTTCCCCACCCCGGTATGCCAGAAGCACAGCAAGTGCCAATAAATGGTCTCCTTTCGGATTTCCACGCACAGAACTTGTTGTGATGCTGGCTGGGCTCTTGGGGAGCTCCAGAGGCAGCAAGAGGAGCCAGCAGGGGATCTGCACAAATCAGCACTTTGTGGCCTTGCCTGGAGATAAAGGTCTAGGGGAACAAGAGATAAAAATCAAGTAAGTGACATAAATCCCTGAGGTTATGAAAAAAACCAAACTCCGATTTAACCATTGCCCCCTACTTCATCACACACCTTTTTTATCTGACAGTGAAAAGCAGGAGCTGCCAAAGCACTGAGAGGACAAACCAGCCTAAAAGCACTTTATTTTCCCTCAAGCCAGGTTCTTCCCCTTATCCTCTCCCCAGACTCTGCACTTGCCTTCAGATCCCCCTTCAGGCTGCCCGTTTCCTCACAAAACCCAGGCCACGCAAGCACTTCCACCTCTCACAGCCTCATCTTTCAACTATTTTCCACTGTTTTTGATTTCTTATTATCTCCAAAAGGCGTTTGAATCTGTTTTCCCAACTCATCCAGCACAATAAATTATCAGGAATTAAATTAGCTATCAAAGGGCTAATAGACTTGTTCCTTCAGGGGCTAAATTAGTTATAGCAGACTTTATCTGGAAGGGGGAAGGTTGAAAAAGATACTCTTCCGACAGGTTTTGGTCCTCATTATACACTCTGAAGCCTATCTGCAGCAGCCACTCAAGGAATCAGCTGCTCAGCACAGATGGCCTTGAACTAAAGGTCAAAGAAAAGAGCATGAAAAACGTGGAAATACTTTAAAACCATTCCTGCAGACAGCAGTTGCTGGCTGGAGTTAGCTTTTGTGGGGAGGTTTCACTGCCTTTGAAACGCTTCCTCGGTGTTACTCGTGCAATTTCATTGTACCAGAATTGTGTTGTTGTTGCTGGGCTTTGCTCTGTGTTTTAAGCAGGATTTCTGTTATCAAGGAAGCGAAATGTATTTGCTTCATTGTGAAGGGCTTAGGAGCTGAGACGCTGTGTAACGTCAGAGCAGCACAGACTCTCCAGCGTACACGAAGAACTTCACAACAAAAGCCCTCAAAAACTGATGATGAGAAGTGTTTTCCTCTGTGTAGAGCAGCCTGATCCCCACTGGCAGCTGAGGGGAGGAAAAAGCTGTGCTGGACATTGTGCCATCCGGGAAAAGCACTGGCTGAACACCCGTGGGGTAAAGGCCCTTGCTGTTTATGCCCTGGTACCCGAGCAAGGCAGAGCCTGGCACTGCTGGGACATCAGAGCTGCTCCCCATCCCAGCCCTGCACTCAGCACAGGCACTTCCAGCACACCCCCAGGACAGAGGGGATGTGCAAACAGATCCTCAAACCCTGGAGGGACCCAGCAGTTTGTGGGGCAAGCTGGGCACCTTTGGGTGCAGCACCTCCCCTCACCTGGGCAGGGCTGGTCCAGGTGGCCTCCAGAAGGATCCATCCCAGCCTGAGCTGGCCCACGAGCTGATGTCCATCCTTTCTGCCCCTGGATCAGCACTGAGGTACCTCCACCTGACCACCACAATAAATCCCAGCAGCGAGATACACCTGGGAGAGGAGCTCAGCCCCAGCTGCCTTTGGCAACAAGAAGTGATGCTGGCCACAGGACAGGCAGCACCTGGGGCCCCTTGGTAACACCCTCCCAAACCAGGCACTGGAAATATCCATAGGGCTTCATTGGAAGGTGAAATTATGGATGGGAAAGGTGAATTTCATGATTCTTAGGAAGAAATGGTTAAACAGTGCTCAGCAGAAGCGGCCTGTGAGAGACACATGGGGTGCTCTGAGTGTGCCCAGCCCCTCAGAGGGTTTTGGGAGCTGAATCTCTCTGCTCAGAAACAGCACATTGTGACTCTAAAAGAGACCTTTAACATCAACATCTAGGCAGTTCTAAGGAGCTCCATAATAAGGGGACGTTACCCTTTTAGAAATCCTATGAAATGGAGTTCTTTGAGGCCTGCAGGAAGCACTGGAGAATAATTTGCACAACCCAAAAAATTAGCACAAAGAGGAAAAAAGGCACTTTAAAGCCAAGACCTCGTGCCAGCTCCCTCAGGTGGGCCCTTTCAGGCATGCTGGGTACAACTTTCAGCAAAAACTCTACAACCAAGAGACCCAGAACGGCTTAAGGAAGAAAGAGTGGCAAATTGCAGCTGGTTATTATTGTCAAAAAGTCCAGTGTTTCTCTGTGAAATCTGTGTTTCTTTTGGCTGTAGTTCATTCCACTGAATAAAACCTGTTTTTTTTCTAAACCATTTTAACTCCTGGCAGCTGCACTTCAGTTCATTGGCCGGGGTTTTGTGGCTGCTCTGCCCTCCCCAGTTCTCACTGCTGGATAGTTCAGGTCATGTTATTCACCTGAGACAATATTAATGCCTGTGACAGCTCCCAGTGCTCAGACAGACATCTGTCAAAGAGGTAAGCCCCTAATTCTGCAAATATCTTCTCTCCCAACCAATGGGGTTTGTTCTAACCCCGAAATGAAGGAAAGGAGACTCTCTAGGGAGTCTAAAATTAGTTCTGAGGGAGTTGCAAAGCCCCGTGGTTCAGAGTGAGCCTTGTCCCAGCTGGTGGCAGCAGCCTTGCCCTTCACCTCTAGGAAGGCACAAGAGCTGAGGATATCTGGGAAGTGATTCCTCCTCTCTGGGACTGCACCTTGGCTCTCCTGCAGGCAGCACAGCGGCCGTGCAGACCCACCGAAATTAAAGGACTTCAAGTAAATGAGGACAACAATTTGTTTTAAAGAAAGAGACTAATTACAACTTAATTAAAACAACATAAGGATTGTAGGCACAGGGTGCCCACAGAAGCTCTGGCTGCCCCTGGATCCCTGGAAGTGTCCAAAGCCAGGCTGGATGGGGCTTGGAGCAACCCATGGCAGGGGCTCTAATAAGATGGGCTTTTCTGTCCCTCCCAACCCAAACCATTCTGTGGTTCTGTGATCTCCTTTAAACCTCTTTGCAGCAAAATCACTCAAACACCACCAGTACATTCTTGCTCCTGGATGCACTTTAAATAAAATCATCAAGGCTCCCCTGTATTACCTCATATTTCCCTGGGATCCCAGAGGTGGAGCATTAAAGTAATGAAATAAAAAAATCATGAGAGCAGAACAAACTTCCAGTTCGGAAAGAATAAATCAGTGTCCGTGCCTTTCTCTCGTGGCTGACCCAGCACTCAGGTCTAAACAGCATCCCAGGAGAGCCTCGAGCAGCTCCTAATTCCATGTGCAAGAAGTGGGTGGTAACTTTACCAGGAGCTGGTCACTGAAACGTCTGCCTGCGGGGCTGGAGCAATTTCCCAGCTCAGCCTCACTTCCTGATGCTGAATTCTGGGAGGAGAGCCTGGTCCTCGAGAGCTTTGTGCTGTGATTTGAGCACTGCTGATTTGAATGCTCCTTAGGGTCTGATGGTTTGGGAAAAGCCCATTTCCCGTTTCAAGTCACACGGCCCCGCAGCAGTGTCCAGCTGGACACTGCTCTCTGTTCTTGGGCTCGGCCAGGCAAGGGTCAGTGAGGGTAAGGTGGACAGTAAGGTGGTCAGTAAGGGTGGGGTGGTCAGTAAGGGTAAGGTGGCCAACAAGGGTGGTCCTCCAGGCTCTGGTTCCCCTCTGCTCCAGCTCCCTGCCTTATTTCCAAGAACACGGTGTTTTCTCCCACATATCCTCAGCTGAGGAGAATATATTTAATACTTTGTGTTCAACCTTCCATTCCCAGACACAACAACGTTTTTTTTAATAACGATTACTGTGTTAAACTATCTCCAGATTAATTTCTATCCCTGAAATAGACTACTAGCCTCAGTCCATGGAAAGCTTTCATGTTTCCTGTTCTCATCCCCTCCATAGAAAAGATTCCTGTTCTCTGGACCAGTTTGCCACGTACAGCACACGTTGTGCTGTTTCCCTGTTTCAGAGCCCTGGTTGCCTTGTTGTTTCTGTGTAAACCACATCCTCTCTCTCTCTGAACCTGCACCAGCTCGTTGCTGTGCGTTGTTGAATTTCCCCCGCGGTTCTGGGGTGTGTTTCTGGAGGGGTTTGTCACAGTGTGCTCTGTTCCCAGTGCTGGGGGGACTCCCCTGGCTGGATCTGCTCATCAAGCCCTGTGAGCATGTAAATGCTGCTCTGCTTCTCTGAATTTCAAGAATATTTCCTGAGGGTGACCATCAAGCTGACACCTTTTTGCAGTGCTCCATTGCCTTCTCCTGTCACAGCTCTGAGCCAGATCCTGTAACACATTCAAAATCCTGATTTGGTCCATGAAATATTTTGATCAGCTGTTTTGACTGCTAAGCTGTGGGAGAGGTAAGGACAGCCCTGAGGGAGAGCCTGGAAACTTTCCAAGCTGGTGATTTCTCCTGCCTGGATGCAGTACAGATGTTAAACAGAGCTGCTGTGACCTTTCTGCTGCTATGGCACTGCAGAGCCCTGCAGGGCTGAGCTCTCATTCCTCCTCCCTGCAACTGCAACCTGCCCCTGCAGCCAACACACAGCACAGAATTTACTGATGTCTCTGGAATTAGGCAATTCTCTTAATTGTCTTCACGTCCAGGGCTCTGTCGTTGTCCCCCTGCACCACTGGTGGCACAGCTGTTTGTGTGCTGGGTGGGAAAAACACCCTAAAACTGAACAGCAATCAAGCAAAGCCATGGACAGATACCTGTCATAGATAACTGCACCCAGATATCCCGGGAGCCTTTACAAACCCCCTTTCAGCTTCCACAGGTCTTTCCCTCCTGCGGCTCTGCTTTGAGGAACCTCCATGAAGCAACAGGACATCCCCAAACAGTGCCAGCAGAACTCCTTTCCTTTTCATGATTCACCTCCCCGGTGCTGCCTGGCCACACCAAACTCCAAACGAAGGCCTTCTTTAATTATTATTTTTTTCATTTCTAAGGGTCAAAATGATTGGTGTGGCTCAGCTTTTCCCATGTACAAAGCTCATTAAAGAGCACTCAGACATTGGTGGGTTCTCTTAATCTGCTGTGGGATTTGTTTTCCTTTTCTTTGGATGTTCATCCCACAATGTGTCATTTCCCACAATGAACTTGGGGCCTGAACTTGGAAATGTTTTAATTAAATGCAGTGGGAGTCAATAATTGCGAGTTGTTTTCTACACACAGCTCCCAGCTGAGAAAATCACACAATATTTTTAATACACCAAACCCACGATATTCAGTGTAACATCACATCTTATTTACATATCCATATCCATACTTACTTGAAGCCTGTGGTATCACAAATACACTCCAAAATGTTGTATTTCTGTTTCAACATCTCTTTGACCAGTAAAAAATAAAAACAAATAGAACTTCCGTAAGCAGGATTTATTGTCTCTTTTGAGCAAGGTGCTGGCAGCACAGCTGTGATCCTACACAAATACAGTGCTAGAGTATAGCACACATCCTGTAAAAAAACCTGACATCAGGGGGCGAACAGTCCTCTGGCAGTTTTGGGATACCATCCAGTATTTTCAGGTTTGGCAAACTGGAGAACACACTTAAAGAGAGACAAAAGGAAAAACAGAAATTGAGATAAATAATCTTGGGAAATGTTGAGAACAAGACAGATGCTGATAAAAAAGAAAGAGTGGATTCGAACATATCTAAAATAGATTTGGGTTGTTGGAGATCCTGATTTGTCATTTGTTGCAGAATTTATCTGATAAAAGAGCTAATTAAAGTCTCAGATTTCCCTCTGTTGCACCACTTTTATATCCTCAGACTCAATAAAGCACTTAAAGAATCTGTCTTCCAACACTGAGAATGAACATAATACCAGAGTAATACCAAATAATACCAATATTTAATTGCCCTGAAAACTGGCAGATTGACAGCAGAAACACAATTAGGAATTGTTAAAAAGTGTTTTTCTGTTCTTGTTCTCCTGGACCCTTTGATATGGAAATAAAATGCGAAATCCATAATTTAAAATTTACTTTTCTGCTTCCATGCTGATATCTGCCCCCCTGCCTTTCGGAAGCACCAGCATCACCACTGCCCTGCCAAGGGGATGCCCACTAGAGTAAAGGAAAAACACACTGCAAACTCAGAAAGGTTTTCATTAAACACTGTTTTTAAACTTCTCCTTTGTTTTTTCCCCCTCCCAGGAAGCGATGGGAAGAGCTGTGTCCCATCTCAGACACACTCTGCAAGGTTTGGCTTTAAAATACCAACACAGGGCTGTGTTTGTAGTGGGGCAAACCATGCAACCGTGCAGGTTCTCTAAGAGGGAGACTGAGAATAAATTATGCTCTCCTGAATTTTCTGGGATTGTAATGTCTTGGATTATAATTTCCATTTCCAGTGCCTGAGGCTGCTCTGTTAAGCCTCCACACCCCAAAGCCTGCAACACAACCTGCACTGAGGGGGCTGCTCAAGGCAGAGCAGCTTCCACAGCCCCGCCACAGGGACGGGAGGGAATCCAGAAAACTCAAGTGAAGGGAACTCAATTTTCTCCTGCTTCTGCTCCCATCTTTCAAGACATCCTCCTGATTCCATCTCTGACACGTAATGCAGTTTAGGCTCCTTGCAGAATCCACCCGGGGTACAACGAGATTGAAGAGAGTTTGAGTAATAGGGAGTTTCTATTAATAAAAGGGAATCTAATTTATCTGCCCTGCTCACTGTCTCTAAACTTGACCCATGGACTTAGTTCAGGTCCAGAACTGCCAGTCATGCCATTAAAAAGCATCATAGGCACTTTCTGAATATTTTGGGGCTTCAATCACATAATGGCTCACTAACCCATGTCCCTGGAGCACTTCAGGAAGTTGAAACCACGGGAAAATGAGAAGCTTCTTTAGAAAGCTTGTTGGATTTGAGATCCTACTCCTTTTAAACTCTCTGACAAACACGTTTTCATGTTTACCACTTCTGTTAGCCATGAGATGGTCAGACTTACAGCTGTCTGTATCTTTCCTGGAACTCACAGGGATTCCTCTTGAGTATGAGGGATTCAAGTGGAGTGTGTCTGAAGTCTGATATCCCACTGAGGGTCGCGATGTTATTTTCAGCGAGGGATAAGTGCTGAATCTGAGGGATCTTTGGCAGCTGTTTGAAGGATGTAAAGTGGTTTTTATTTACATTTAGCTCTCTGCATCTGTAAGGTACAAAGTGTATGGCATCACTATCACATCTGTGACAGAATCCCAGCAACAGGGGTGGGTTCTATACACTGGTTTTGCATTTGTGCTGGTTTTGCCTAATCGTGGGCTGCCAGACCAGATCCCTGCACTTTATATTCCCTAATTTCTTTGTATTGTACAATAGATGTCATCATTCCCGTCCTCAATGCTACAACTCTCCATGCACCTAAACACACAACAGCAGAGTAGCAACAGATGGGTGGCAAAATATAAAATATATTTATAGCTGTCATGGTCATGCTTGGCCTCTCTGCTTGGGTTGTGTTCCATCGTCCCTTCACAGAGATTCCTCCTGTGTTCAGCAGCTTCCCCTTTTGGCACAGATCTCCCTGAGCTTGACAAGACTCATTAATTATTCCCCAGGAATAAAGGGGACATCATCTGACCTCCTCACTGGACGTTTGCAGCCCGGGGATGACACGAGCTCAGAATAGCAATAAACTGATGGATTCTCAATCCAACACCCCCCCAAAAGAGCAGATTTGGCAGCTCTCAGGAGCCTGCTCCAGCTGTCACTTAAGTTAAATCTTGATTTCCATGATATTACAGAAAAATAGAAACATTTTGTCTACCTTGGCAACCTTATGGCACTTAGGTCTGTCAAAGAATTGTCCACCAACCAGAGCTTTTCCACCCGAATTAATCTTCGGAGGATTCTTTTGAAGTTTTCCACCTGGTAAAGATCACCCAGGTCCTGGAATGAAAGGTTCAGCTCCTGGGAGGGGAAAAATAAGAGAAATCACTTTTATTTCTTTCCTTGCCTTGTAATAACTATATCATTAAATATAGAATTAGTCAGATGTAGTTAAAATGAGAATATATTTTATGATGCTGCTCTTATAACAATTGGTGGTACCAAGTGCCAAATTCACCCCGGAATGATGGACTCCATAATTCTTTGAAAGTAAGGAAAAAAGAAATAATCTCTAAGGATGAATTTTAGTGTCCATCTCCTCCTTCCCCCGGGAGTGGGGTTACCAGTGTGTGTGGGGGGAGGGAGCAGCACCAAGTGATTGTGGCTTATGGGTTTGGCTTCCAAACTCATCTGGCACCAAAGTGCTGTGCAGCAGCCAGAAATAAATATTCATGGAATCCTCACAGAATGGTCTGGGTTGGCAGGGAATTTAAAACTCATCCAGTTCCACCCCCTGCTATAGCCTGGGACACCTTCCTTAGGCCAGGCTTAAACCTGCTCAATGCAGTGAGCAGCCAGCACATCATTAATTGGCTTCTTTACAACTCCAGTACAAAATGTTAATGAGAAAGTTTTACAGCACAGTTTTCCCAGTTCTCTTGCAGTCTCTTTTCCCATTTCTCTGTGTCAGTTACTCGTTTCCTTTTTTTCAAGGTGTGCTCTTCTTTTCTGAAAAACATCTCTTCTTCTGAGGGCCCTGGTCAGAGAGAGAGATTTACAGTTGAGGATGTGATACAGAACTGGCACTTAGTCACTTGCTGGGAGAATATATATATATATAGCTGGGAAGATTCTGTAATGAAGAAATATATATAATATTATAGGTGTGTGAGTTTCCAGGCTTCTGAGATAGAAACTAATGTGAAGGTTTTTTCTACCATTTCCAGGCCCGTAATTCAGCCAGCAATCCAGAGCCGTGGTGATTTTGTGCATGGCTGGTAAATGACAGATCTGCCGCAGCTCGGGATGAAAACTCTTTCTGAAGGGTTGTTCATAAGGACCTGAGTTCTAAAATCCTTTTTATTCCTCCCCATGCTGCGAGTTAGCCTTTGACTGGCCTGAGAAAGGAAAAAGTCTGCAGCTTCCAGAGCAGTGACAACAACTGCAGCTGGGATCAACTGCCCCACTCCAAATCTCGTTTCTATTAAGACAGACACACACGGGAGACTTAAAGCCTTAATGAAATGTTAAGAGCTATGGACATCTTCAGATTCCTAATTAAAGCAAGGACAGGCTGGAAATTTTCCACTGTTGAGTCCCAAACATGCAAATACTGGATTTTTAAACCCATCTTTCGTACTCTGTTCTTGAGTGTGTCTGTAGATTGAAATTGAGCCAGTTCAGTCTTAAAATTCAGTGTATGTGCCTCTGTTTGCAGGACTGAGCTTCCCTCCTGCTTTCTTGTTTGGCCTTTTGGCATATGGCTACTGCTTCCTGAACATTCAAATTTCAGTGAACTTTTGGGAGACGTAATCAGCACCACATTAATACTAAAATTCTTCAATTTACAGTTTGGGCAGTTGTTCCTCATTTTTGAAATGACAAAGGATCATTTCCTAACGATTAAAAGAAAAGCAAGCATGGACACTCTGGGATGAAATCCTGCCCCTTTTCAAAATAATGGCAAGCTCCATGATTTAAGCTCATAACTTTTAAGGATGCACTGTTGGACTGAACAGAGTTAGGGCTGGAATGTCAAAGTGTCTTTTTGATCTTTACCTTCCCTCACTCGGGGACAGTGGAGCTGATTTCCTTGAACACCGTGTTCTTCTATGTCACACCAGCCAAGGTACTTGAAGGAGTCAGAAGGAAGCTTAAAAAAAAAAGCAAAGTAAAGATATAAAAGAATCAGTAAAAGTTCCTGAGGTTTTGACACTGTATTTTCTCTTATTTCTGGCCTTATTACAGCAGAAATCCCCCCAGTCAGAGCCCCTCCAGTCAGAGCCATACCCAAACGCTGGTAAATGCTGTGGGAATTCACAGTTCAGTGGAGTTTGCCACAGCTCAGCCTGGTTAATTCCAATAAATTGGCTCAAATATTGGAGAGAGCCTTTTCAGGGCTCATTGTCCACCTGCCCCCGGCACCACTTTGGTGCACAGAGCTCAAAGGCTGAGGCAAAGCCCCTGCCACAGCTGACCCACAGAACAGAATCTTATTGATATTCTGCCCCAGTTTTGGAAGATAAAAGGAGGTAAACAAAATCCACTTCAAAGCTGAGGAAGAGATTTCTGCCTTAGCCCCTCTTTGTCGGTGTCTATTTCCTACAAAACCTGCAATCAGGCTGGAAAAGCCAACACTTACTGGGGAAGGTAGCCTGGAATCCCAGTTCTGCCCGAGGATTCCTCTGTTTTGGGGTAAAACTGACGGAATATTGTGTGCAGCACTAAGGATGGAGCAGCAGGCGGAATAGGATTGAGAGAACTTTTGATTGCTTGTAGTCAGACCTGAGGAACTGGAGAGGAGATGTTAAGCCAGTGTGGATTCTGTCCAGAGAAATACAAATTTTACTGGTTTTCTTTAATGATTACAGAAAATAATTAGAGAAAGTACAGAATAGGTCAGGGTAGGAGTTGCCAGCAGGCAACAGCCACATCCTGAGGCCAGACCATGGGCAATCCCCTCTCCTCTCACCTGAGCATTTCCTCACACACACGAGGCTTTCACAGATATGTCCAAACATCAGAAAGAGGAACTTACTGGCAGTTTGTCAGCAAAACTGAGTCTTGGAGAAAATGGAGAGCTGAGCTTGTTCAGCAGCTTGATGTGTTCCCTTCTACCCAGGAGAGCCCTGCTTTTATGGATCCAGGTTGGGTGAAAAAATACCTCAGTTATTTGTTTTATTCCACCGTACACGTGTTTTAATCAATTATTTTACTAATGCTAGTATATTTATTTTAATCTCTTGAATATGTTCTAGGGGATTCTCAGAGATCTGGAGGAAAGCTGAACTTTGTTCAGTAGAGCCTTCAAATCACAGAATCATTAGTGCTAGAAAAGACCTCCAACGTTACCAAGTCCAACCTTCAGCTTGAAGTCGTGTGCTCGTGTGCTTTGTTAGTCCCTGGCCTAAGAACGCTTCCAAAAGTCACATTTTGTATCCCCCAAATGGTGCAGTTTCTCCAATTGTGCTTCAGGGGGACTGGAAAATCTGCAGATTGGCAGCTGCCATTTAGGAGTTTACCACGGAATGCTCAAAAACAATGATTTAATTCAGTCAGGGTGGGCATCCAGCGCTGTGATTTGACATTTAATGTACAGGCTCGGGGAGCTCTTGCCAGGGAGTCTCAGCTGTCAGTCAGCATCATAAAACAACTGGAGCCAGGTGCAGAGACACAGAATAAACAGGCAGCTTTAAAATGGTTTGGAGAGGAAGGCAAAGAAGGTCTCGCACTGAGAGTAACAGACAGGCTAAAGAGAACACTGGTTAAAACGTGCAATTGCAGATTATTGGCAAACCCTCACGAGGTGTGTGTCCTGGTGACCTCGCTGCAACTGTGCAAGAGCAGCTCTGACAAGCAGCTCTCCTCCCCTCGTGCTTTGTGCCGGGGTTTTAATGGGATCAGGCCAGCCCCAGTGAACTGTAGGTGACTCCGAGGGAGCTGTGTGAGCCCAGCAGTTTGGAAAACAACAGCTATTTGCTGGGACACTCCTGAGGTCACCTCGAGGCGAGCAGCCCCTCGTGGTGTGTGTGTGTTACCGAGCAGCAGGGGTTCACACACAGCAACCCCGTGAAAAGAGGATTTACATTGGCTCAATAGCAAAAAAACCCCAGAAAATAAAAAAGTGCTGGGGATCCTTCTTTAGTCCTGTCTTGGTGTTTGTTCTGCTTCTACCTCCTTGTATGTTAAATGAGGTTGGAGTGAAGAAATGTGTAGAAATTCTTTTGTGTTTAAGAAGAAGATCTGTTATTCTTCTCGGTTTGGAAGAGATCTTTTAGGATGCTTTCAAATGACTATTTATGACTGCAAGACTTTTCAAACCCTACCTTCCTCTCAGCTAGATACTACCTCCTCTGCTGAGACAGGAATATACACTCCCAGCCCCTGGAAATGTGGGATAAAACATTTTAGCTGAACCATTTAACATTATGTCTATTCTGATCTCCTGGCAGAAAACCCACTCAGAAAACCCAGAATTCTGTATTGGTGGTGGCAAATAAAACACAAAGTTCCAGAAAAAAGAATGTGTGATGGATACGACTTCCCCAGTCAGGTGGGTAGTGAGATTTCCATGGGAAAGAGTGACAGAAAGAAACATCTTTCATCTCAAAACTGCCTGAGTTTAATAAGCACCAGCTGGACCCCCACATTATGTCACAGAAGATTTTTCTGGAGGAGCAAGTGCCACACAGCTTTTCTCTCCCTTGCTTTGTTTACCTTCCTATTTTGCTGCAAAATTGATGCAATGAATGAGGCAGGATGCAATTCCAAGCAATTACAGATCGCACAATACATGAAGGGAACAAAATTTCCTGCCTTGATTGTGAGGCCCCTCGGCTGGATATGAATCTCCAATGACACCTCTGGGAGCAGCACACTAGATTATGTCAAGCATTAAGGGGAAAAAAATTAGATTCATGATGTCTGTCCAGGCTGAGTCATTTCCTCTCACTTCGCCTGCAGTGAGAAATTGGTGGTTATCATAAATCATAGACCTAAATTCTTATGAGAGAAGAATTAATTTCACTAATGGAAACCCTCTGTGGCAACTGTATTCCTCCATTCCCCCTCTTTTTGGGGGGGTGTGGGGGAGTATTTATGATGTCTTTTAAGCAGAGGTACTTGACTATATTTAAAGAATTCTATAATAGAGGTTTGGAAAGGAAACTTCAGAAGGTAATGGGGGAAAAAAATCTGGTGTGTGACCAGCTTCTAATTTCTGAGGCTGGCCCTCAGCCCAGTTCCTATCACGGCTACAGCTTTGCCACTGACACCAAATCCAGGTACAAAATTTTTTCTCGTCTCAATAATTAAACAAAACCCCACAAAATTGTACCAAACAATTCTTTGCAGGCACCTGGAGGCCTGGAGCGCTCTGTGTGAGCTCACAAGAGGGAGCACAGACTGTGGGGTAACGAAGCACTCATGGCTAACCCCTTGGGTTTTATGTGTTCTCCTCGGTGGAAGTCCCACTGAGGAATTCAGTGTCTGAAGTGTTTTGCAAACCGTCAGGAATGAGAACAGAACAGCAGCTCCTGCATTTTTCAGAACGTGACTGAGGAGATGTCAGGCCATACCTTGGAAAATCATGCACTGCTGAGCTCTGGGATCAAAGCCCCACCTTATCAAGGTGTCAGTGTCAGCTGTGGGGCTGTGAAATGCTTCTCCTCTCACTGACGCCTTGGCCACATTTCCACAGAGCCCAGAACGCTCCAAGTTTCCTGACTGCAGCACAAGTGTTTGAGTCCAGCTGCCTTTCAGTGTAGGACACATTAAAAGCCCACAAAAGACTTTGAAGAGCTAAAGCTGAGCTACTTCTGAAACGACACCAGTGAAAGATATTGAGTGAGAAGCTGAGTGAAAAATCCCTCCTGTGTATATTTTAGATACCTGGCTGTTAAAAAAGGACTGTCAGCCAAAAGACTCCTTTCTCCTGATAAAACAGCAGCCTCGACAAACAAACATCTGAGACTCCCCAGCACGGGTTCAGCTCTGCAGCACAGAAAATGGGAAGCTCAGTTAAAGAGGAGCAAAGATAAAGGAGGTTGTGAGCGAACTCTCGCATTTGGGATTTGAAAGGCTTTTTGTGCCAGCCTTCTGAGCAGTTTTGGGGTCTGGTCTAGTTTCTCACAGCCTTATCCCCAGCTGCTCTTCAGGAATCAGCATCCTCGAGCAGGTTTAGCTTTCACTGAAGCACGGCTGCTTTTCCTGTAGATCTGAAATGCCCTGGATAAAAGGTTTGGGAACAAGTAGAAGGGCTATTTATACTAACTCTTCACATATCCCGAGTCAGAGTTCCTATGGTGCTTGCTCCATCCCACCAAATCACAGCCCATATCTGACAGAAAGGGCCCTGCTCCCGTGTGGTTGATATCAGTGAAATCTGGTCAGGTTCTTATTTAGCAGCAAAGTGCTCCAAATTTGTTCAGTCCTGATACTCCAGAAGTGAAAAACGTGGACCATTCTCAAGGAACCAAAGCAAATGTGTTTTAAGATCATCTTTCAGAAACAGGAAAAAAAATCCAAAAGAAGGAACTAAGAAAAGAGCATTAAATCCTCCCAAAGCAAAGATTTCCTATCACTAGGTCAGAGCTGCTGATGTTGCACAGGCTCTGAGAGAGCTGGTTCTGGATCTGCCCAAGCCTCCTGCGCAGAGAAGTGTTTGCTCCCGGGTTCCAAACACCCAATTTATTTATGTTGTCCCAGTCAGTGGCAAACGGCAAAGCCATCCACATAAATGAGCTGCAGGGTTAACTTACCAACACAATTTGTGGAAGCATTTAAAAGATGGCAAACTCAGAACTCGGGCTGTGCTTCATCTCAAATGCACACAATTTACTGCTCCAGAGCAGCTTTGCGTGCATGCAAACATTTATTGTGAGAACTCTCTGAACTTAGGATAGTAGAAGATATGGACATAGTGTTTGCATGCTCTATTACCTTTCAATTATCTTTATAGGAGCTTTATGAGACATTGTGCAACATTTTGAAGCAGTTCTTTTGAGCGTAATTTAGTGACAAACACACCTGTAAGTTATGGCTACAAAGCATCCTTGTTGATAGCTGTAGCATCAATTACCTTGCTTTATGCTTCATAAAATTGCCCCCCCAAAGACATAATTAACTTAATTAGCTCCTATCACCATCAGGATACATTCCTAGCATATTAACTAACATTTTCCTCGTGGATCCAACCTGCGCCGGCACAGAGCCCGCATCCCAACCCACGTGCCTTCCACACACTTTCACAACAAACTCAACATTTTTGCCGGGACGGTTTTTGTCTCTCGGCGATCGGGCAGTGACTCCAAGAAAAATGAAACCCCGTCTGAATTCCTGTTTTCTCTGCACGGCAATCCCCGTTAGCAATACAGGCTGGTAGGTTTTAAAAAGACACTCAATCCTGTAACTCTATCTTTGTTGTCAAAGCTTGTCGAGCCAGCTGTGCAACGACTGCAGGTTCGCGTCTCCTTGCACCCTCCTACCTCTCAGACATGTCTCGCTGCTGCGTGAAATCCTCACATCTTGCACGAGGCTATCTGTCTGCAGGCAGAGCTTCTCTTCCCATCTCTGCCCCTGCATAGGGAGGGAGTTCCTGTGGCCTCTGGAGAGGGGGAACCTGCCGGGATCCTGGCGGGGCTGGATGGATTCGCTGTCGCCAAGGAGACACTGTCACCTCGCAACGCAGTCACGTTAGGAGCTATTGTTACCAATCTCTTAAGCACATCAAACAAATTCCTGGGCTGATCGAGCTGGTATCAGTGAACTGTTTTTCCAGGAGGTGCCTAAAGATAGGTTGGTGATACCTGTGACAAGATATGTGATCATCCAGCTGGATCTCTGGCCTGCTCGCTCCAGCAGTTTCACTTTCACCAATTGCTTTCACAGTTTTGCCCACTTGAAGTCCATATTTCCGTTGCCTGAAAGATCTCCTGCTTCACTGATGGCTTGTTAAATGCCTTATTAATTGATCCAAGAACTTTGGACGAAAAGAAAATACTTAAAGGGGCTCATATTTTATGCAGAGTACAGGAAAGTTCTTTATGAGCACTCTTCGCTCTGTTGGGCATCCTTGCCTCATTTGAACATGCTCAGCTATTTTAGGAAGATCTTCCAGGCTTCCTTCTTCCAGTTTGCAGCTGAGAATGAAAACAAGAGATTCTTCTCTTGGTGGGAACCAACAGGTCAGGTTTGTGTCTGCATTTATACTATATTTTTCTTAAAACATTAAAGCTGTAAGTTCCGAGAGTCAGCCCAGTGAATTATTCCCTTCAAAATGCGTTTGATTTTTGTTTGGTTCACCCAGACAAAGTGCGGACGCTGGCAGGGTTCCAGGATGGAATTGCAGCAGCCCAGGAGGGATATGGGCACAGGTTAGTCCCTGCTGAAGTTCACAGATGGCTTTTAAACTCCACCAGCAGCGATGGGACCCAGGTTTTAGTGGGAAGTTATAATAGAGCTGTAAATCGTCCCCTATTGATCTGCAACTCCCACACCACAGGCACAGCTCCTTCCTCACTTGAGCTCCTGGGCTCTGTACTGAGAAAAGAGGGGATAAATAGATTAAAATCAATGTGGAAAAAGTACACAATCCCCTCTGCCTGGGGATATTCAATTGGAAATGTCATATAGTCAAAACCTCCGTGGTTTAGGCTTCTACCTTTCAGCCTGTCCTCCTTTTCCTTCACATTTCTCTTTCCTCTTCTGCTGGTCATTACTAAAGGCTGATCATTACTGAAGGCTGATCATTACATGATCTTTCTGTACAGAAAGGTCTGTGCTTTCCCCAGCAGTGGCCAAAGGCTCCAAAACCTTCTCTTACAAATTCTGCTGGCAAATCTCACTGTGCCCGTAAAGTAGAGGGGAATAATGGTAATTAGAGAACTCCAGCTCCGTGCAAAGGCATTTTGTGGTTCCAAATGTTGAACTGACAGATCGTTATGTGAAATTTAACAAAGCAGTCATTCCACACAGGCCTCATTAAAACGTTATGTGCTAAGAACTGAGTTTATTACGGGGTGGGCGAGGACGGGGTATTAAGAGATTCATCAGGTCACTGGAGCGTATCATTCCTCTGTCTGCTAAGAATAAAGAAATTAATATCTAAATCAAACAAGACTGTAATTTGGGGCCTTTCTACTTCCCATTTTTCCTCTGTCTATAAAATGAAAGGTATTGGTGCCCATCAGAGCCTAATGGGCTTCAGATCTTTTATGGCAAATGCATTCCTCATAAAGCCCATGAAAAATTATCTCTGTGCTATTTCAGAGGAACGGCATATTTTACATGGTGTCGGCCTTTCCATTATAAACACTATTTTTCAGATCTTTACAACTTGCCCATAAAAATCTGCTTCTGACAAGAAATTCAGCAGCCTGTCCCAGCTCCGCAAGGAATTGTTTTCCCACTTTATCCAGTTCCGACCCGCAATTTTGTGTTTGAATTGGGTAAACACAGGGTGGGTGTCAGTCTCAGCCTTGGGTCTCTCACATCTACGTTCGACCCGTGGGATGCTCCCCTGCATGTCCTCTGGGACTGTGAAATGTGTAGGCACTGGGCAGAATCCAGCTCCTCCCAGGTCTGATTAATGACAGAAAAAATCCCAGTTATTCTCACTGCTCTAGGCCACCAGAGACCCTGTTGTTCTGGGCACCACAGAAAGGCAGGAAAACAGAGTTTGCTGCAGAGAGTTTGTGCTTTAACTGAACGGAGCAGACAGACAAAGAGTGGAAAGAAAGGAAATAATATTATCCCTCCTCCTTTTATACAGAAATAACTGAGATGCTCAGACCGTGAAATCCTGGCACTGTGGTAGCAGAAATTCTGTTCCTGTGCCCAGGGTCAGCGTTCACACAGGATTCCCAGCCACTGACTTCGTTAAGGCCAGACTGGATGAACAGTCTGGCTTTAAAGTCTGCGTTGGCTGGCTGAGTTTCTGAGCTGACATTTTGTTAATCGCCCTTAAAGAATACTTAAAAGACATTTCTCTATTACAACATTTTTGTGATTCGGGGATAAATCAGCTTGTTGATATAATTTTATGTTCTTTCTGTACAATCCTTTTTTTTTTTTTTTTGGTGCTAACTTGCTACACATTGGAGACACCAAACCATTAGGTCGATGTCACCAGTAAAATCAGACCTAAACACGGAACAACGCTTCAGCACCAGCAGAAAGTCAACTTTTATTGACCTTACCTGGTTTGACCATACCCAGGAATCCAGGGCATTCATGCTGGATGAGTCAGAAAGAGAGAATTTCCTGGGATATTTCAGTGGTGTGACGTGCCAGGCCCTGGAAAAGGAGCACACTTTTAGTGCACACGTGCTCGCCGGTGCCTCGGCAGATGAGCAGGCACGCTCGCACCAGCTCACTGCTTATCTTGCTGAGTTACCCAGGCAACACGTTTCTTTTTGTCCTGCCCATTCAGGATTGCAGGAGAGTATTTGACTCCTGCTTGGCAGGACTTGGAGAGCATTCCCAGGGGAAAGCCAAGGACAACAGAATAAAGCCTGGGGCAGGAGGAGAGCAGAGTGAGCGGAGCATTTCATCGGGGTCACCAGGCAAAAAGGAATCAACAGCTGGCTGCATAAATAATTGAAGTGAAAACTAGGTATGGCTGCTTTGCTAAGGTGTTACAAACCCATGGGTTCCAGGAGGGTTGGAGGGGCTGTAACCAGGCAACCAGGACGGAAATTTGGTTCCCTCTCTTGGAAAAAAAAATGGGCTTGCAAGTCACAATGACAATGTCTGGCACTGAAGATTGAGCCTTTCCTTGATTTAATAATCTTTGGACAAAGCTGTAAGAAAAGATGCGTATGGAATGAGGAATGGCATTTTTATTTGGTTTGGGGGAGGACTATTCCAGTATCAAACCTGTTTTTTTCTAACAAAATGAAGGTCAACAATTTATGGATGAATTAGACTTTTTCTGACACTGAGGAAAGACCACAAATAAGTAACATTTCAAGATTTTTTACTCTGAAAACTTCCTTTTCAAAAAAAATAAAGGACATAACTCACTGTCTCTTCATTTGCCTGTATGAAAGAGAAAACATAATTGTACCCCAAGTGGAGCTGGTGGCACACAGCACCCCTGACCAACGATTTCTGCTGTTATATCCCCCACTGACGTGAGGCATATTTTCCCTTTTACCTGAAAACATGGCTTTTGTATTGAACGAAGTCATTGCACCCCTAACCCACGGATGCACATAAGACCACGATTAACCTTGTAGCCCTCAGCAGCAGAGCCATGGAATTCAGCTGGAGCAGAACCAGGCTCGTGTGTGAGGGTGGAAAAACCCCAAAGGCACCTGCAGGTAGCTGCCAGATCCCTCCCAAGGGGCTGAACCCCACACAGGTCATGGTTTGGAGCTCACTGAAGCTGAGTGACAAACTGCATCCATTTTAATGATCTTCCTGTCACTCTCCACTTCCCCAGCTGCCATTCCAGTCTAACCCTCAAAATTTAAAACATCTTACCCCAAGCTGCCAACACAAACAAATCAGGCATTTGCTGGAGCCACCCAGAGATGAAACCTCCAGCGTGAGGTCAGTCCCATTTCCTCCATCCACATCTTTATCATGAACCTCATGTTTCATCCTTTCGCGAGTTAATTGTTAATAATTCCCAGTGGAATACGAGATTCATTAAGTACTTCCTAATTTATCAAACATAAGTCTCATCAGGTAATTTTAATCATATGAAAATCATTCTAAATTCATTCTGATAGACAATTTCCTGTTGCAGCCTAGTAAGCCTCCTTTTCCCCTGTGTCACTGGAAGCAGCACCTCTGGTTATTCTCCTCCACAACTTCTGTCACTGTGGATGCCATTTCCATCTTATTTTTTGTATTTATTTATGAAACTGCTGCCAGCTGCTAAAGATTTATGTTTCTTTTTTTTGGGGGGGGGGGAATCCATTACCTGAAATATATTGAAAAAATTCATTCATCTCATCCATCAAAATCCCACCTTCCTGAAAATCAGATCTTGGAAATCCGGGAATACTTGGGAGCCACCAGAGCACTTCTCTTATTAAAGTGGCTTTGCCAGGTTGTCATATGTGAGATATTTGAGACAAATAGACATAATCTCTTTAAGTACGGGATGGGAAAATAATTGGGCTGCTGGGCCAAGGTGGTAAAAGCTACCCAGCTCTACATGACATAAGAAAGGAGGGAAAGGACAGGAAAACATGGAAAAACAATGCAGTTGAATGACAAACACAATTCAGTTGTTTAAAATTCAGAGCTGCCTGTCCCCATTGCAATCAAAGAGGGAGCTGAGATCTCTGAACGTGTATTTACAGGCAGAACTTGTTCCTGACATCTCCAATGTTTTTACCCCTATTCTTTCCCCGAGTCTCATTGCCAAAAAAAATTAAGTTCAAATGAATGCCTTGTTATTCACTGCCTGCAAGGATAATAAAGACGTTCTCCAGCTGAAAGCTGAAGAAGGGCCTCCTGTGATCATGGGGAAAAGAAGAGAGGAGCATTATGAGAAGAATCAACCGGTTTTATTAAAGGTGTTGTGTTCGTGCAGCTTTTGTCAGGAAATCCAAATAATTTGCTCCCGCTTGCTTTCATTTGGAGAAAATGGCAGCCTTGTGCTACATAAAAAAAAAGAATGAGCCTCGCTTCTCTCCAGTGCTTCTTTCCTGGGCGGGAGACAGACACGCTGTAGCTGTCCACAATTCCTGCATTTAAAGCTAGGAGCTGGCACGGCCTGCCAGGAGAAATGAAATGCAATGGGAACGTGTTGCTGCTCAAAGCCAGCGGCTGCGTTTGCTGTGTCCCAGCGCCGTGGCCCGAGGGCGACGCGCGCTCCCCTCCCAGCAGCGCTGCGGGACCGAGCCCTTCCTGGCACCGAGCCCTTCCTGGCACCGATCTCCATCGCTTTGTCCCGCGGCCCGGGAGCTGTACTTGCTCAGCAGGGGATGTCTCAGCAACAGGCATTTCACCTTCGCAGGGCACAGCTGTAAATGTCCATTTTAAATCAGGTGTACTGGCTCCAGCGGAGAAGGGATTCTGGACTCGGATACATTCAAAAGACGAGACGACCTTAAAGCATCTTCGTCTGAATGATTTACCTCGCCCTTACTCTCCACACCACTGGCTTTCCACAGGAGTTCTGGCACTGCAGGACGCCAAAGCTGCTGCTGGGACTTCCCAGAGCCAGTTTGTAATCCCTGATAAGGGCAGGGCTGCATCCATATGCATCAGGTTTTCCAGCGACAGCTAGGTTTCAATCAGGGCCCAGTGAAGGCAAACCACGGGCTGGAAGAGGAATGACTTCATCCAGTGCCTTGCTCTGCTTCAGCTCTTTTCAGCCAAAACCCCCCCTCCAGCCAAATCTGTGTTTTTCAGAGGTTCATTCCCCACCTCACGTTTTTACTTTAACAGAGGTGAGGTGATAGGAGAAGCAGCTTTTCCTTAAGGGAAAATAAAAAGGATTAAACCCCGTACACTTCACATCCATCCTCATCTTTGGACTTCAAAGAGCCTCTGAGCCCAGTGCTGGCCTAGAGGGGCTATGAAGGTGCTGTTAAACGACTTTATGGCACAATATTCTCCAGTCACAGGCCTGCCAGGTCACTGAACCAGTCTCAACCATTAACTACACCATCTTTCAGCTGCTTCACTTCGCTGCCAGCTCCATGCTGTATTCCCAGCTGGGAAATTAGAATTTTCTTTTTGCCTCGCACTGGGAGAAGAAGAGAGCCCTGTTTTCATTTATTAAATGACTGAGTGACCAGGTGTTCTCGTCTCGATTAAGGCAGTTAAATATTTCTGCTGATACCTGTACTTTAAAGTCTCCTTTCAGACCTCGTATTTTTTTGCAGTTGAGTTGTGAAAGATCAGCAGCTGAGCTTCAGTCGTGTTCCTCCTCATTTTTCATGCTGCCTTCACTGTTTTGGAGAGCTGCTGAATACAAAATGAAGCTGCAAGAGCGTGTTTGCTCCACAGCCAGCAAGGCATGAAGCCCTTTTTTCTCCAGCTGTGGAGTACAGCCAGAGCATTGCTAACAGTGTCGCTGGGGATGTGACTCAAAGGGTGACATTTCGTACTCCCTTGTGTGACACCACATGATTAATGCTCCCAGCAAAACACGGGCTGGTTTAAGCAAACAAAATTAAATGTATTTCTGTGATTATAGGAATCGTGTTACATCTCTGAGGGAGCATCAGCTGCTGCTCCCAACTGCTGCAGATTTGTCAGCTTGTTGTGAAATGCTCTGGTTGTTCACTGGATTTTCCTGCATGAGCCCAGGGGCACTTTGGCCCAGCCAGGCCAGCGGGTGATCTGCCCAGCAGTTTGGGGCACGGCCCGCTGTGCACATCAGCCTTAACCTTGCCTGGCAGTCAGCAATTCACAGCATCATTCTGTTCCCATTTGCAGCACCAGGGAGACATCACGGGAGCCTTCGAGAGCAGGGACCTCACCCTAGAGCCAAACCTGGAATTCTCCCATTCCTGCCCCCCGGGCATCCGACCAGCGGTCCCTGCTGGCCGCTCACCGAGGGTCACCCTCTCTGTGGAACGAGTCCCTTGGGATGCAGCCGAAGGGGCAGAGCAGAGCCCAGTTCTCAGCCCTGGCAGTGCTCCAGTTTTACTCCCTGGAGCAAAACCCCACATCCACCTCCCCTTCCCCCTGCAGTGCCGCGCCGCGGGAAGGAAATGCAGGCAGGCAGACCCCAGGATTGTGCCAAATTCCAGTCAGGGATTGCAGGGGCTGGGGGAGGGCAGAAGGGGAACCATCCTGGCAGCAGAGGCTGAGCCACCATCTCCCTTCGCATCTCAGATGTGACCAGCTGGGAAAGAGCATTTCCCTTTGCCCCACTGAAGCAAAATTTTAACCTGCAAGGTGCTGGTTAAGTTCTGAGATTGAGAACTGGAATAAATACTGATTTTATCTGCTCTGCCAGCTGTTCTGAGTAGGAATGAGTCTTAGCTGCTGTGTCTGTGCAGGTTTAGATAGTGTTACAGCAGCTGAAGTCACCATTGCCATGACACACAAAAGCACAGGGCTGTCACAGATACCCCTTGGTTTATCAGATGGTGTCTTCAGATGTCTGTGCTGGATGGGAACACACTTGCAAAATTAATATTCCCCAAGCTCTAGTGAAAAAAAAAGAGCTTTGTAGAGAATCCTGAAAAATAAGCCAGGCTTTGCAGCACTGGGGGAGATAGAAATGCAAAACAACCTTTCCACTTGAAAACCTTCCTCTGTGGAATCATCAGGATGCATTTCCTGGGAAAACAACAAAGACTTCGATCTGCCTTGCTCCCGGATGCTGTTCAGATTATCATGCTTACCATGAAGGGTGGAGAGCAGGCTGCCAGCTGGTTAATGGCCCTTCTGAAAAACAGCCTTCTATGCTACTTTTTGGAAGTCACTTGTCACGGAACTATCAAAAAGTAATCTCTGCACTCTTGTCATCCATAGGAGGAAGCACATTTTAAGCAAGTGTTATCAAGGCTAAGAGAGCCTGAATTAACTTGTGTTCGAGATACTCAGTGCACTGCCAGTAAATCTACCAGCAAGTTCTCTATCTAGAAAATACAGAGCAGTACCAAAGCAGCCTATCAGGAGAGCTCTGCCAGCTCCTCCCGGGGGGGTCGTGGCTCCTCTTCAGGGCCCTCGGTGCTGCCGGTGCTTGGGGAGCTTTGCCACTGCCCCTGGTGATAAACACTGATATCCCTTCGTCTCCCCAGGGCCCCCTGCCTTCATCTGTCTACTCCTGTTAACTTGGTGGATTCCCTGTGCACTGGTTGCAGGCAGAGGAATTATGCTGCCATCGGTTTCAAGAGGCCAGAATTCACCATTTAACTCGGGGCACTGAAAGAGAGGAACCCAGCCAAGGTAGTGACTGAGAAAGGGAGGGGGGAAACAACGTTTTTATTCCCTTACAGGCATCCTGCACCAAGGAAAAGTCCTCCAGGCTCTAGGCAAAGAGGCATACAGTGGCTTCATTATTTTGTACTGCATTATCTCATGGTTTCATGCAATAATAGCTCAGGTTTTGCTTACTTTTAATAGCAAAATAGTAACAGGATTTGTGGTTCCCATGATACATCCGCATTTAATGGGTGCACGTGTGCACAGACACAATGCAGTTTTCTAAATTCCACGTCTTGCATGCTTACAGTCTTCACCTTTTTTTCTCTAGAAACACTGTGGGTAGAAGCCCATTTCATGTTTTCAGGTAAGCGGCCGAAGGTAATTTCTGCAAATTGAGCAAAAATTGAGTTTTCCTAATCACAAAGAATCCCAGGTATGTCAGTTCCCACCCAGTTTCTGAACTCAGGCTTCAGGGCACAGCCTGAGAGAAACCTGCACAGGGTGCAGAGCTGACTGAAAGCAACGGCAATCTCTTTGTGATGGACCACAAGGGGGTTTGGAACAGGCTGCAGATGACAATGTAGCTTTTCCTGATGATGCTCTTTGCTCTGACTTCTTTGGACACTACAAGATTGTCTGCTTGATTTAAGCATTTAAGGTTATGGAACTAGACATTCCCTAATTTCTGTTCGGAGCTAACTGCGTTTCTCCCTCAGGATGATGTGCCTGGATGTGCTCATCAGAGCTGGTGACATCCCTGCCTGCTGCAAGGCTGACACAAGGCTGTTCTGCTCAGGTTCCAAACTCTCTGTCCCACATGCGCTGAGATTCAAAAGCTCAGTAATTAAGACATCAGCAGCTCATAACAATTTTATCTATAGGTGTATCCACATTAAATGTGGAATGACACTGGAAAAGAAATGAATTAAAATCACTCCTAACAGCCTGTTTCACCTTGCTCCCCATGACACTGCAGCAGTAAGGCTGGCTCTGAAGTACTGGGATGATTCACCAGTGACTTCTGATCAAAAAGTCTGAAGGGAACTTACAGACTGCAGCAGATTGTCTCTGATTTTCTTTTTGTATAGACCAAGGAGAAAATTCTGTGAAGGAAAAACCAGGGGAGACAGATGTAAACCAGGCAGCAGCAGCAGAGCTGGCCTCTTCTACCTGTCTGGATTTTGCTGAGGGCTTTAATAGAATCACAGAATCACAGAATGGTTTGGGTTGGAAGAGACCTTGAAGCTCATCTCGTTCCAAGTGCCCTGCCAAAAGCAGCTCAGCTGATGAAGACATATCCTTGGTTTGGAGTTGGCAGGAGACCTTCACACGGACAGACGAGTATTTGTCTCGTAATAAACCTCAGAGATGTTATTATTTTTGTGTCAGGCTATGCTGACTTTTTGGCCGCTGCCTTTAGAACCACGCACTTACAAAATACACTGACAATGACAAAATCCTCAGATAAACAGGCATTTTGTGTCACCCTGCTGGTGACCAGTGAGATCTGGCATTGCCCAGAGCATGATCCTGACAGGTCTTAGGGCAAGAGGGACTTCCTGAGATCTTTCCTTTTTTGATCATGTTTTAACATGTTTCATTCACTCTGCTCAGGCACTGCTATCACCCCATTACCACCTGCAAGGATTCCAGGCTGGGTTTAAAACATGACTTTTAACAAATACCTGTAAACAGAGTAAAAAAATGTGACTGGGTTCATTAGAGGGAATGGTTGAAACTCATCTTTTTTCTACGGGCAATTCCAATCCCTTAATGAGAATATTATAGACATGATTTAGACACAATCCAGATTTCCTCTGTATCTTTTCCCTTCCTTACTGAAAAGCACTTCTACACGAACACAGAATCATTTTTCTGTAGGAATTTTCCCTCAGTTTGTCCAAAAAGATCACTCTTCCACAGGGAGGATGTGTGTTATGAGAGAGTGAAACAACTTGTTATCAGTAAAGCCTGGGTGATATCTCAGACATCATTCCTTTTGTGATTCAGTGTGGCTGAAAAGATAAAAACCCAGGGAATGGGCTCAGTTCCTGAGCTGCAGGAACAATTCCAATTCTTTCCTCAGGCAGCTCCTAGCAGACCTAGAATTTTACAATCAATATCTGTATCCGGGCTCGTACATTTATCTTTCCCACCTTTCCCCATTACCTGCCTGCCAGAGTGACCGAATGAGCCTGGTTTCCTTCATCAGCCTCTCAGCCCTGCCCATTGCACTGTGCTGCTGTCTATAAACTGCAATTTCAGCTGCGTTTTAATCCTTTACTTCTGCCTGTCTTTTCATTCAGTTTGCCCAATGCCTCAAGCAACTGGCCCATGACTTGGGCTTCTAATTAGTGCTGTGAAATGCAAAAATCTTCCTGCGGATGCTGTTGGAAGGCAGTGCTGTATAAAAAGAACGTCATTTGAGAAGCCCGTGTGGAGGGGGGTGACAGATACAGAGTGTTAATGAGTTTCAAAGTATCAACGATGTATATTGAGGGTGGTTTCTCATGTGGAACTTCGTTTCACAGCCCTTAGCCAGCCCAGCTGGAAGCCCAGGAAGCTGCTGAAGCAGTTAACAGAGGTCCCGGTGAACAGCCGGAGCCTTCCCTCTGTCTGCACCCCTGAAACGGCAGCAGCTTGATCCAAACCCCTTGGGAACTCCAGACAGTTTTCCAAGCTAAATTAATCCACAGTTCCTCCCCAGCTGTGCCAGGAGAGGCAGAGCAGCTCACGAGGGAAGTCAACTCCTCGCTGGTACTATCTGAGTTACTAAGGCTTTCCTCCCACCCTACTGTTTGGGGGTAGCTCGTCCATCTCTTTCTAATCCATCTATTCCTGTTTTCCACTGCAGGGACAAAAGCAAGCATTGCCCAATAAAAGGGACAGAAACAACCCAAGAATGAGCTTGTGAACACCACTTTTGGAGCAGGCTTTGTGGTCATTTAAGAACATCCTCATAGGAACAATATTGCCTCCGTCCCAGGAAGGGAGGACCCTGAGAGTGGCAGCACCTCACTGGGCCAGGGGAGAACACGCTGGGAATCTGCTCATGCAGGAATTCCAGTCACTGTGTCAGGCACAGAGGGAGGGGGGGAAGTTTAAGAGGCAACCAAAAGAGAACAGCAGAATAGGGCCAGCACATCAGTAACTCAACCCCAGTGATTTCTCTCTCGTAGAAAAGAAATTCTGTGTCCTGCTGCAGCAGTGACTCTGAAATAACCCCAGCACAGCTCCAGGGCTTTCCATGGAGTCAGGTTAAAGAACAACCCATTTCTGTTATTTCACCCCACACCAAGCACACAAGGCATCATGCAGGACAAAAATCCCCCTGGGAGCAATGAACCTCCTGCAGCAATCCCTTAGCAAGGATCAGAGTGGCATTTGCAACACGAAGCAGGTATCCAGGGGTTTGTTCCCCCGTCTGTGATTATGAATCCCAGGAACCTGGATTCATAATCATGAATCATAATTATGCTCCAAACTCAGCATCTCTCACTGAGTGTGCTGAGATCTACCTGCACTTGAGCCCTGCTCAGGAAATTCAGCTTTGCAACAATCCCAAAGGATTCCTGTCAAAAGGCAAGTCCTTCTCTGCTCCTTAGGATAGAGTGACATCTTGTGGCTTCTTCTTTTGTCCACCACTGACAAGTGAGAATTAGCCAAGAGCCTTGACTAAGTTTGGGTTTGTTTGTCTCTGGTATAACACCAAGATCTTGTTTCTCTGAGGACTCTCATGTCCTTGATTCCCAGACAGATACCAAAGTTTACTCTGCTGCTATCGAGGCTTGTGGAAGGAGAGTGAAAATTTGTGTTTGGAATAGCAACAACCCCTTCTAATTCACACAACACGACAAATTTTGGTTGAGTACAGACTCTACAAAAACCCTCAGCTGCTCAAGGTCACGTCCAAGCGGGATCCTAGCAGTCAAATAAATCAATATCTTCAGCAGCAGCACCGCGGCTGAAGGGATTCTTAGGGAAAATCTCTCCAACTGCAGCTCTGAAAAGCGTTCTCACCTGGACTCCAGGACATGTGTGCAAGGAAGAGAAGATGGTCCCAGCTGCACCTCGGGCTTCAACTCCAGCTGCATCCCAGCAGGGCCTCAGCAGTGTCACACCACGGGTCACTTAATCAGCACAGGTAGAGAAGTTTCAGTGATTTATCTTCTGGTAAGAGCCTCCAAGACAAAGCAGTTTTAAATCTAAGACTACACACCTAAGCTCATGTGTGAGCTACAACTGACAAATTCCCCCTACCAAAAAAAAAGATGCTAAAAAAAGACAAAATTATTTTGCTCGTTTTGTAGTGGAAAAAGCAGTAGCACCTTTGAAAGGAACATCATACAAAATCTGGAGTAAAAACCACAGTGGAGCAGTATTCATATACCTATTAACTGGCAATAACACTTGAGATATTATTACTACTGAAAACTATGGAAATGAATCAATTCATGTTGCTGTAAACCAGGTAATGCACAATTTTCAAGAAACAGAAAAAGGCTATCTTGCATCTGTAAGGCCTGGGAGAGCAGCAAATGCAATCACAAGTGTTTGCATTTCTGTTCCTGCTGGTTCTATGTGCCCACTCCGGCAGTTCTGGGAATTTGATTTGGAATTTGTGATTCTGCATCATTCCATTGTACCTTTGCTCAATCCAGCTGCTGGGGAATTGTGTGCACTTGCCTGGTATCCTCTATAAACACTTCTGCCTGGCAGCTGTCCTTCCAAAATCCAAAGCTTTAGCTCAAATCTGTCTTCGGCCCTTCCCTTAGCAAGGAGCATCTACACTGCAAGGAGCTGATGCAAGGAAAAGACAAAATTGCTCAGGAGGAACTTCTGATGGACTGAACATAAGCACAACTGAGGGCTTCTCATGTTGCTCCAGGTCAGAGTGAACACCACAAAAATCAGCCTGAAAAAAATGGTAAAAGGCTTAAAAATCAGGCTCCCCTAAGATTGAGCCCACAGGAGATCCTCAGCATGCAGTCACTTGTACAGACGTGAGGGGATGTCCACAGATTTTATTTATTTAAATGTGAAGACCCAGACCTTGTGTAACCCACATCAAAGCTCATTTTACCTGCAGTGAGACAGTTCTTGTCTTGGTAAAATTAGCTCCTGTTCCTTCTGAGCAGCACTCCCTTTTTCCCCGCCCAAGTATAACATTTTTAGCTACATGGAGCTAAAATTACCATTTTCATCTAAATTTGAATACAAAAGCTGTCTTACCAAGTCCAAACTATAATACAGAAAGGTAACAAGCACCAGCAACACACTCAGGAACCCCATTTGTGAAACAATTCAAGGAGGCAGGGCTAGAAATGTGTTCAAAAGCCCTTTCTCCAAGGGAGCATTCCCAGCCTCCACAGACACCATCCCCCACGTCCCAGTTTGACCTGCAGGAGTTGCACCAGCAGTAGAAAAAGAGTGAACAATGTGCCAGATTTTGGAAGTTCTCCTTGCATGAATAACATTGGGAGCAATATCTCTGCTGTTCTGAAGTGAATGAATGCCAGGGAAGCCTGTAACTGTACTTCAGCCAAAATGCATTTGTTCCCATAGAATTCCAAAGATAAAACCCCTATTGAGTGAGAAAAACCCATTTATTAATCCAAAGGTTTGTGTTTATGGTCTGTTTCAAAGGAGCTCCTCCCTCCTTTTCTCCTATTCTCCCACCTTTTTAATGACCTCTGTTCTTTTTGTATTTTGCACAATGAGGGAGGAAATAATTACATGTCCCTGTGCTGACAGTGGGTGCTGCTCCTCCTCTTCCAAATGGAAACAGCAACTAACGCCCCTGCTAATATTTACTTGTGCTCCGTGTCACTCTCCTCTCTGTCAGTCTATTCTCAAGAAAAAGTTAGGAAATGCAAAGGATGATGTTGTTCCTTTAGACATTCATTTATGAACAGAACATTTTTAGACGCTTAAAATTAAGCTGGGGTGGTTTTTTTTTGAGAAAGAACATTCTAGAGCCCTGAAGTGAGATACTGAAGAGTAAAACTGCTGTGGGGGAGAAAAAATATGTCCACACGAATACCATTACTACTGAACTCTTTTACTTCAGTCACACACAGAGCTTTCTACACTGACAGGTCTCAAATATTCATGCGATCAGATTTTATTGGCATCAACACTTAGGGGAGGTCAGTGGCAGAGTCACATGCAGGAGCATCCAGAAAAGCAGCACTTGAGAATCACGTGGGAGAGTTCACACAAAGTCTACCACAGTCAGAGAATCAAATCCACTCGGCTTAATTTGTTCCATTTTCTCTGATCAAGCAGTGCATCACAGGCTGTGCCCTGCTCTGCCAGGGACAGGATGAGATCACAGTGTCCACATGTGCTTCTTCAGCTCTAGAAACGCCCACCGAGCTTTGCCATTTGCATTATTCAGAGCTGCACACATTCTGCTCCTGTCTCATTGATCAAGTCAGTCTTTGGACTGTAAAAAAATTACAAATAATGGATTTGCAGTTTTCTGCTTTACAACTCACTAGAACAAGAAACAGTTGTTGACATGTACACAACTTTATTTTAAGGACACAGCAATCACAATGACAGAAACAGAACCATTACTTTAATACTGTAAGCTTTCCTCTGGGAACTGACTTGCACGCAGTTAGATCCGAAAGCATTTTGAAACAGTATCCTGGGGGAAAACACAGCAAACCTTAAATATATTAACTTCAAACTTTATGTGCTTATCTCCTCCTTTTGGTAGCTGGTGGCAGTTAAAGCTTTTCAAAGTCATGGCCACTTGAATTCATTGCCTCAGGGTGCATTACCCTTCCCATGAATAACACGGTACCTGTGGAGAAAGCGGGAAAGGAGGAAGGACAGAGAAGATGTCAGAACCAGAATGAGAGACGCTTTGAGATGATGAATACCAACAACAACCTCTAGAGCAGTGCTGTATGATTTTTATAGGATCAGATGTCTCGGAACTTGGTACCAGGAAATGCCTCAAGAGCCCTGTTTGAAGGCAGCAACCAAACGTGAGCACCTCGGCTTGGCGGGAGAAGGAGGGCAACCAACAGGATTTTTTCAAAAGGTTTCCAGCCTCAGATTTCTGGATTGGTAACAAGCTTTGAGGCTTTAACTACAGTTGCTGGAAACTCCTCTTTCTACATGCAACAACCCAAGGCCTGTGCAACATTAAGAACTGCCCCAAAGTGACCAAGTTCTACTCTGTCCTGATTTGAATGTTTCTTTTCGGGGAAATTTTTGGATATTGAGTAGCAATAAAGGAGAGATACCCTCCTCCAGATATATTTTCAGCCTAATGTGTCTACAACAGCAAGAATACTCAATTTATTATGGTTAAAAACCCTCTAAGACTTGGTACCCCGCCTTGCTGGCCTGGTTTCAGCTGGGATGGAGTTCACTCTCTTCTCAGTAGCTTGTTCAGTGCTGTGGTTTGAATGGAGTCCCACAAGTGACTCTGCCCAACCAGGCTAAGCATCACTGCCACCTAAATGGTTTAGTAAGCACTGATGCTGTGGTGGGATCACAAACACAGACCCATAAAAGGCTCTGTGGGTGCACAGCAATGTTTCATCACTCAGTCACAGCCACATCGTTACAGCAAATTACAAACATGAGACTAAGGAATTACTTAATCCTTGTCCCTTTTGCTGGTGAGTGCTGCTCCCATCCCTCACCTGCCAAAGAGCACTTGGAGAGCACAACAGAATTATTCACAGCTGTAATGGCCCTCCATTATGCAAATCATTTGGTACTGGGAACATATTTCACTGGTCTGACTGCAGCCAAGCTCTGGGGGAATGCAGTGATTATGGATACTCGGGGCAGTAACACCCTGTTCTCACAACAAAAATGGTGATTTTTATCGGTTCTGTGGATGTTTTTCAGGCTTATATCAGATTTTGGTGTTTTATTTGGAGAAAGATTCGGGAACATGGAGAAGGTGAGTCTTTCAATATTGGGTATTTTAAAACAAACTAAGGAAAATTCATAATACAAGCTCAGGCAATTGGTCAAACCATGCAATTTTCCTTTGACTACTTGAGGGTGTGCTGTGAAAAACTCAGAGAAGTCTGCAATATTCTCACCTGTTCTTCTGTTTCTGACCAAAAAGAAGAAGGGATGGTCCACTATAACTTGGGGATAGAGCACTGCCATTCTGCTGATGGCAATCATTCCTAGAGGAAAGAGAGCACAGGCAACTTGTTAAACAGCTCTGCCCATTCTCCTGCTCTCAGCAGAGACATTTGTGCAGCCACTGAAGTCCCACACTCAACCCCAAAAAATATCAGGGAAGTATTAACTGAAAAGGAAAGCGACCTGCAGAGTAATTGCCTATTCTGGCTTTAAGAATGATTAACAATGCAGAGTGCTGCAATTTCCCAGGCTGAGGGAGCAGCATATAAATTTTAAGATCCAGAACCTTCAGAGGAGTTATGACTCCTGCTCACTCACAGAGGGAGAGTGCACTGCATTAACCAGCACTGCTGACCTGTTTTACACAGCTCCCAGCCTGCAGTGGAGAGGGAAAGGGAACCCTTCATAACTAGGGAACATGCAAAAATTAAATGGGCTGATCCTGCAGCTTTTGGCTGGAGTGTTTAAATAATGCAGAGGCTGAAGGTAAAATTAACTATGAATCAGGCAGAATTTGGCCCTTTGTTATTTTTATTTGGAGATGCAGGGATTTCTCCAGGATATTATTACTAATTCCTAGTGTTTCACTTCTAAATTTTCACTCCACTGTTCATAAAGACTGGAACATGCCAGTAATTTCTGTCCATGTTAAAGGAACAATTCCACCCAGACCTGGCAAGTAATTCCTCCTTTCCTCAAAGACTGGTAGAAGCAATTAGAAATCACCCAATGACACATATTAGCAACAAATGTAACTTATTTTCATGTGACAATCATGTAAACCAAGCACCTGCCCCCAGCAGTAACAGGGGACAGCTCTGGTTGTGAATTCAACACTTCCCATCTTGTGTCTATAAATACGAGCTTATTAAAATGCAGCTGCAGCAGCCCTCATCTCCTTCTAACTCTCCTGGACCAAATGCCTCTGACCATCTCAATTAGCAGGTGAAAAATGATGAATGCTCAAGTTCCATAAAGGAAACATTAACTGCAGTCTGTACTCTCCTGACAGAAAGAAAATAAAGAAGAACAGGTTTTTCAGAGGACGCCCAAATTTCTTTGTAGAACACGTTACAAAGATGCCAACACTTCTGATTTGCAGAATTCTCTTCTGTGAGCAGCACACTTGCTATGCTGTGTCTCCATGCTACCTGCTACTTAGCTTTCCTGGCTGTACAGCAAATCAGTTGTAAAAAATTAATTAGCACAGAATAACCAGACATTTGATTTAATTCTGCTTTTCAGTCAGGTACCTGAGGCAGCAGCAGCTTCTGATCCTTCCTCATTAACTTCTAGAAACGCCTTGTGAAATGCCTTTGCAAGGTACAGTTCCTTGTTATCTGCAGAGGGAAAGGGAACGTATTTCAAGTGGCTCAACAATACGATTGAAGCATTTAAAAAACCCACCCCAAACACTGCCAAAAACCCAACACTATTATCCACCTTCTACAGCAGGTAGGGAAGGAGAAAAGCTTTCTTGCATTAAAACACCTTCTGCCAATACCTTTTAACAGCCCCATTTACCTCACTCAAATCTGTAGTGCTCTCCTGCACCATGGATATTAAAATAGCTCAGGACTGCCAGAGCACCAGTATAGCAGAGAGGGTAAAAACATCCCTTGGAAACAAGATTTTAAATACAATTAGTGGGAAAAAAGATTATGACATTTTGGCAAATACTTAGACATAAAAAAAATTTAATTTCTGCACTAGGTACAACACAGACTACCTCTAGGAAAATGAGGTCTTTTCTTTCTTCTGCTATTATATTTACAAGAAGCTGAAGATAAATATTCATTGCAAAAACCACCACAGAGCTAGTTTTTTTCAATCTCGTTTGTTTTCCATCCTTCTCTGTCAGTATTTTAATTTCAGTCCAAGCCTGCTCCTGCTGCAGTCAGTGACTGTTTCACTGCTTTTTGTCAGATGCTGAAGGATCAGCCCTATTGGAATACTCAGAAGCTGTAACGCCAAAGAAAGCCAAAGCCACGAGGAGCAGCAGTTGGAAAAGTCTTTCCCCAGCAGATCTCATTTGCTGCTCTGTACACTCAGCTCTGAATTAACCCTCCCAGTTCAGCTGCTGCACTTCAGTCACACCAGCAAAAACCCCAAACCATCCCCTCTGGGTCTGTGGGTAATAAAACAGAGATGAGGCTGCTAAAACTTGTACCAGTTCTAGACTTCAGTCCCCAGCCTTCAGTAAAGCTGGGATTTAGGTTCCACCCTGTTCCTTTAAAACATGGGACATACAGCACCCACTCACCTTTAACATTAAGCAAAATCTTAAACCCAAATACATTTTTATGTTCAGTGACAAGGAAATGCCCACTTAGCCTAATCACGTATTTCAATCAATTCTTTATTACTCCAGCACTGAAGCCTGATCCTGTGCCCTGTAATATTCCCAGAAATAGTCCACATTTTTGCTCACAATGCTTTATTTTGCACGGTCTGGTGGTGCTTATGGAACTCCATGGTGTATTCCTGATGAGAAACAGCACCTCAGAAGATTGGTCTCCACCTGATGAGCTGAGAGCCCCTAATTCTGACAGCACAAACACTGCTAACATTTGCCATCAGGTACAAAAGTTTGTCTGCTTGTCAACGCTTTCAGGAACTGAGGATTAAAACCAACATTTTAAGTTGACAGGAACACAACAAGAGCCACTGCAGATGAGACCAGTACACCCAGTCAGCCCAGCCCACTGCAGCAGCCATGGACGTGTTGCTTCAGAAGAAGATACAAAAAGCCCTACAGATGAAAACTGCAGCACAATTGACAAGAGAAAAACATCCTCTCACCCAGCACATGCCTTCTACCCTAACCCAAGTTTCTATATACAGAGTGCCTTTATTCAGTGAAGTATAGAGAGTTCTGATTGCTCTGGAGCAATTTCATTTGTTTCAGTCCTGCCAATCTCAAGGAACACACAGCAAAGATCCCCGTGGTTAAGCTTTTCACCAGAGACGCACTTTCTATTTGTTTTCCATTTGTTGCCTTTCACTTCATTGGATATCTTTGTCCTTGGATGATGAAAAGAGCAATTCCACATCCCAAATTACCTTCTCTAGATTCTTCTCTTTATATTGCTACTATCACATCCTTCTCATTCATCTCTCCCTGCAGTGAATGAATCTATTTTCCTATGAAAGCATAATGTTGTCCCTGAGAGTTCAGGCAGCCTTTCCTTTGGTCCAGGTTGTGATTGTCACATCCCTGGCTGCAATGCTCCCATACCACACCCATCTCCTCAGGATAATCCATCTTCCCTTCTGGCTTTCACAGGGGACAAGGGAGCATCTCCCATCACACTACTCTCCAGGAGCTTCTTTGGGTGTGGATTTCCCTAAGAACCAACCTGACTTGGTTGTTAACATCTCGGGGAAGTCCCCGGGGGATTTGGTGCCAAAGTTTCAGCTTTGTGCAGGACCCGGGGCTGGCCCATGGGGGAGTGGGAGGGAGCTGGAGCTGCCCCCTAATGAACATGACTCCACTGGCATCACACTTCATTTGTCACTACTCTCCATATGTCTGCAAACTCCCACTCAGCTGCCAACTGGCTGCTCTGCAAGTCTCATTTTAAAAAAGTATCATGTGGGTTTATTGGCTTTTCTTGCTTAGGCTGTCCCAGAAAAATTATATGGACGTCAGTCAAGACTTCCAAGAGCTATTTACTGGACTGATGCTCTTCTAACTACTCTGTATTGTGAAGGTAAGTCACCGAGATCTCTTCATTGCTCACTGCCATGCAGGTCACCTTGCATTAAAAGCAGCTGCTTTTAAGACTCTATAAACCAGCCAGAAATATTATAATCATTTGAAGGAGAAGGGGAGTTTTAGTATTGAAATTGGTTCAGTGCTAAGTCTTGAGTGGTGGTAAAACACTCAAGCAGCAAATTTATGTGCTTTGTAAATGACAAAATCCCAGACAGCAGAGGTTGTTTCGAGATTATTTTGGACACCTGATGGAATCAGATGCAAGTAAATACTGTCAAAGCCTTTGCTGAAAGTGAGAGTCAGAATACAGGAGAGCTGACAGCCAAACAGGAATGTCCTCCTACTCACCTGTGGTAATTGTCAAAAAACTTAATTTCTGCAAGGGAGTAACATTTGAGAAGTGCACTTGGATTAACACTTTCTCTTTGGTTGCTCAGAATCCAGACATTCCACAAGGCAAAGCTGGTCCTTCTGGTTCCATTTTCCAGATTGAGGGGGAAAAGCAAAAAATTCTGAATATTGAAAAATAATCCTGCAATTTGGTTTGCATCCACTAAAGCCACACAGAACTGTGCTGAGCTCACCAATCTGCCTGGATCTGATTACAGGATTAGGGCTGCTGTTGAAATTGCAGGCCATTTCCCCTGACAGCAATGCCAAAGCAACAGGACAGGAGGAGGAGAGGATTTTTAAATGCAACCAAATTTCTCAAAAATGTCTTTACATTTAATTTAAGTGTCCAGTTAAAGATTCTGTTGAAATATCTGCATTTAAAGCTTCATGAAATGCCAGATTTTCCAGAGGGCTGACCCTGAGATGCACATCAACTTCCAACTTCCACTTCTCTGTTACCTGATCTCCCATTCAGGTGCCTGTAAATCACCTTTAAACAACTTGTCTTTGTGACTTTTATTCTCCCTTCCTCCATCTGTATTTTACATTATGAAAATTGGAAACAGGACACATATTTTGTATTTTAATTACTTTAAACTTCATTTCCACAGCATCAACTGCGGGGTTTTCATTAAAGACATTACTTCAAAACCATTTTTTCCATTCTTAATTTACAAATAACCCTTCCATGCCCAGGTGGAACATCCTCTTCTCAGTGAAAAGCAGGGAAGTTACAGTAAAACCCATGAATTTTCTCTATACACTGCTCTGTACTTGTAGAACAAGTTAATCTTTAAAAGGCAGAGGAGTTAATTCAGTCATGCAGAATGTGGCATTTTGATTTTTTACAGAACAATTGTCAGAAATATAAAACTTGAAACAATTCATTAGTCCCATGGATTAAGACACAAGCACGTGACTCCTTCTGCCAGCCTCTTGATAAATAGATGTCCCTGACACATATGAATTTTACGTGGAACTAAGTAAGAGCCAGGTGCTGCCTCTGTGGCTCCCTGTGCATCTCCCATTCTCCTTAGTGCTTTTTCTCAAGTAAATAGTTTCCTATAAATAGACCAGAATTTAGTGGGAAGCTGACTTTTCTTTGAGCTGGCAGAGAAATTGAAGGTGTTTTTCTTCAGAAAAATGCTATTTCTTTGAAAAGGGGTTTCTCATTTATTTCAACTCTTTTCATATTAGCTAAAGCTAGCTTTTCCCCAGTTTCACTGGAAAAGTGGAAGTGGCAAACCAGTGGAATAAGCTGCATGATACACTCTAAAGAGCATTTCAAACTGAGCAAAACCGAAAGGATCACCACAAACATTCCTCTGTGAATGTGGGAGGAAGGTTTGCCTTTACCACCAGTATTCTGACCAAAGCAATCAGGTGTGCTTGTCCTGGGGACAGGCAGTGAAGAACAGGGATTTCCCACCAGCTGAGCACCTACCTGCACGGCTGGGGAGGAACACATGGAGCTACAAAACCCCAAAAAACACACAGGAGGCAGTGTGCCACTTCAATACAGAGAAGCTGTGGCTGCCCCATCCCTGGAAATGCCCAAGGCCAGGTTGGATGGGGCTTGGAGCAACCTGGGATAGTGGAAATCTCCCTGCTCATGGCAGAGGTTGGAATGAGATGGTCTTTAAGGCCTCTTCCAACCCAAAGCATTCTCTGACTCTATGAACACCTTTAGGTGGTATTACAAGCATAAATAACTCATTTCCACCTGACTTCTTAAAGTTATTGGTTATTTCAACTCCTGAAAATTAAGTGTTGACAACATATTGCAACAGGCAGGTGGCATTTGTGACTAAATTCCTTTTATCTCTAAACTCTTCCTCCCTGTGCCCCTTCCAGGGATCTGGGGAGAGAACTCATTGTGCAACAGCTTAATGCTCCCAATGCTGGGAACAGGCAGCATTGGAGACACAGGATGACCCCTTGGTGTGTGACTCCCATCTGCCACCAGGCACTGCAGCCATGCACTGCTCCTGTGTGCACCCACCTCTTGCAGGGGACCACACTTCGTCTCCATTTCTAATGAGACCCAGTTCTGAGACACTCAGAGTGAACTTTCCCTGGTGAAAACTGTATTTCCTCATCTACCTTGAGAGACAAGAAGTTCTTACCAGACATGGCAGTGAGGTCAGCACTGCTGCTGAACAGCTCTGTAATTCCCAGACCTCTCCAGACATCCTTCAGATCAATTTCCTGTTCTACTGTGAACCTGGAGAATGGAAGAGAAAATTACAAAAAGCCAGATGTAAGCACTACTTACAGTTATTAGAAGATTAAATTTTCTAGGTAAAAACACCAAGATAAATAATGCAAAGTAGGAGCTCCAGCACTAGTGACACCCTCCAAAAAAGGCTTATAAACAAATGAGTTTACTCACAGCTGGATTTTTTCTAATACAAAAGCAATCAAAAATATGCTAATGGTATGTGCAGCCCCTGCCCATAAAACTGCAGTGCAAAATTATGCAGCAGCTAATGGAAATGCTTACTTTTTACACAAGAGGTTTTCTCTAAAACCTGAATTTAATTGTACAGATACTAGAACAGAATATCAAATGAGGCAAAGGACAGCAGAACTTCCCAGAGAGCTGCTGGCAAAGGAGGAGTAAGAAAGATACTCCATTTTTACTTTGACAGTATAAGCAAAGACCAGCAGCTATGAACATGAATATGAAGCATTTCTGATTCAGCTTCTAATTAGTGTGGTGGCACAACTGTAACTGGGTTTTGATTGTGAGTGAAGAGCAGGGAAAACAAATAGTTGTTAGTGTAAATGCACTAACAAGTATAACCTGGCAAAAGCCTTGTTCTAGGCTGGGTTAGTGTGTTGGAAGGACAAACTGAGATCTATCCTGACGGCAAAATTTTGGGCAAAAGCTTGTACCATTTACAGACTGATTTTCAAGCATTGTAAAAGCTATGCCTGGTGTCAGCAAAACAAAAAAAGACCTTTATGTGTGGCCAGAAAGAGACTGGACAGCTGGAGAAACACAGAAATATGGCAGAAAAATAATAGTAATGGCAGCCCCGAGCAGAAAATACCAGATGTCTACAGACAAACACATGAGAGTGACTATAAATGCTTGTTAGGGGTGAGTTATGGGTGCTCTGGGGAATGACCAAATGAATTATGAGTGATTTACAGTATGCTGACAGTGGCTAGCTATAGCTGGCCAACACAAACTGGGGTCTGTAGGTTTCTCCAGCCACTGAGTCAGACACAGCCACACCTCAGTCCTTGGTGATGGGGCAAATAAGCGCTAGAACCAAATAAAATGTGCTTCTGTGCAATGTCCTTTTCCAGGTTTAAACTCCCCCAACTCCATGGAAGAACAAAAGGTTCTTTCCAGGTGAAATTCGGGGCCAGAGCTCTGGGCAGGGCACAGCTGACGAAGAGCTGAGATGTCCAACGCCTTGGCAGCTTGAAAAAGAATCATCTGGACATCAAAACAGAACTGGGTAAGAGTCAAGTGGATCTTCCTCACTTACATAAACCTGAAAACCATCCAGTACATAGTCTACTTTCATAATGAGCTTATAAATGCCACTAGAAGCCAAAAATCTGTGGTGGGATGGATATTATCCAGAATTATCATTATCCAGAGAAGAATTTTAGGACTTAAAACAGGATCTGGAGATAGCTCAGGACTCATAAATCACTGGTGGCATCAGCAGTGTTCATGAACCCTGTCCAGAACAATTCCAGGGCCTGCATGGAATAAATACATAGAAACTGATTATTGTGATTTTATTACCTTGGAAGTTCTCAAAAGAATCAGAAGAGACCAACACAGATTTAAGTGCTGGAGGAAGCTTTTGATGGTATTTGGCACATTCTGCATCAGTTACTGTGGTAACAAGTCTGCAAGTTGCTCTTTCAATCAAATTTCCCTGACCTTTAGGCTCCAAAACTAAAACCAGTTGTACTCTCACAACACCCCTGTAAAATACATTCAGATCTGTTTTAGAGACTTCGGTAAAAACCCTAAAAAAGATGAATTGAGACTCGATTCCCAATGCTAGAGTTCGTACAGTCCAGTACAGAGGTCCTGTCTCTGCACACTGATTAAGTTTAGAGAGAATAAACTCAGAAATAGTTCCTTCTATACTATATTTATATTAAAACATTTTCAAAACCACTTCCAACTGTCCCTGCTTTACAGAGAAGATGAATGTTAAAATGCATTTTACAAAAATTTCAGTGCAGTTTCCCTTTCTGACTTTTATTTCACCCCAATATTAAATGCATCAAGCTTTCAACACAATTTAGGTAGGAGCTAGCAGTGTTAAATTAGTAAGGAATATCAGGATAAGAAAGTAGCAACTGAAGTCTGCCCGGACAGCAAACTTTGAGGTAAAAATAAGAAAAATATCTGCAAAAAACCATCTTTTTCCAGAGTATCAGTATAAGACCCAATGGAAACCAGGTGGGTTTAAGTCTCTGGACCATCAGACAGCAAACACACATCTGCTCAGCGATGCAATGTGACCCAGAAAGCAACTGTGGCACAGGATGCTCCTGCATACTGATCAAGGGGGAGGCTTGGGAGAGGTTTAGGGAAAAAATACACCTGGAAAGCCTCACTGAACATGGATCTGAGGAAAGGGAAAGCAAACAGATTGGTTATAATGCCAAAGAATGCCTGTGGGAAGGACTGGAGATAGAGGCGCCATCCCTGCCTGGAACCTCTGGAAAGGCAAATCCTGAGCAGGTGGATGAGTGAAGAGCTGTCCAGTATCTACAGAGGTGAATTCCTGCTTTTTAGGACCAACAAAACAGACCAAAAACAGCACATCAGCTGTATAAATATCAAACAATCCCTTTATGAACGTAAAACCAATTATTTCCCCTCTGCCCTCCTTGAGTTTTGTCCTTAAAACCCCACTCCAAACAACATCTCCCTCCTTTCTCACATGCCCTGAGAAGCAGTGAGAGTTACAGATCAATTATTAACGAGACTTCCAATATTTTAGCTGACATCAGAACCAGCCTTTTCTCAAAAGTAACAGGGCAGCTTCACACTCGGAAATTTAATTTCAGGCTCTGCAGTTCGACATAAACATTCAGCAGGAGTTACCCCTCAGCCAGATTTGGATTTCTGTGCACTCCTTACAGACAGTGATGATGGTATTTAAAATCAAAGCTGACAACCTAGAACACAGAGCTGACATTCCATCTCATTTCCCAGACATCTGCTGCACCTCCAGACTTCAGGAATGTTGAGCTGCATGATACTACCCCTGACACTTGGTTATTTGCACTGTTTGTTGCATATAATGAACCAGATGGTCATATTTGATTTCCCCCACAATCTTTTAGGTGCTCCTGATCCTAAAAATACTCTGAAAAACTGATTTAAATACTTCAGTATCAAACACCATGGAATAGTAGCAACTGAGAGCTTTAAAAACCACAAAGGAAAGTCTGAGAAACAGACACTGAAGAGAAGATTAGATTGAGAAACCAGCAGTTCTCTGGAGATTTTAGCAGAGAATCAGGACATTTTAATGAAATTTAAAACTTGCACAAGCATTAGAATAAAATGATGCATTTATGTCACTGACATTCTGTAGTTAAGCATTAATATTCCACATCAGGCCATCTTTCTTCTATTTTAAAGCCTTTTAAGACAGAAAAAAGATGTGTTTGTCTTCTATGGTGTCATGCAACACTTGAAACACTGAATTTTCTGTGATTTTTCGATGCTCAGTATCCAGAGAGCCAAGGAGGACAAGGGTATAGGGTCTACTCATCCAGGAGAAGGGAACTAGAGCCTGGAGTGATTCATCCCAAACACCATCATTTCAAAAATTCCTCAGGGTTCTGAGCAAGCCAAAGCAAGAAAATTCCAGGTTTTCAGATTGGTTCTAATAGATGAAATCCTGCAGAAGGAAAGGCAAACAGAGGAATGGCTGCATTGCTTGGCATCAATATTCCTGCTCGGAGAACAGGCCCTGGGGACTGAAGCACTGTTTGCACCCAGCCTCCAGTGCCGAGCTGCCAGCTGCTATCAATTCCAGCATTCAGGCTGGAATTTCAGCCAGGCTGTCCCGAGGTGCTAGAACCAGCCTCCAGGATTTAATACTCAAAACAAACAAGCAAGAGAGGAAAAAAACCCCACTAACAGCAAAACTAACCAAAAACCCCCATTCAGATGCTCTGGGCGGGGGAAGCAAAGCAGGTTGTGGGTCTTTCTCCAGCAAGATCCTTCTTTCCAGGGCTAAATCTGCAGGAGTTGGGTGGGAATGGATTCCAGTGGGACAGGTTTGTGCCTCTTCTGTGGCTGTATCTCAAGGACAATCAGCACTGGCACATTCCTCATCAAAAGGGGAGTTAAGACAGCAGGTTAGAAAGTAAAACCAGAACGCTCAAGGGTTTTCTTCCATTTGGGTTTGGATTTTTGTTGGGTTTTGTGGGGTGTTTTTAGTGCTTGTTGTTTTTCCTTTTAAAGAAAACAACCTTCAGCTAACACCACTTACCATTTCAACACCATCTAAAGACTTATAAGGTATTTTAAGCGCACAAAAAAGCAAGAAGGTTGTTATGGAGATTTGGGCACACTGGAACAATCCTTGAGAGGGGATCTGCAAACTGTAGCACCACTATCAGGTACCAGTTCTTCCTTTGCTCTTCAAGTCATTTATGTTGGAGAGACAGCTTTGTAAATTAGATTCATGGTCTGTTTCACTCCTATGCAAAAAGTGGATTAAAATGTTGATCATTTTAGTCTGGGTTAAGCTGGAAACAATGATTTGGAAATGAAAATGAGGAAGTATAATTTAACAATTCTGTACAAATCTCTCCTTTGCCATTACGAGGAATAATACACAATTTCATTTGCACACAGATAATGCAGACAGAAATTGCAAAGTTGTGATTAACTCTGCTTTGGCAAGTCATTCAGTCCCATTACAAATGTATAAGTTTAAAAAATGTTCACTTTATAATTGGATAGAATCTTTCAAGATATAAAAATTTAATTTTATTCCACTGCTGCTTTCAATTTCTCAGTGGACAGAGCCTGGAGGCCACATTTCATAACATGCTCTTCTGAGTCACAGCATCAAATATTTATGAAGTGTTTATTTAGAGCACTGACAAATTCCTGTAGATCACCTCTGAATCCCTAATGGAAATCCAACACCTTGGGACCGTGCAATTAACCTCTGGATTTTTTTGTCAGGAGACTGCAGTATTCCTTCACAGAATTCCAAGCTCAGGATAGTTATCTTTTATAATCTGAAAATACTGAAGGTGATTGGCATGTGTTTCTACCTGGTTTGCCTCAGTATAGCCTGAATTTGCAGGTGTTTATCCCATTCTTTGAGGTTCTTGGATAAGAACCAAGCAGCCTGAGGGCGGAATAAATAAGGACATTTTATGATCACACAAACCCCAGGCCTCAAATTCCCATCTGAGAACCTGGCTCCAGAGAACCCTGGAGTCTCTGTAAACAAAACCCCAGATCACCAATATAAGCTGAATCCAAGTCATAAACATAATTAATGTTTTCAATGCCATTCATGTGTTTAGATACCCAGGATTCTTAAATATGGAAGCTGGTTTTCACAATTCTCTCCATAATCAATGGAGAGAGACTCCTGTTGTGGATCTCCCACTCTAGAAATTCTTGGAGAGAAGATGCCCAACTTCAGCACCTGGTGCACAGGCTGCTGCTCCAGGTATAAAAGGAAAGCTTAATTATGGAAAAATCCTAATTTATCTTTTCATTAACATCTAGGTTTGCCCAAGCCTGCAGGAAAAGCAGCCTCAGAGAAAACTCCCCTCTCATCTGTCTTAGCGGACTTACTGAGGCCCCTGGGACCTGAAGCTCCAAGGGAAAACAAACAAGAAACAAATCCCAGGAACAGTGTACAGTAGGTTCAGTGTGTATAAAGCCTGCAGTGCAGCTCTTTGCTGCTCTTCCTGCTTCTTCAAAGGAGCTGGGACTTAAGAGAGAAACTCTTACAATGGGGAGTGAGAGCCCCAAAATACTGCAGGTCCCTCAGCACTCTGCCTTTCAGTGCTACAGAGAAGTGGATTCCATCTCAGTTTGGGATCAGGGCACGCTGACAGCACCAGTCCATCTCAGCCTAATTTATCCTGGCTGGCCTTGTTTGTTGTGCTCAATGCAGTCAGCTCCTGGACAGTGGTCTCTGCTTTGGAGAGGGAGCTGATGGACCACAGGGAGCCTTAACCTGTGAAATGGAACAAGCTCAGATCTCCAAGACACCTGAAAACAAAGAACTGTTTTAACGATTACAGGATTCACTTGGGTTTATTTCTGCAGCCCTGTACCCACTGCAGAGTGCCGCAGGAAAGGAATAAATGGAAGTGACTCCTTTCAAAGATGGGCCCTATTGTTACATAAACACTTCCATGAAATCATCATGAATCACTTGAAGGACAGTGTGATCCAGCTGTACATTACTAGTGACATTTAGCAGTAAACAACTCTGCTACCAAGTCAGGCAGAGCACAAGCATGAGGAACAACTGAATGTGGATGAAGCAGGGTTCCAGGAAAGATCCTAAGTACTATATGTGGGCAAATCTGCACTGAGCACACAACCTGTGTCTGCAAATGGACTGACAGCAGTTTCAGCCCTTCTGGTAGTGATGTCTTGTTATTCTTTGCTGCTCTCAGGAGAAAAAGCAGCACTTACTACAGCTGGGGAAAAAAACAACCCGAAATTGACTGGAATTACCCCTCACCACTCACCCATTTGTATCTACACAGACACACACTACTAGAACTTAAAATAGCAGCACATAGAAACCTAATTAGCACTTAAATGAAACATTTGGTAGTTCAGACTTCCAATATTTCTGTGGCTCCTGTCTAAATGGAACTTATCCATAATGAGTTCTGCAATACTCTGAGCATCATTCCGAGTGGATGTACTCCTGATGAGGGAACTTTCCTTTCCGGAGAGCTCTCCTGTGAGAGGGATGCAAATGCAGAGCTGATGTGCTGCTGAAACAACCAGCACTCTGCACTGCATCCCCCAGGCCTTGCTGTCAAAGCCACCCTTCCGTGGGCGCTGCATCACTCCAGGCTTGAGCAAGATGTTCAAGTTTTCCCCACTCTGCTCCTCCATCGGTTTGGATGCAATCCTCCCTTCCAGTGACGCGGGAGCACGCTCTCACCTTGGCAAATACACTTCCACTTTTTGCTTCTTCACAGAATTAGCCCACTCATTAATCAAGGAGGCCTTGACCAGTGGTTCCAGTGTGGCCAGGGGAACTTCCTGCCTGGACAGGACGATCATCATGCTGATCTCATCCCCCTCATAGGGTATTTCCAGGACCTGGTAGATCCCTCCTGCTTCGTTGGAGCCATCACTGAACTCTCCTAGAGAAGAAAAACAACAAAAACCCTCTTAGAAGTGTTTTCTTTTGCCATAATGTAAATAGGCCTATTCCTAGGCAGTATTCACTAGATACTGGAACTAAAAATGACCCTCTTTATTCTATATAAAATTTATTTTGGTTTCTTCATCACAGAATTTGAGGCTTATATTTGATTTCTTTAAGAATACAAGCTCAAGCTATCACACAGTTTGTAGATCATCACAGTTCTGTGACATAACTTTCACTGCTTAGACAGAGAAGAGCATAAAATTTAAGGCTGCTGAGACTTTCAGGGAAATGGGCAGAAGTTCTTATTCAGGAGAAATAATTTCTCAGTGATAAAATTGAGCAAAATGCTGCCAATGCCAGACACTTCAGAACCTACTTGGAGCTCAAGCTCCAACTAAAAATGATCATTAGTTCTGCTGTTCAAAGAACCTCTATTTTACCAGTCCAACAGTAATGAGCAAACATTATTCATTTGAATGTTTAGCACACCACAAGAAAAACATTTTTGTGATGAGCAGGACTAGCTCAAAAATTGTGAGGAGCTTCAATACAATGGATAAACATTCTGAAATCCATCCTGTGGCACCAAGCAGGTCATCACAAACGTTTCTACCAGTTAGAGTAGACACATTAGGAAAAACCACCAAACTCCGAGTCCCTTCATTGGGCAAAGACCACATTAAAATTCCAGGTGGAAGAAGAGACAAGAGTACAAATGGATATTACTGCAACAAACCCATTAAGTGAAGATTTAGCAGCTTTAAATTGCTAAAGGTCTAACTCACCATAGTAGAACTCTCCCTGTTGGTACATCATTGGAATTTGCACTTCACTTTCATCATCTTTAGTGAAAGAAAAAGTTCTGGTATTTTCAGGCCTGAACTGTGACTTCCAGTTGCCTTTAAAGTAGATTGCATTGATGAGAGCCAAATGAGTTAGAGCACCAAAGTCTCTTGAAGACACAAAATCTTTGATCATACCTAAAAAGAAACCCAGCTGTCAGTCTGCATGTCAAAGTGAGCATTAAATCCAAACTTGAGGCAGCTGGAAAAATGCAAGAAAATAAAAAGCAGTGTTAACATGCAATTTCCAATTCAGATATTTCATTAAATCTCCAATTAAAGTGCCAGTGTTTTGTAAACCTAAATCACAGTGTAGGTGTGTAAACTCTTCCGTCAAGTACACGTTAGGCAACTGTTTCTTGATCACTACTAAATATACCCTACAAGGAAGCCATGTGGAAAAAGGGTCACATATGGAATGTTTACTCTGCTGCTAGGAAACAGTTCAGCACTTTCATCTTAAGGTCAGAGTTTGTACAAACTTTGGCTCCAAGCCAAAGCCGCACTTAAATGGGTGCTTGATTTAAAGGGTCTAAGTGCACCCATTGCAGCTCCACCTGGGCCAGTTCTGAAGGAGCTTCAGTGATGTTCTGTTCAATTCAAAGCCAGGACTAAGCATCAAAAATCCACATAAATTCCCAGCATTTGTTCCAGTGACATTAGCTCTTAAAAAGCAAAAGAGGAAAACCATCTAGCATCTGCTCTATTCATGGGAGGTACAGCAGCTGAGCATGGCAGCTGCTTTGCTCCTACTCCTAAACAAGTCATTTACATCAGAATGCAGCCTGTTACCTGCTGTAGCTCATCTCAAATGCCTCACATTTCACCAAAATCATTTCCAGTTTGGTAAACTGGGTGCACTGACCAGACCTGTCACTGTTCTTCAGGAACTACAGCCTCCTTCAGATAGCTTTCTTGCTCACTTCTATTTTTAGCTGACACTGCAATGCAATGTGTTAAAATAAACACATTCCTCGGTCTGATTATTACTCCTTAATCCATGGTTTAAAAACCAAATGAATTCTGCTTTCTGGAGCATGTGATCCTGACTAACTGGTGTGAAATTTGTGCATCACAGGGCTGGATTTCTTCCGGGTTGCTGTTTGTACTTCATTTTATCTTGAATGTTCTAAGGAGGGAAGTGTGACCAATACTCACTTGGAGTTGGAAAAAAAAAAGGGAAACATAAAGAAGGAAAACATTTCCAGATTTCTATTCCTATTTGGTACTCATATTTCTTTAAGTTTTTTCAGCCACATCTTGTTAACACACTAATGAAATGTTAAGAATTTTTCTGCCCAGGGAAACCTTTGATGGTTCTGTTTTCTGCTCCGAGCCTCCCATCATGCTGAACATGCTGGAACTGGAAACCTGCCTGTCCTGTGCCCCTTTCCTAAGGGGGAAATCAGCCTTCTCCTCCATCCGAGCTGGCAGGCAGAGAGAAGGAGATGGAGTGGGCAGGGACCAGCTGAGGGACTGGAATTATCCCAGCCTGACACCAGGAGCCCTCCAGCTGCCCTTGTGGGCCCTGCTTTTCCTTTTCCCCCCGACAGAAACCACTTCCATGGAAACACTCTGCAGACTATTGCATCACTTACACCCATCTATTTCTGCAGCCTGAGAGAAAGGGCAGTTTGTTAGGAACATAATGGCTGCTGTGTTCCCTGGGAAAAAACCAGACCATTTTCCAAATGGAATAAAAGCATTACAGGAGGTGCTTTTCTACTTTGGAGCCATACGTTTCCATAAAGCATTATGGATTCTCAAGTGCTCAGACTACATGGGGATGTGTTAATTCCTTCCAGGTGATTCCAATGCCTTCAAATTCCCAAGGGTACAATCGTGTCAGAGCCAGACCCCACTGAATTACTCTCAAAATACCAACCTTCAGAGTGGGCCAGATGAACCAGAACGAGATCATGCTTTGATCCCTACGACAGGAGACTCTCAGATATTGGAAATCTGCACGTATCCAGGAAATGCCACCTCTCTGGGAGCTGCCAAGCCAAGCCAGCATCCTGCAGCTCTCAATGTGCGTATTTACAGCAGTAATTTTGTGCCTAACTCCCCTGCTGCAAATTTGTGTTGTGAAACTGTTGACAGCGTTCCTAAAATCAACTACCCTCTCCACATGCTATCTCGTTTCCTCACATTGCAAAATATTACATTACACAGGCTGATTCTGTGGTTCAAAATTATCTTTTTATTCCCTACTATTCTATTTCTCAGTACCTTGTGAGTATGAGTTCTTCAGAGGAGGAGTGATACTCCACACATCCAAAGCATGAGCCAATAACCCCTCTGCAGACAACTTTTCTGCCATTAGCAATAATACTTATCATTTTTAAAAATAATTTAAAATACTATTTAAATGCCTACCATTAAAAGAGTCTCATTCAATAAATGCTACAGATGGTAAGACCAGAGAAAAAATATCCAAATAGATGCCACATGATTAACAGTGACTAATATTACTTATGACAGATCATTCCTACACAGAAAAAAATAGAAATACTAGAATTCTTTTCCTGGGAGGAGAAACTTCAGTCTCAGACAGAACAGATAAAAGCCAAAGCACCAACCCAACAGCACTGGATAAGTTTGGAAGCAGAAGCACTTCCTGCAGGAAGTGTACAAAAGGATCACATGGACTTACTATTTGTGTGATTCTCCACCCATTTATTGATCTGAGTAGCAACAGCTGCACTTTGGCTGAAATCTACATTCTCTACTTCAGCTTTAAAGTATTTCTTCACCAGCTGCAGGAATTTGTCGCTGACATGAAACCCGTTCTGCACGTAGAGGGAGTTGGCGATGTCCAGCACGTAGTGACTTTCTTCAGCAGTGGCCATGTCAGAAAGGTCCTTCAGGAAGGCAAACTCTTCACCTGGGGAAGGAAAAAACAGCTTCAGTGGTTCAGAAAGGAAAAGTTGTTCCACGGCTTTTCTGCTGAAAATTCACAAAGATGTTTTATGCTAAGAAAAGTCATCTTTTTAAAATAAACTTATTTCTAAACCTACACACACCTTCAGATCTGAAGGAATAATCTCCAAGAACATATTACTTAGAGCCTGTTTTTTCTACCAGCTATAATTAGTCTAATTAATGAGACATTTGAGTCCCACCAGAGGCAAAGCTATCAATGGAAATCCTTTCTACAGCGAAAGAGCAATTAAAAAATGTTATTCTTACAGGTCCCATTTCTAAGTCTTGCCACCACAAATTCTTAACAGAACTTTTGTTCCATCCTAAATGCCAGTTAAGGAAAAATGAACTTCAAATTCCCACTGCTTTTTCCATGCCAAAAGCAGATCTAGAATTTCCCAGGATCCTTCATGGGGCAGCACAGAACCCTTGGTGGGTAATGAGGAATCCTGAATAGGATCAAAGCAGTCTGCTTTAAGATAGGAAGCTTGTACTGCTGCATCATATGCCTGAAGCTGAAATTTTTAATTTAAAAACCAACAAAATAAACCTTAAAAACTGATTGCAATGATATATTTCCAAGCAGAAATCATGGGAATACTTTCACTGAATGTTACTCATATGCAAGAACAGTGAATGGCCCAGAACAAATCAACAGCACAACTCCCTCAATTACAGCTAAGGGAACACTGATTAATGTTTTAGAGACAAAATGTAGAACTCAATTGGTGCTGAGGCCTCCACAGAGAGGCATCAGCTCTGCAGTGGTTCTGAGAAACACAGTTTGATGTCCGTGTTCAGAAATTCCTCCCCAAGATCCTTTCGTTGAAGACTTGAAAGTCCAGCACATTGCATGAGTAAGAAACTTCATTCAGGTTTCAAACCAGTTACTTGGATATCAACAGAAGCAATTTTGCTGAAACTACTGCTTTCCTTTTCAGGTTTCACTATAATCCCTAAAAAGTATGTTCCTAAAAAATCTTCTATGTCTAGAGGCCAAGGCAAGTTTATTTTGCAGCAGAAACCAAGATGAGCAGTGTGAGCTGCAATTGCTGAAGACTCAGATACCCCAGCCAGGGTTTTATGTCAGCATCTCTCAGCTCATGCAGAACCCACATGTTTGAGCCTGCCCAGGCCATCAAGGACACCGAGAAATCCAGTGATTAATAACCCATGAACATGAGCAGGCCACTCCCACCCTTGCTCCTGTTTCTCTAAGACAAGATGAAAAGGCCTCACCATTTTTTAAGCCGTCAAACCCCAAGGAATGTCGGATTTCTTTCAGGGTGGTTCCATGGGCTCCCAGCTCCACCATTCCCATGGCTATGGCAATGCTCAGAGGGGAGAACAGGATGTTCTCATCCTCCCTTGTGGCTCGCAGCTGGTTGTAAACGTTCACAGAGAGCTCAGCAATGGTTTCATCAGGAAAACTGGTCTTGAAGGCTTCGCTTTGCAAAGCGAGCAAAGACAGCAGTCCAAGGAAATACATGTCTTGAGATTTTAAGGTCTGCAAGATAAATTTTAGACAAAATAAGATGGTTTGAATAATATAAAAATCAACATGAGAAAAAGAAGAATAGTCAACTTTTTAATCTTAAATCTGTGGGGGAAGAAAATCCCTGGAGTTCAATGTACAATGCAGTTATGTGGAGGAGACACTGTTAAAACAGAAGCAATGATCTATTTTCACACAAAAATAACCTTCACCATTATGTAACTATGGGTTTGTGAAATCTTCCAGCCCCAGACCAACAAAACACTCATGGCTTCTACAGAAAAAGACCCCAAAGACAGCAAGCCCTTTCCTAGTGCCCTTTGGAATTGTGGCTGTTTAGCAATGCTGATCTGGAACTGGTTTGTGTTTCTGCACTTTTCCACTAAGAAGACCCTTAACTCTGCTATTTCTTTCATTTGACCTTCTGGTAAAGTGCAACTTATTCAAGTCACTAAGCCCCCAGCAGTAAAACTATTTCATGCACTGTGAGGGAGCTCTCGGACACCTGTGACAAAGTTACTGTTCCGTGATGTTGCTCAGTTGCAAAACACATGGCAAGCAGCCAAAAATTCTTTGAAAGAAAAAAAAAAAAATCAATCATGCCTTAGTTACCAAATAAACTCGCTTTTGTTAGTAAATAAGAGTGAAAAGTTGGGTTGCTCTGCTAGCTGGGAGTCAACCCCCGCTCAGAGAGCCTCAGAGGACAAAGGTACTGCACAGTGAGAAAGATCCAACAGCGGGAACAAGAAAGGAAACTAAATTTAAATAAGGGTTAGCACTGATGCTTCTGACTAATCCATCCTCCAAGCTTTGCTAAAATGCTCTGGGGTAAGCAACAGTTCTCACTCTACCCAGTTTAGCTCATCACACAACTACTAATAGTAAAATTCCAGCTCCTGGAGCAGTGAATGTGTAACTTCATCCTTCCATTTTTATTCTCCTTTAAACTGTGCTACCTTGGCATGCGACCCACTACTGCTGCATGTCTTGGGTGAGAAACACCAACCACCAGAGCTCCCATTTCAGTTCCTTCCCTCTGCCACAAAACAGAGCAAATCCTCCTGAAGCAGGGGGTTGGACAGGACAAGGCTCAGAGCTTTATCCACAAGTGTTTACAAGTTGTTGTGCCAGGCTGCAGGGCTCGTCAGCACAGCACAGATTTGTGTGAATGCTGCTGCTCCACTGAATCAATTTGCATGCAGCCAGCCCAAGTGCCTCTCCTTATGCTTCCCAGCAATCCTGGGGCTGCATTACCAGGGGTTTTATAGACATGACACAAAGTAAGCTTTATACAGCATTTATATTCTGCATTTCATCTTCAAAGGCCTATGTAGCATTATCTAATTCACTCGTACAGCACTGAATGATCCATAATTTAAGTGTTATTACTCACATTTTATAGCTGAGAAAATACAAAGAACAACAGGGTACACACACGTGCCTTGGCAGCCGCTGGTGCCAGCACTAGTTAAGATTCCTCCTGTCCCCCAGCCTCCATCAGCCTTTTGTTTAGTCCTGAACTGAGAAAATTAAAGAGATGAAGCAGTGCAGCAGTCCCACATGGTTCAAGGGAAAAGGAGAGCCTTGCCTCTCCCCCTGTCCCTCATCTCCCTTCCTATGGTTCTTTCCACATAAGTAAGAAATATTTCCCTTTTTTAAATGTCCAATAAACTCTTTTCTAAGGTGGCATCACTTCACTTCTCTGGTCTACCTGATCAATCTTCCTTTGATTCTTAGTAAGAGTGCAAAAATGTCCACTGAAGGCTCTTATTCTATTTAGGACCAGCACAGATAAATCATACAAGCCTAAAGCAGCAACTTTAATCCTTCTGCCTGCATGTTCCAGTCACTGATAGAACTACCCAGCATCTCACTGCTGCCCAGTGCAAAACACCAGTCTGACCATCATTATTTATTGCCGAAACACTGACACATTTGTTATAACCCCAAACATTTTCCACACACCACGAACTTCCCCAACAACTGCTTTTCTTAATAGCGGTTCATTTTTTTAATCTGTCCGATTATAAATTATTGACTTGAGGATATTAAGGTTTCTGTTATAGAAAATAACTGGATTTCTCTGTGATCATGGGCACTGTGGATTCTTTATTTAAAAGCCCTGGAGCATGCCTCTGCCAATGTTACGTAAGACTTCAGTCAGCACATCACCGTGATAGACTGAGCCCAGGTATTATTCTCTTAACCTAAAAGCTGCACCAAGGCAAGGAAAGCTTAATAAACCTCCATCATACAGGTCTACAGTGGCGCCAAAAACGGCAGTCAGATAATAGATAAGCAGGATCTCATCTTTCTTTTGTTGAGGATGAGCCCAAATTTGGGAGCTCTCCCCTAATCTATACAAACAAGTTGCGCAGCTCAGTGTTGATGCAATTATACAGAGAGCTAAGTTTTCCACTCCCGGATCAAGAACAGCTTGAGCTCACTTTGAGACCCAATGTGGTTAAAACAGACGTAAAATATTCTTCAGTTTTAAAAATGGGAAGTTCCCCAGCCTTGCAGTTGCAGAGGCAGCTGTTCAGCACTCCCATCACTGATCTCTGTCCTGTGTACTACTGCCAGGCAGGCTTAAATAACTGCAGAGGGGAAGGAGGGGGGGAAAATTATACATCTTAATTAAGTGTTTAACATGAAGGTCAAACTGTCTGAACGCTAATAAAATATTTGTTATCAGACAATGCTGGAACCCCAACATTACATACAAATCAAAATCATATTTCTTTGTGACCACTCACCAAAAGCTCCTCATGTGAAATAATTAAGTTGTATTACTTTTCATCATTTAGTTAGACAGAAAATAGAGTAAGCACATAGATGGAGACAAAAGTTATACTGAAATGCTCTTGACAAGACAAAGTACCAAACTTATGCTTTTAAATACGTGTCAAATCCCACTGATGGCAACACAAGAGGCTGAACTGTGCAGAATAGAAGTTCCCAGTAGGAATGAATTAAAATCAAACAATTTAGATTTCCTCCCCTGCCCTTGCACATCATTTTAGTCTATAGAGGTTTTCTAATAAAGTTCACAGTGAAGTTCCTACAGACACCAAGGGGAAAGAAAGATAGGGAGGCAGGAATGAACACCTGGATACAGGCAGAGGATTTACCAGCTCATTTGCTGGCAGTGCTCTCTAAAGATATTTGTGAAAATACAAAGATAAGTGACTGAGTCCAATGCAAGGGAAGATGCTTCAAAGCAAACTGAAGATCCGTGGGTGCTGGTCAGTGGGGAGGGGCTGTAAAACACCACAGACACCTGATCAATCCTTGCCAGCCAGTGTGAAAATGGTCTCATCTCATCCATCTAATGGGAAATGTCCGTGGTAAATTCCTCAGTTCAATTCCTCTCACACTTCTGGTTCATGCACACACTGCTCTGCTGACAACTGGGAATCCAGCTCTTCATTATCATTCCAGCAAGAGCAGTTCCTGCTGCTCTTATCCTGCCTCACTCCAGGCCAGATTACTTTGGGTTTGTGCTTCCTCATGCAGGAGGGCTGGATCCAACCAAGAGCTGAGACTGATTCTGGTGCAGCATCCTCTCAGCATCTCTCTCCAGTCAGAGCCCAGGGCACCCTGATTTGTCACTGCAGCAGCACTGAAAGCATCTTTAAATTGCCTGGACCCTATTCACAAACACTTTAAGTGAAGGAAATGAAGCTGAGCATTATGTAATGCACATCCAGGAACTTAAACAGTCCCTGGGAGTATCATCAAACTTTTTACTTAGTCTTTGCTGTCATTCTCAGACATCCCCAGTACAGTCTGTCACTGCTGATTTGCATCAATGCAATCTGGTTCAATAATACTGCAGCAGTGGAAAAGGAGTCAACGTCCCCACTGAACAATGTTTAAAAATCAAGAATCATCAGTTTCAAATGTTACTGTGTGCATTTTGCTTTCATTGGATAAATATAAGAATAAAAAAAGCTGTTAAAAATACTTTCACTCCTCAGCCATACAGTTATTAAGGCCAAAGGGTATGAATTTCTCATTTGAGGGTGTGTCAAAATCTGAGTTTTGTTTGATTTCATCAGTTGATGCATGAACACCTCTCTCCTACCAGGCAATCAAGCAATCAGTGCAAACATAAACTCTCCTGGCGAAACAGTTGTGTTTCACAAATCCTCACTCGCTACAGAGGTGTGTCAGAGTGTATCAGTTCTATTCTGGCTTGCAACTGTTCTCAGGGGAAAAAAGCAGCCATAGACCACTAAAGCCAACAACATTCCAGACATACACCCTTCTGTAGGTACTGGCATTGAGGGCACAGCCGGTTCAATTCCCAGGAGACTTTTATTCAGCATTTCAGCAAACATCTGGAAAGATATCATCAGTCCCAAAATTCAGCCCAGCACATTTCCCCAAGCGGGCACAACCAGCTCAGTGTTCCTGCTCGCCCACCCTGGGGCCAGCCCAGATGTGCTCCTGTGCATGGGCACAAGGAACACCCATGCTTGTGATGTCTGAAGAAAAACATTCATCTGATAAATACAGGACTGCGTATCCAGCTCTTGCCTTTCCCCAGCATAAGGCTGGGATGACTAAGAGGAAGCAGAACAAATTCGCCCCCTCACACCTACAAACTCTGAACTATTCGGTTCCAGTAAAATGCAAAAGGGGCAGGAGCTCCCTGTAAGCCAAGATATTTTGAGATATCCTATCAACAAACTCCAACTGAGTTCACAGACATGAGGTACCACGAATTTTGAAACAGCGAGACCTGGACTCGGTGTAGGAAGGTGCCAAAAATTCAATTAAGGGTTGAATTCTAGTACCTTGTACTTGTCAGACAGGTTGGAAAAATGGGTTATAATTTCCTTTTCTTTTACACCTTTACAGAGGGTTTTATAAAGAAACTAATTTATGGCTTTAAAAACTTACAAAATAAAGCCGTGATACATTGCCTTAGTTCCTCAGCACACAGAGACTAAACTAAGATTAGTTACCCTCAAGATTACTCTTGGCTACCTGCAAGCTAAACTCCAAAGGTGTGGGAAGTACAAATGAGAAAAACTGCTGATTCCTGAGCAGTGTGTTAAAAAAAAACCCTGGGAGGAAAGAAGTGTGGTAACAGGACTGATTACATTGTCTCCTGTAAAGAGCAGCTGCAGGAACAGACAGAAGTCTGGCAGAACAATTTGATAAAGCAACAGACGTATTTGCTCAGGGAACAAGACCTGCTGGTCAGAGGAAAAACCCACTGTGGATCCGGGTGGGAACTGGGGGGTTCTCCTTCCCCCCAAACCCAACCAGAACCGTATCGTGCCTGTTGCAGATGACTCGTGGAAGGATGTGAGTTTGGTGAAATTCAGCCACTACTGCTTTGCCAGTTGGTAAATATGACAACTGCTGCAGGCACCTTTACTCTGAATGATTTCTTGTTGGCAATCACATCAACCAATAAATGTCAGAGAGGGACCACCTAACTAATAATAACAGTTTACAAAATGAACCCAGCTTAGAAAATGAACCGAACTTCTCCTCCACAAAGAACCCCCTGAGCCCCAGCTGAGCACAAGGGATTCAGGAACGGTCAGTGAGATCCTAAGCTGTTCCCCAGGACCAGGAATGGTTGTCATGGCTACCCTGAAGGATGTGCAGAGGAGGCTCCCAGTGATGGCCACGATTTGCTCCTGGCTAGTTCAGGCTTGCCTCGGGCCCTACAACAACAGGGGAATGTGGCTGCTACCACAAACCTCAAGCTTCTTACAAAGCCACTCTCTCCACTGCAGAGCAACGCAAGAATCACCTTTTCAGTTCCTTCTGCTTTGTCCAAGAATCAAACTGGTCAGAGTTTTGTTTGAAGATTGGGCAAAAATTGCACCTCCAGCCAGCACTTCTGGAGCAGAAGCATTCTCACCTCCAGAACGTTGTGGTTTTACCTCAGGAAAACCCCACAGAAGTAACATGACACTTCCTCCCATCAGCTGCTCACTGTGTTCATGTCCCTTTTCCTCCCCGGCACTCAGCCCCTCTCTCCCCTCCAGCACAGGGACTGCGAAATAGAGCTCGAACCTGAGCTGGCTCCACCTGAGAAATAATTTCTTTTCCATAGCCAGGGAAACAGGCAGGTGTCCAGGGCACAGCAGTGCAAGGGTATCAAACACCTGCTGGGGAACCCACAGCCAGCAGTGCTCACCCAATGCACTGGGATGTGCTCACGCAGGGCTGCCACATAGAGCCTGCCTGGAGGTGAGGGCAGGCAAATCAGATACCAATTCTCACAGCAACAGACAAGCAATTCAGGAGGTGTTATTGCTCATAACCAGCAGAATATAGCCAAGGAAATGCGAGAATAACTAAACGTCCATAAAATGCTTTAAGCTACAGCTATTGAGGGCAGTGCAAGCAGCACATGAAGGGATCTACAAAGTACTTTGGGTATTAGAAGTAGTGCCGTTCCTGGAAGTGGTGACAACCCTGGGAAATTCTACATTCCTCTTGCTTGCAGGCAGGCACATCACTGCTAGCTATGACATGTGTTACATTTAGCCAGCAAGGCAGCTCCTGCATATTAGGGGATGTACTTACATTTTCTGTGCTGCAAAAAATGTTTATCCCTAAAAAAATGTTTACCCTTAGCTTATGTGAGCGTCTAACCTTGTCAAGCAGAGATTCTACAGACACATGTGGAACCAGCTGAGCTTGTTGGAGTCCACTTGTCTCAGTGCAATGACATCTATACATCAATCTGCACAAACATTTATTAGTAAGTTAAGGGACTTTATCACCATCTGTCTATTATGGTGTCATTGCCTTCTGGAGCAGGAAACCTTAAGGTTAGTGTCATTAGAGAGCAGCACAATAGGGATGGAGGAAATAATGGGGCATTTAAACCTTCAGTATAGAGTGACTAAGACAAAGAAGAGTCACTCTATAGGAAGTGTTTTGGACCACACTAAAACCTTGCTCTCCAACACACAGCCAAGTCACGCCCTTCAGGATTCTTTGTTTCTGTTTTTTAAATGACTCCATGGCACCATGAGCTTTGAGAAAACCTGAAAGGTAAATGGTAAACTGGAAAATTTCGTATTGACAGTTTTTCCCATTGAATCCCAAATGTTTTTAAACTTTCATGGAGCTTGGCACTGAGTCACTAACTTGCTGAGGCAATTATGCAAGCCAAAGTTGTCTTAATTGCGCTTCCTCAAGCATATTCCCTCAGCTCCAATTAAAAAATAAAAAGAGATGCTGAGAAGCCATGTCCAAAATACTTAAATTTGAATAGCCTAAAGCAAACATCTAACTACATGTCTAGACAATTAAAAAAGGTGGTCTTGTTTCCAAATCTACTGCTATAAGGCCTGCAGTTGGGAGGACTCATATGCAATTTCTCTGTTTGTTTCTTCTGTCTAAGAGGAACAAATTTTTAGAAATAGTTTGGCAGAGTGCCTTATTTTTGACAGCTCCAGTGTGCCCCACAAAGTAAGAGCTATAAATAAGAAAACACAAAACCCACAAGCTCTGTGAAGGAGAAAATTTGAAGCATTATGGAACTTGGGGATTCTAAAGGTTCAGAATTGGGGGTGTGCCTGTGGCTCATCCGAGAAAGTCAACAAAGCCTGACTGGGGAGAGCTTCAAGGCTTGAGATTGAAATACTACATAGGATCTGCTTTCAGCAGACCAAAAGAGGAGATCTACCTGTCAAGTTCCACAGAAGCAACTTAACTAGGCACAGACTGGTTGGTTTTGGTGGTTTTTTAACACCCATTTCTGTTCCGGTGAGGGCTGTCAGTCCTGCACAGCTCTCTGAACGAGGCCACTCTCACATACACTGGTCTGGTGGTGAAGATGTTGACCTGATGTGCTGTGGAAGGAGGGACAATGCCCAGACACAGGAGGGGAAGTTGGGTCTCAGAGGCTCTCAAGAACCAGTTCTGACACGTTCTACCTCTGCAATGATTTTTCTTTCGAGTGAAAAGGCCACTGCAGTACTCCACTCAGGGTGCAACCCTCTAGGGAAGATGCCCCAAATGAGACAGCAGCATTCCTTTTCCTCCCTCAGATTTCCTTAGTGCTATCTGGGAAAGGAAGGGTGAGATCTAATTCTGTAACAGTCTCTTTCTATCAGAGACAGAACACTGCAATCAGTTATTTTAGACACAAGAACAACTTCTTGCCCGCTCTTGCACGTACCACAAATTTCCTTACTTACAATAAGTCCCATTTCCGTTATTTTCCCGTGAAATTCAGTTGACCATCAAGCTCCCACTATAATTTAATTAAAAGGGCAGTAGCTAAGTTTCACCATATGCAGCTGCCAGATGCAATCACTGCAGTCTGAGTCTAAAGGCGAGATTCCTGCATGTACTGGAGGATAGTTTTATAAGTGATGAAAGCTGTCACTTATGTCACAGATATTGCTGTAATGCATGATGATATTACAGTTTCTGCAGAACCAAAATATATTAATAATACATTCTGTGGAAGCATTTACAGCAAGTGAGTTTGGAATACACTGTTTCAAGTGTTTTTCTTGCAACTCCCTATTTATGCATAAAGTCACTTCAGATATGTTACATTAGGCTATGTACTTTGCCTGGCATTATACAAGCTCTCACAGCCAATTTTAAACCTTCCAAAGTAGGAGGACTGAAAGGCACAACTAATTAGGGAGAAACAACAACAGAACAGGAATCCTTCACTACTTAGGGTCGTAGGAATAGGGAATGCTGCATGAGAAGTATCTGGAAATTGTGCACCTCTGGAGGCGATTTTGCTGAATGCCTTTTAAAAGCCCATCAACCAACTCAGGAAAGTTTGCAAATATCCTTAACAAAACACAATGAAGAATGACAATCTTTAAATCATCCCAGAATAACTAAATAGAAAAAGTATATGGCGTGAAACACCATTTCAAAAGATCAAAGTAGAAGCTAATTCTTCCATACCTTGTCCAGCTCCCTTCACAAGGACTTCAGAAGAAAAAAGATCAGGCTATGGTATAACTATGTCAAGGTGATGAAGAAAGTTAATTAAAATGTATCAGGATTTCAGAAAAGGAGTCTGTCACTGCATGAACTGAAAGGAGGCGTGACGTACTAACCAGCTTGTTTTCCTACAAAATAATACTGGCTTCAGCCTTGCAGTCAACACTGGGCTCCATTTACATTTAGGAAACGTCCCTCTTGCCAGGAGAGTTATTATTCACTTCTGTTAACACTTCTGAGATCAGAATTACTTTCTTACAGTACAGTAATAAGACAGAGATTGCTTTAGGAAAAAGCCCCCAAAACAATTAACCCCAGCATTCAAAGTCGATGTTACACCCTGATTAATTACCAGCAGCAATTCATCATTACCGGGATGCTGTTTATAACACACGGACACCGCTCCTCCAACGCTTCTCTGCTCCATGGTCCCTTTCTCCATGGAAGACTCAGGACTGCAGCAGCCACTGCTGAGCTTCCAGCCAGCCACAACCACTCCTGGGAGCAGCTGCACACCTCAGAGAGCCTGTCCTGACAGCAGCAACAGCTCTGTGCTGAGCCCCCCCGGCAGCCCTGGCACCGGTGCCCGGGACACTGCCACCAGCTGATAGAGCTGTCCTGGCACGGCCCGGAGCCAGGCAGGGCCTAGGAAAGCCCAGGTTTAAAACCAGCTGAAAGAGCTCTTTTGGCAAGTGCACCCAGCCCAACCAGCAGAGCCACGGCTGAGGCACAAAATGAGAATGAAGAAAAGCTCTAAAGCTGGTCTGGCACAAAGTCTGCAGAGACAAAAGAGTGAGAAAGAAGAGTCGCTGAGAGGGGGTTCAGTTCTGAACCAGCAAAATGGAGTCACTGAGCAAGGGCATTTCAGCAAAATCAGTAACTGAGAGAAAAATTTAGCATTAAGCCTCTCCACTTCAAATATTTCTCTAACATAGCAGAATAACATCTGTTACAAAGTACAGACTTCTTTTCTAAAAACTACAGAATCATCTCGACGCCAAATTCAGCCAGTAGCAGGATTTTTTCACTCTGTATTCTACATAGTAGAAAACTCCCAACAAGGCATTCTGTAAGATTTTCTTTTTGATCTGAAGGATGCTGATCACTGATCTTCCCAAAGGAGTGAGAAGCATGGGAATTCCATGTGGAGAAGAAAATTAAACTCTTCTATCCTCCTACCCTAAAAACAATTCCAATTCTTGCCTCTCAGGCCTCAGCACCACTGTTATTTGCTTTGCTGGTATTTTTCATATATTCTCAAATATTTTCATTTGCCTCTCTTATCTCCATGTTTTCTCCAACTCCACAACTCTGGGTTTGTATTGCTTCCACTTGAGAGCAGATCTGCAAATATTAAAAAAAAAATTAAAAAAATCAAGTAACCAGGACATCTGCCCCATTACAGACAAGACTCCAGACACCAATACAAACAACTCAGATCTAGACAGAAGGAATAAACCACCTAGTATGGCTCAGCAGGCAGAACTGCCACTAAAATCCTCATGCTTTTATCTCCACATCATCATTCACGTCCTTCCTCCCCCTTGTTTCTTCACAAGCCTCCATGAACTTACCAACTTAAGGAAAAAAACACAAAAAGCAAACAACTGGGACAGTAGCAGCCTCATGCTGTTCAAACTGGGAGAGCTGGCAGGGCATGAAAACAAGAGGTAAGCTTGGTGCCCTGCATGTGTTTCTGAATTGTTCAGAGAGAATATCTGGAACAACAGCAGCTTTAAGGGATAAATGGGAAAGTTAGAAACAGAAAGACAGGGAGGAAAAACTACTCCCTGCTGTGCAGGCATCTTATCCACAACAGAAGATACACAACGACCAAAGAAATACAGTTTTTTCAGTCAGAGGCAAAAAGCAAGCCTTATTTACTGGGGAGGTAAAAATATATTCACGTTTTTGTTCTGATAGCTTTGTTTACCCTGGCCTTGGAGGCTTGTGGCTATTGAAACATCACTCTTGTCTCACCATGGACAAAACAGCTCAGTTCAGAGTCCAGCATTCAAGCTGTGCCTGGAAGGTGGAATCTGGCCTTGGAGCTCATTTCTGTGCTCACTGTTCAAGCCTCATTGGTTTGTGTTTATGGGAACTGACGCTGTTCCAAGTACCCACTCCATGATGAGCCATTTAAACACCACATGGAGGGAGCTGAATTTGTCTTAATCTTGCTTATTCTCCCACACAGAGGGGTTTGCATCACGTTAGACTTGATTGTAAATGCTGCAGCAATTTCCATGAACAAGAGCAATCACAAAGCACCGGAGGAACAGACCACTTGCGCTGTGCTCTGCTGGCTCACAGCTACACAGCCTCCCTGAGGCTCCAGGAACACACTCATGCTGTGTTGTACAGAGGATGTTTGGGGGTCATTTGGTTGGGTGGTTTGGTTTTGGTTTTGTTTTCTTGTAAGATTTTTATAATTTGGAAACTACAATACCTGAAAGAAAGGAATCAAGTAATTTCCAACACCCAGAATGAAAACTGAAGGTTGAAATCTCACTGTGTCCCCTCTGCAAACCAAACTGCCTGTTTTCCAGCAAGGTGTTTTGATAAGAATTTCTTAGAGCAAGTTAGTATTAATTCTACCTTTTGTTAGAGAGACTGTGACACTGCTCCCAGTTTTTGTATGACAAGCTATGATTCATGTGCGTCCAATATTTTACATTGGTGGGTAACATATGCACTTATTTAAAATTAGGTTAATCTTTTTAATTAGCGTGGCTTTCAAAACTAAGTAGGCCAACCTGAATTCTTATGCCTGTATATAAGATCCCAATTTTCAAGCTTTCCACGGGCTATCTGATTTTTATGTCTAAATTAAGTTGTCAAATAGGCAAGGTGGACAGCTGCACCTCAAAGCAACGAATCCAGGCCCAGTTTGTGCCAAGCAGTTCCATCAATACAGTCACAGAAGAAAAAATATTTTAATTTTCAGTCAATCTGTCTCAGCAGCAAACTCATTAGGCAACAAGCAGGCAGAACGCCTTGCTTCACACAGACCTCCTGGAGCTGGTGCAGCTGGATGAGAAGCAGTGCCCAAATCACAGACATTTTTTTAGTTAGTCACCACAGGACAGTTATTCCACTGGATCCAAATACACCCCCAGGTGTAAATGGGCAACAGCTCATCTTTCATTGCACAAAAGCTTTGCTAATCCTTGAGGCAGCACACAGCGATCAGCTGTGCACCTTGTGGACTGTGCAGCACGGCCACCTCTGTCTCATGATCACAGAGTTTATCATTGGGACACACGAGACACTAAAATCACGGCTGGCCCACTTCGGAGTATGAAATCATCCACCTTAGGTTTATTTCTTCTTTGTTCAACTCATCCATGGCAGAATATACAGAATGATACTACCCTGAAGTGAAGAACACTGAGATTTGTTGTTTGAAGCAGTTAAGTGCCTGTGTAGAGGTGACAGGAGAGTCTAATGAGGGCAGTCCAGAAGGACCTTGTTCCAGCAGGAACAAGGGAAGCAGCACGTGGATATTTGGGATAACAGGAGGTCAGAGCTGCACCTTGGAGATAGCACTGGAGCCCAGCTCTGTCTGGGGCTGGGTGAGGAGCACGTCCTGCTCGTCACAACCTCTCTGCAGTAATTGTTTCTGGAATGCAGAAACAGCCACCAAATTCTCTTGTACATAACCAAGAGTTGAAGTTCTAACCCCACTCTATTTTCAAATGAGAAACACATCCACAGAGTATTTATTACAAAACAGCATTTGATCATCGCTGACCAAATGACTTGGCTGGTTTACACCTTGAAAAAAATTGATTTGAATCTTCATTTGATTTAAGCAACTTAAACACTGCTCACCTATTTTATTGGTGACAGCAGCTCCACTGTATCAAGTGTCCAAACCCATGGGACATTCAGTGGCTTGAATTTCTGCTCTTAAAGAGCAACAGCAACCAGCTGAGACACCAGTGCTTGTTTCCACAAAAGTACAGGGAAGCCAATAGCAGAAAACATCCAGCCTTCACCAGGAGACCTCTCTTTTCCAGCTCCCAAAGCCCACAGAAACCAAGGCTACTAATAATGGACTAAAAGTTTGCTACATGTTTTTCCCCAATGCCACATTAAAAAGCTTGACTTTAAACAGTCCAGTCTTCACCACATAGAGTTGTAATATTTGTGTGCTCACTGTGGCTCCTAAATACAGCATTAGTGATGTCAGACATGGCCATGCACTTGCCCAGGCAAGACTCTAGCTCATGTCTCTATACAGACAGAAATTAATAGCCTAACATTTGTTTTCCCATGATTCACAAGTTTTCAGGAATTGTTACAATGTACTAGGAGGGGCAATGAAAGGCCTAGTAAAATAATGGATTAAGAAAACTCTTAGTACAGCAAGACTTGAAAACACACTTATCACAGCTGTAATTACAAGCCTGAATGGCCACGGCTGATCCCTAACCTCAAACACTTTTACACTCCCATTCAGTGAGTTTGCATTAGGGGAAAAAAAATCTTTACTGGGGCCTTATTAAACAAACATTTCCTTGTTCTCATTTTAAAGGTCCTACTCGTTTAACCTGTCTTATATAGAAAGAGTCAAACCATGACATTACAAAATTAGAGCTTAACTACCTCCAAGTCCTCAGGTTGTTCAGATTTCCAGAGGTCTTTTTGCTGAATTGTTTCAGGGAGGGAACTGTGACCATATTTACCTCCTATTTGACACTGGCAACTCCCCACTCCCTCCCTCCCTCCCTCCCTCCAAGAACTGCTGAGATTACTTTATCCAGGAATCCGGACTAGAAATTTTCCCCCGTAATGTCCTGATCTAACTGTGGATATTGCTGTGTATTTATTTGGCTTATGATACTGTCAAAGAGGTCAAGCTGGTTACTGTGGGAAGAATGCTTACATTTGGCAGGCATTCAAGCAGTGTCTTTCAAAAACCAGGAGTATTCCCTATGCCTAAGTAATTTTCCCCTAGGATTGAGTGTGACACAGCCTGGCTGTGAATTCTTTAGGGTGGGTGTTTATTTTTTAATTGGACTATCAATGATGCCAGTTGAGGTAGCCAACTATGAAATTAATATGGATTTAAAAGCTCAAACTTGGCCAGTTTGGGGATGTTTTATTTCAGTCCCTCCCTTTGATATCAATCATGAAGGAAGAAGGAAAAAAGGCATTAAAATACTGTTCTGATTGTGTACACACAGTGGATGGGACAAACAGAGTTTCAAACTGTAGTAAGAAAACATCAGCTAGATTTAAACAATAGAATTTCACTGGCAAACACAAGAAAGCTCTGGAAAAGGTTGCCTGGGGAGGTCTCTACACCCATATCCACTACATCCCATGGTTTTGGTTCAATGAGTTTGGAATTCTTTGCCAAAGCAGACCAACAAGGTTCAAATCTCTGTTCTCTGTCAGGGATGGAAACACAGAAGTTGTCCCTGTTCTATGGCTGGCATAGAAAGCTCCTCAGGACCCCAGTTTTGTTCACTGTGCAGCTCTGATTTTATTTAAAAAACCTGAAAAATTAGAATTGTTTTCCCTTGGCTTAAACTAACACGACAAAAATAATTTGAGCTACTCAGAAAATGCTGTGTGTTTAGCTGCTTGATCCGTAAGTGGAAAAAAGCTAATTACACAACCCATTTAGGCATTTAATGTCCCAGGGCCAAGTCACTCTATATCCACAGAAAGCATTAATAAACATGGCTTATCTCACTTTATGAAAGTTGTGATTACCATTTTTCAATAACTGCAGCTATCAGCAGCATTTCACCTCTCCTACCTTATGAAACTGAACCCAAACAGCAAAGCCTATTTGAATTCAGCTCAAATGCGAATTTACTAGGAACATGTTCTCTTTTTGCTCCTGTGTACAATGTCAAAATTCAGGGCTGGATTTCTCAAAGTGCAGCACATCAGGGCTCAGCTGGGAACAAAGAGGAGCAGCCAAGCACATGAGATCAAATATGCCTCTAGTTCGATGCCTAAATGGGAAATAAATATTCAAGGGTAAAAAAAAGAACACAAAATAAGCCTGCCTGCTCATTTTCAGAATTGTTACATCTTAAATCTATCTGTAGAAATGGTTCACCTTGCATTTCAGCTACAGAACACACAAGAAATATTTAGGAAGTTTCCTCTATGGAATAAAAACCATCATAGTACTATGTACTTATAGTCCAAATCCCATTAACACCAATCGAAAAACCTTATAATATTTTGCATATAGGACATTATTATATAATATATCTATGCTTTAAGTCATACATGGGTTATTGATATCCCACTTTTGAAATGCCACGAAGCTGTTGGCTCCCATTCAATACCAACCAACTGCCTCTCCCTTGCTCTGAAGGCAGACAAAATAATTGTAAATTGGTAGCAAACCCTCACATTTTAATTATGAGTGAAAGCAAAGAGATTCCCAGAAAGGAAACAAAATGAGTTTTTCATGCCACACAGACACGATGGTTACAGTATAATGTAATATACAGGTGAGCTTTATGAATTATGTAATAAATTATCTTCAAATGTACATATTCCAACAAAATACACATCTTCCAATTAAAAAAAAAATATATATATATATTCCAACAATAGAAAAGACTCTCTCAGCCTTTTATATGCTTGGTTTGATACAAAAACATGCTGGCAACTCAGACTGTAATACAGGAAGGTCTAAACACCAACTTACCCAGTAGGCAGTGCTTGCAATCCCTGTTTGCATTACGAAATTATGACAAGAAATTTTAAAGGCATTTTTACCACATAAAAGCTACTGCTAAGATGACCAAGCCAGGTCCTTTTCCTAGAAACTTCCAAAACTTAAAGTGGTTCACCCAGTGTATGCGGACAAGATGAGCTCAAGGTTAAGTCTTATGATTTTAACAGTTTTTCAGATGAAAAATATTCAGATTTTTACTCAAACCCAGGAAAGAGATCCCATTCCCACAGAAACTGTTAATCTCAGGTGAATCCATTCCAGAATCCACACTAGTCAGGCCTAGAAATATTCCAAAGGAAATTAAAAAAAAAGGAACTAACAGGAAAAAAAATAAGTGATTTCCCTAAGCATTTCCATAGCTTGCATAAAGACATCAATTACCATAGCTTGTCTTCTAAATTAATGATTCACAGTGATGGATTATTCATGCAAGTCGGCCAGCTGAACGTTATACTTTGACTCTGGGGAGAAAGTATAGCATGTCTTAATTAACTAGATTTTGTATATGCCAAAAGATACCCAGGAAAACTTTATTTCTCTAGTCAACCAGGTAAAATTTGAGCAAACAGAATTAATGGTAATTGAACTATGCAAAAACTTCCATAGTCTCAGAATCCATATTTACCGCGAACTAGCAAAAGCACATTGCCTCAAGTGAGCTCTGTAAAATAGATCCAAATTGCCATTTTGTTGAATGAACTGACTTCAGATCCGCTCCATTTAAGCGTGAAAAAGATGGAAATTTCACATTAATATGCTGCTTCCTGCCTCTGCAAAACCTTGCAAGGCTTCAGTGATGGCACAATTTCTTGTTTCAAAAGGATATCAAGTATTTTCTTGACTGAAACTCAACACTGAAATTTTCTACGAGTGAATGACAGGCTATTATTCCAAATATTTTCCAAATGAATGCTGTGCTCTAATGGCCTCCTTGAAAATACATAACATTTATGTGTTGTGGAAGTCTATTGATGCTATTTGTTACTTTGATCAGGATGGTGCAAAATACAGTTCCAACAATATCTGGGATTTGCACTTATTAGCTTTCAAAGTGTTTTTCAATCATTGTATTGAAAGATTTACAAAATAAAAATGGGAAGGCCATGATAAATGTTGCAATTTATCGTTCAAGTAAGTAATAGGAACGATCTAGTGTCTCTAAAAATCTATACCAAGCTGCTCTGAGACAGCACAGATCACCATGCCTGATGAATTACATGCCCAGCTAGTTGCTTACATGGCTTATATACGTTGAGTTTGTTAAAAGCCTTAATCACAGTCAAACAGACCTTTACCTTTAACAAACCAACCCCAGATGCTTCACAGCCATTCATAGATTTCATGAATAGGAAGAGTCTGTTTTCATTTTATACTGGAGAAGCGTAGGTTAAGTAAAGATTAAGTGACTTGTCCACTACCAAGTGATCTCAAAACAAGAAAGATTTTTACCTTCTTTCCTTAAAACTATCCTATCCATTGGTGTTACCTTCTCTGAGCTCCTGGGATAATCCTAGAGCCTTTGAAAGCAAAAATTTAATTTTGTCCTTGCTCTCTCAGTGCTTCAGCAATATTTCTAGGGATTCTTCCAAGGCCCTACACTTCCTGAGGAATTAAGTAATAACTCCAAGATAGGGTAGTTACATAGATAAGGATTAGGAAAGGATGGTGAAAAATCAATTTAATTAGTCTCTACCAATCCTGAAATGACAAACAGTGGGAACGCATTATCATACCTCTATCTCCATAGGGCTTTCACTACAGATAATGAAGATCCTTATGAGACCCAGCTCCTTGTAACAATTCTTAGATGCAGATTTGAATTTATGCTGCTCATCTCCCATTCCAAATACGAGATGTCCTCATGTTCTTTTTGGGAAATACGATTCCATCACTTCAAGAACTTGTTTTCACTTTGACTGAGTGAAACCTTGTCCCCTTGCAGCTAAAGGGTGTTTTGCTGTCACTTCATATAGGGAGACCTGCTATCTGTTATGTCAAATCCACAAGTGCGCTGTGGTTTAATATTGCATGCACATTTTCCTCCCTCGCATTTCTATATGATAAACTACTAATGGCATTTTTTGCTTCATGCATATCATCCCTTCAAAATAGATCTACTTACAGTCAATTTAATTCTTACTCACTGTCATGGGTATCTTATATGCCCTGCTGCTCCATATCCCCTGTAATTAAATATTTCTGCTTGCTTTTTTCTGATATTTGTTTTCCTTGGTATCTTCCCATACATCTAATATCCTGCTTTCTTTAGTATTTTAACAGAGGCATGGTAGGAAGAGCAGATGGAAACTGTCAGCTACAGATGATGCCAAGCAGCTTCTGAGCAAGTGGAGACTCCAAAAGCTCTAAAATCCCTGTGGGGTTTGGTGACACCAGGACATTCCCTGTGCCTCAGAGATGTGGGGAGGACTAATCCAAGGCACTGTCCTGCAGCCAACTCAGAGCAAGCAGAGCTGGTGCCTGCAGTGACCACACAGTTGACACTGAACTGGGGAGATGCCAGGCATGCACAGCACAGGGCACCAGGAAGAACAATTACAGCTACAAAGCACCACAAACACAGTTCTGTGTCCTTGCAGACACATCTTCAGGTGGCAGAAGTCGGGAGCCTTAGAGGTTAAAAGAAGAGGAGATTTGTGAGCACACTGCAGGAGCACAGAGCACTGGGCACAGCAGAGGAAAGTAGAGCATGGAAAGGGAGATCCTTACAGGGAGGCCTGGGCACAGAGGGAGGCAGGCAAACCAGGCCAGCAGATCAAGAGGGAAGGCCCAATCCAGCTGCAGAGGAATGACCCTAGGCAAAGGCAAAACAGCCCTCCCAGACTTTCACTTTTACCAGTTGGGGACAACATAATCCCTATCTGTCAGACTTAAGTCAACATTACTGCAGGATGGAAATGAGATCACAGCAACCACAGACCAGAGGCAGTGCTGAATTAAAGGGTTCGGCTCTGCATCTCCCAGGTTTACATTCCAGCTGCTGATGGCTGCTCTTCCTAACACTTGGCTCACTTCTCTTCAGATTCTCAGACACTGCTGTCCTCTTCTTCCCAGCTCCTCAGACTGCAGATCTCCACCACCAGCCCCCTTGGATAGAGAAAACCAGGAGAGCAGATGTGTTGATGAATCCTGTGACTGGACTAATCACAACCAGAGTCCCTCGGCACAGAAAAAAGAAGCTGCTCCATAGCACACGCAGTCATGAAACAAGATCTTGTTTGTCACACTAGACCAAGGAGGTGTAGCAGGCACATCAAGCATTAATCTAAAACTGTTCTGTCATCTTCAACTCAGACATCAGCTTTGTCAAGTGTTATCTGAACCCTTATTTTAGAAGTGTGGAGTCAGCTTTGGTTTTTCAATCTTTTTTTTAATCAAAACCCCACCTTCTGCCTGTAATGTTAGTGTGAATAAACAATGTTACTTTAATAAAGAAGTTTTTATTTACCATATGCAACTGCACATGCTTATAAAGATAAAAAAGAATTACTACAGTGTTTTAAAGTCCATATCCAGTTTAATAAGAGACTAGTTTATTCCTCTTTAGTACTTGTAAGAGTCATTAGACATCTTTCAACTCCCACTAATTACTTTGTTTTTGGCAGACATTACTGTTTCCTCCTCCTGCTTTTTTGAATAAATCTGAAATTAACAAGTCAATAAACTGACATATTTACAGTAAAAATAACTCGGCTCCCCTGTCTTCTTCCTCCCACTTCTCATATCTCTTAGCAGATGAAAAGGTCATCATTCACCTACAGGCTTTACACACACTCGTGGGGACTTGGGCACCTTCCCTTTGCATCAACCTCATCTCAAGCTGAAGACCTGATATTACAGTAAGCTGTTCTTGTCGTCTTACGTTTTGATTAATTGGTTTAAATAGTTTAGAAACTGGAGCAAATGCTTCTTTTGAGAAAAAGATATCTGAGAGAGAAAACATGAGTTGCTTCAGTGAACTCCAATTGCCGTGTGAAGTACACAGTCATTAAATGCTCCAGGAGCTGCTTTAATTTAAATGTGGAAAGAAAAGCATTGGAAAAGGGCAGTTTTGGTGTACCAATTAAAAAATGATGTCTTAAATCTTTAGACCCTTCTCTCCAACTCCAACTTACATAACTGAGATGTATGGGGAAAACTAGGGCAGCAAACATCACCTCAGACATGGGAGACAGTCCCCAAACCCTGGCACTTTGCTGCTCTGCCAGGGAAGGAGGCAATCTCCAGTGGCTGAGTGATGCTGAGGAGTTCCGACAGGCTGTCTTTGGCAAAGTACCCACGCTCTTAACACTACCTTGACATGCCAAGGGCAGTTAAAAAAATCACAGTGAAAAGTAGATGTCCAAGTCCTCCAGCTCACTCCAAACTCCCACGGGAGAATCAAGGCTGGAATGGCATTGCTGCTCAAACAGTACCAGATGCAAAATGCAACTGGTGAGCGGTGTTTGGGCGTTTTGTCTCATTGCAAAGGTAATTAAAGCACTTGCTTTCTGTTCTATCTGAGCAAAATTCTGAGAACTGCAAAAGCAAAACACAGCCTTTAGTGTTCTGTGCAGAAAGGTTAAAAAGGAAATGACAGTTCTTTTTCTGAGATGAGGAAATCCCCCCAAACCTACTGCGCAAACAGAAACAGGCATGACAAAAACAGAGGGAAACAGAAAAGCAGGGGAGCTGCAGCTCTTCCACGGTCTGGGGAGATCACTGCTGGCTAACAAGTGCTTGGTTTGTACATCTGAGACATCCCCCTGCACATATGGCACAGCTTCAGTTTTGATTCTGACAGAATAGATCTTCCTAGAAGCAGGAGATTGTCCATTAGGTCCATCAAGCCATCACGGGGTTAGAACTGTCAGACACACAGAGCAGAGTAGAAACAGAGAGCATTATTAAGCAATTATTTCTTTCGATATAATGATGAAAGACATTGGGGCTGAAGTACATAAAGTACATTAATCAGTGCAAAGACAGCCAGCCTATAAATTGGAAGCTAGTTGGTTAAAACTAAATACAACCCATTGTTTTAACTTTCTTCTTCTAGACAGTAGATTACTTGTCATTATTGATTCTTCCTGAAATAAGAGTCTCAAGGTCTGCAAAAATATTTCTCAAGAATTATCATAATATTTAAACACTGAACTAAACTAAAAATCCTTTACAACACACGAGGTCAAATCTCATTAACCCAAAAGCCATACACGCATTTAACTCATTAGCTTGTATGAATAAGAAATTTCCTCTTTTCCCATCTCACAGCTACAGCTGTTCTGCAATGACTCCAAAAGCCCAAAAAGGACATGGATAACTCACACAGCTTTTATCACATTAGCCACGGTCTGCAGTTCTCATAATCATTAGCTTTGAAGTGTATTAAACAAACCAGAACACGACCTTAGAGCTGATATTTTAATCACACCACATAAGAACAATTCTTTACCACAGATACTTCATTAAGGCCACCAAACGAGATGCTATTGAGAACTACCCAAGCCACAAGCAGGCAAAGAACTATTCTCACATTGCTTCCTTGCTACAGACCTTCTCCAGCATAACTCTTACAGTGACTGCACTAAGGTGTGTACACCATAAATAAATGCATCCTTACTGGGATCAGTGCTTCCTTACATCCCTGTCACTTTGTACTGCTTTAAAGGCCAAGCACAGAGGGAAAATAATTACCAAAAACTTCACAGTTATTATTGAACTATGGGATTAATTTTTCTGTCTTGAAGTGGCTACAGCTTTATGTCCAGGACTATTTAACGAAGAAGTTTACAGAAAATGTGTTCTTCTGTCAATTCAGTAATTCAAGATTCAGAAAGTATTTCCTTTCCTCCTGCAGGAATACATGGTATGGCATTTCCCTCACCTCAAAGTTCTGCTTATGTTTAGTCATCCAGTTCACAAGACCATGTTGGAAAGACACGAATTCAACCCAAAATTTTTTAAGAGACTTCCAAATTTAACTACTCTGTTTTTTCATGTATACAAAGTATGTACATATTCTTCAAGACACATTTATCACTAATTACAGCTGACTATACAGACATCTTTCCCTACCATCTGCCCATTATACTGTATCAGAGATATGCAAGTGTATATAAAATAGAGGAAACCAAACATTAACTTTTAAAACCATGCTTACACACCAATTTTTAACTTTATTTTGAACACACAGCTTAATTCAGATAAGGACAGCCTGAAAACTGAGTATAGGACAGATGTACCCTATATTAATTCAGCCTGTGCTTTACACAGACAAGATAATGTAATGCCCACCCAGAACACAAATTGCTACAAGTTATTTTAAAAGGTATTCAGGCATGCCAAAAATGTGTCTTCACTGATGATGAGCAACTCAAAAAACAAATCTGAAATTTTGAGAAGTAAAACACTAGTTGAAAAAGCCTTTAAAGAGCGGGGAGTAGCCAGATCTTGCTGCGAAGAATTCTACCAGCACTAACCCATTTTCACTGCAACATTTTGTGATACGCAAGAGCATAAATTGAACTAAGCTACATATAAATACAACGTGTACATTGACAGAATAAATTTCAAGAGCGTTATTACAATAACAGTGTTCCTAGAACTGTTCAACCCCTAATATGAAAGCAGACAACAGACACGTTCATGAATAACTCTCATCTACACGTGAGCAAATCGCTGACAGTGGTTATGAGGAGACAAACTCAAAGCAAATTTAAAAATCCCAACTCAAACTGGACTAGAGGATATGAAAATACAGGACAGACAGTCTCATGAGGTCAAATTTCGGAACTCATGACTGCATTTAACGGGAAAGTTCACATTGCCACAAGCCTTCACAGTGTATTACATCTTAAGCTGCCCTGTGTAATTCTGTAGACAACCCACACCTTAAAAAAAAGCCATCAACCACTCCTGCTCCCTCCCTTCCCTTGGCAATTATGCTGCATCACACTCAACCAAGCTAGAGTAATGCTAAAAAAATACAACAGATGTAAAATAACAAGGTGTGAATCTAGTCCAAGCCTCATGGCTTAAGAGCAAAAAAAACCCAAAAAACAAAAAAAAATCCAGACAAGACCTGACAGAATCTGGAAAAGTATCACAAAATTGATGGAAGGGGATAACAATATAAAGTTTTAGCACGCTCTATGACTGCAGCTTTGTAGTTTTATTTAAAACATACTACTTCCACTGAAAGGATAAAATACCATTAAAGAGACATTTGGCTCAATTTATACTACAACATTTTGGTAAACACCTCTCACCTACACAGAATGGTGTCATTTTCCATTAGACTAAATCACCAGATCACACCAAAAACGAGGGGAGAATTGAAGAATCTGAGCTCGAAGGTGATTAACAGCACAAAACTCATACACATAATGCAGGTTTTAAGTTGCCCTTTAATAGCAGGATGCGTGGAGCATTTGATATATGGGAGATCATCCATCGATCTGATTAAAACAAACCAAGGTGGGGTGGGAAGGAGAAAATTCACGCGTGTAAAAACGTGTAACAATCCCGGTGCCTTTTTCCCTATTTTTCCCCAGCCCGTGCCCTTGGTCACCTCTAGGAGGATGGGGATGGGTAACACACGGACACCTGCACATCGTCTGTCTGTTCCCATAGGCGCCAAACTCTTCCCACCTTGCCACCAGCACTGCAAGAAGTTACAGCCAATGCCTGACAAGTTTAATGCTTTAGCTGTGCATTCCCGTGTTCACATTGGGGAATTCGCGTGCATTAACATTAGCCAACAGCGATCAGCATTTTAAAAAAGTGAGCGTTAACAGAGATACATCAGAAATGCAAATTCGAATCTAAAACTGAGTTGATGCTTTAATATTAACATTAAATTTTAATCACTGAGCTCTTCCTGCAATGTAATTTAATACTTCAAACCTTAAAGCTTGCTAGGAGCAGAATTACCTCGACAAATAATGCACAAGTTTAGTTCTTTTAATGGCCAACACTCGGGGCGCACACACGGTCTGCGGCGCGCTGAGCGAGCCGCCAGGACGGGGCTGCCACAGGCAGGAGAAGCGCCACACAAGCGGGCTCTGCAAGCCCAGCTGCGGGCTGGGAACGGCCGGAACAGCCACGGGGACCCGCGGGACACCGCGGGCAGGTTCTGAGGCACGGCACCGCGACACTTCCACCTGAGCACAACTCCGGCTGAAGCGCTCCCGCCGGGGCGCGGGCTGAGGGCGCCTCAGCTCCGCGGGGCCGGAGAGCGAGCGCGTCCCTCCCCTGGCCGCCCGCAGGAGCCGAGCGAGCACTTGAGGGGGGTCTGGGCTTGCCTGCCGCTCTCCACCGGTTATCCCACGTCGGAGAAGAGGCTCCGATCCCGAACGCCTCCTCTCCCGCCGCAGCGGGCGCAGCCCGTCCCCCCCTCCCTCTCCCTCAGGAGCTGAGGGAACGCCGGCGACCCCCGCATGGGCAGCGGCTCCTCTGCACCGCCGCTACTCCGGCACGGAGCCGCGGGGAGCTTCGCTCGGTGTAAGAAATTAGCCGGAGCCGCCCGGTTTATTCGGTCACACAGCCCCGCGAAGGGACGGGCATACTCACCGGCACTACTGCCGCCGTCGCCGCGCCGCCCCGCCCGCTGCCCGGCGGCGGTGGTGATGCTGCTGCTACTGCTGCTGCCACCGCTCCGCGCTCTGCCGCGGCTCTACCGTGCTGGGCTGTGCTCGGCTCTTGTGAGCCCAGCTCCGCCCGGGCACTGTCCCCGCCCCACCGAGCGCTCCCGCCCCCGCTCCGCTCGGCATTGTGGGGGTTGTGGTCGCGGAGGGCGGACTACGAGCCCCAGGGCCCCGCGCGCGGTTCCGGACAACGCCTGG